>VZRZ01006076.1:241392-295620 GCA_013398175.1 Climacteris rufus
CGGCGCTCAAAGCCCCGGGCGGCCGGGCCGGCAGCGGGGGCCCGGAGCCCTCCTGGCCGGGCCGGCCCCTGCGCGCGTCCCGCCGGCCCGTGTGGCAAAGGTCGGTGATCGACGGGGCGAGACCGCGGGATGGAGAAGGCACACGGGCGACGGGGCCGGTGAGCCCTCCATGCTGCGGGTCCCCACGGCGGGATGTGCCCCGGGAGGCCTCTGCAGCTCTTCGGGGGAACGCGGCGCCTCCCTACCGTGGGTCTGCCGGTGGCAGCCTCGCCGAGGGAAGCTGCAGCGGCCGAGAGGAGTTGTAGTTGCTTTGGGGAGTTCTGATGGCCCAAGGCAGTGGTGCGACTGGAAGAGCCTTGCAATGCCGCCCAGCTTTCAGAGGGGTTTTCAAGGGTGAAAAGTCTGGCAACGCTGCCCAGCTTTCAGAGGGCTTTTGCAGGGGCATCGCTGTTAAGATACGGGCATTTCTCCCCTGTACGTCAACAAGTTTCTGAAGGGGAAAATGAGCTGAACACCATCTTACTAAGGATAGGTGGGCAAAGAGGGCAAAGATAATGCATCAAATTACTTGAATGAAGAGGTTTTTCCATAGTGCATAATTCTGGCCCTAGTCGCACACCTTCTTTGATTTTCTTCTGCTGATTATTTGGAGAGCCTTCTTCACATTGTTTCTCCTGTGGAAAAGTGCTGCTTTAAATACTTCATTAACATGCTGTCTGATGGGTCTCTTTCAGCGGACTTTTCTGCTAATTTGAGCTTTGGCTGGACCATACCTATTTCCATGCACATTTGTTCAGAAGAGAATTATTATTTTGGAATTCCACCCAGTTGTTTACAAGCTGTGATCAGGACTGTGCTTATGTATATATGTGTTTTCCTTAGTGCATTCAGTATTTGAGAGATTTCTGAGTTTTTCTCATCTCATTCATAAAAGAAAATATTTTTATGAGTTTCATATGCCGAGTGCTAAGGGTTTGCTTTGAAAATCTGGCCGTACAACTGGAGGTGTGTGTATGTGTCTGTGTTTGCATGTGTACAGTTGCTTTTTGACATACTCCTATCAGGTACTCTTCTATGAGCTGACATACTTACTTCCCTTTCACAGAACTGGTTGAGAAATATTCCACTCTTGTTATCTTGAACAATTGTAATTAGAATTGAAGAGTGTTATGTGATTCTACCGGCAGAACATTCTGAAATTAAATTTCTCTGAGAGCCACAGAGTATGTCAATGCAGGAGCTGTGAGCACAACTGACCCCCATTCCCCTTACACCCAAGGGGAATTCCTAGACAGAGATTCCCAAACACCTCCTATGTCCTTGGACTTCTCTGTCCGCTACTCTGTAATTAACAGTCCAGAACTCAGGGATGTTCTATAATACAGTCAAAGAAAGTCTTCACAGTAACTCTGTGAGCTTTGGACCAAATTACTTCTCAAGTAACTATGTATCTGCTTCATTTTCAGTATTTCTCAAAGGTGGAGTAAGGGGCACTAGGAGAACCGTGAAACCCATGTAAAGATGGAGTTTAATGATATATTTTGTTTTACTACAGCTTGAGGAAAGTTCGTAAAACACCTGGAGTCCATAAACCTTTCAAAATTAAATTACATATTTATTCTTTTTTAATATGCCCTGGGAAACTGTTCTGAAGTTTGTTAATTTAGTTAGTTTGGTGGAACAATTTAGCATTTATGAACAGAAGAGTAGCACATAATTTTGAAAGGAGAAAATATCTTTGGGCTTTTCAGAAACATATGGTGAGGGAGGAGTGGAAATAATAAAAGCAGCAAGCTGTGAAAATATGCTGTGAAAGCTGTCCAGCTGTGCTGCAAAGTACCTGATATTCCTATACTATCATATGGAATTGTGATTTTTGCTCACCATTATCAGGGCCATGTTCAGCATCCACTTAAAACACACTTATTTTTGCTAGTACCCTTACTAAGCTGAAAAGTTTTCCTGATTACTTGTGTGCATCTCTGACAAGAGACAGAAACAGACATAAACCCCTCCAAATTCCAAACACTTCTTATTTCAAGAATAATTATGTTATGTTTTAAGCATTCAACCCTTTTCCTGTTATTTACATTTTCAAAAACATTTTAATTTCTTTTATGGGGGGGTGTATAATTTAAAATATGTGTGCACAACATCTTGAGTGTCATGTCTTTGGGGTGAAAACACTTGAATGTATATTCAAAGAAAAAAAACTCGAGGCTCAAGTGGTTATTTTCCTTGTCTACACAGAGAGCCCATTTCAAACCACCAAGCTGATGTGGAGAGATCTGTGCCCAGGAGAGCAGCAGCCTCATGCAAATACCTGCAAAAGAAGGTGTATCTTGCAACTTTACATTCTACCGGCCTTAGTGAGCCCAAAGCAACAGAGCTAACGAGAGCAGTTTAAAAGTCAACTCACTCAAGTGCTGCTTCTGCCTTTCATATAGAAAGTTACACTGTTTCCAGTTTATACAAACAAGGCAAAATAAACCAGAACTATCCCTGAAATTTACTCACCCTGAAACAGGTGTCCAAAGGGCAGTTGCATACGTAGAGTTTAAGTCACACTTCACAGGATCCTCATAGACCATTTCTTTTTTGTCATCACTTTGTCTCCAAAAGGTCGTGGCTGCAACACAGACAAGCCAGTCATGAAAGTAAATGGCTGATTATGTGTAAATACTTGTTCATCAGTCTGTGTGTCATAACCTGATAACCTGTAATACTGGGCAGTTCTTCAGCAGAACTTCTCTTTTTTTACAGTGGAAATTAAAGTGTAGGTGATTTAAGTACATACGGTCTGAGGCACTGAGCATGTTGTAACACACTTTACTAGGCAGAGATAATTTTACATTCTCACAAATTATACACAAAGAGGTTGCAAATTTTTTTTTATAATTGTAATTTTGAAATCTATTAGAATACTTTTTTTTTGTAACAGCTTCATGACAGGGTAACATTATTCTGAGGGATTCAGTTCACCTAAATTTGCAGGTTATAAGTACTTTTATTTCTTTTTTTATCACTAAATAGAATGTCTGTCACTTCCCAAACAGATACAGAACTTCAGATACCTCTGAGCCTGTCTGTGACGCCGAACTGAGCTTTTCTCAACAGCACATGTGTGGGACACTGGAACTGTTCATGTATTCATGAGGAAATGTGAGAAATGCAATATTTAGATTGACACAGATGGAGGAAGCTAATGGCACAGACAACTGTGAATGGCAGGTGTCCTTTCTTCAGCCCACTGTAGATCGTGTTCCTCAGAGGTGTGCCAGTGAAGTCTCAGTGTGAGGCAGCGATAACCACTTTTGTGCTGTCATTACCTTCCTCCGTCACTATCCTCTTCACACATGTCCGTGGTCCTCATGCTGTACACCTCAGACAGCACGAGAGAGCGACCCTTGGTGCCGGCCCGGGGGCCGGGCAGGGCGGCGCAGGGCGGCGGGAGCTGTCCGAGGTGTTTCAGTGAGAGCCGGCACCGGGCGGCCGGAGAACCGACAAAACGCGGAGCTGCAGCAAGCGGTGGTGTGAGGCAGGGACTGAGTGATTGAGAAAAGGTGGGGGTCAGGTACTGAGCCTGGAGCGTGCCTAAATACCTGACTTTTCCATCTCTGAAGCAAATTCATTCAGTCTCGGCAGGATCAGACACTTTGCTTGGGCAGTTCCATTGTTGAAAGATTCGGGCTGGCATCAGACCTCCTTTTCTCCCCTCATTTAAGAGCGAGATTAAAATATGCATAGTTCCTATTGTAACACCAATCCTGCAGAAACTTTGAGTGTTATGACTATAATTTCCAGGATTTGATGAGTGCAGCTCCCACTGAAGCTTTTGTTTTGTCTTTTATGATATCCCCCCAGCAGTCTATATACCAAAAGTTTATTCTCTTTAATGTTAGCAGAAGTTATTATTTTATATTATAACCTTAAGTAGTAATATCTCACTATCAGAATTTCTTCTTTTCTAGACAAATCAGGTGCATTCACACTTGTTAAATGAAAGGCTATGCTCCCTCTGTAACCAGATATGATGGAATTTGACAGCTGGTTTTAAAAGCACTAGTTCTGCATTACTGGAAGCCCACCAGTGCATTCTTACAAGAACAAATGTCTCACAGAGCGAAGACAACAACAGAACAATTAGTAACCTATCACTCTGTTGAAGGCCTTTCCCCATGCAGAAGGTCACTCTGAATCCAGGGAGCTCATGATATTGCTGAGTAGCTTTTACAAATGTAGCCTGCAGCCTATAAACCCCATAGACCTAAAAAGTCTTTCTCACAGTAAATTGCTACTGTCTCTGGCAATGCAATTTAAGAATTAAAAGCCCATTCTTGATATGAAGTTAGGTTTCACAATTTTCCATTTTCCCCTCCTCATACCCTTATCAAAAAGTGGCCTACTGTCTTAGTTTAGGGTGTCTTCAGTATCATTTTTGGTTACTTGCACAATACAATTGGTAAGGTTCCAAACAACAAAGCAGATTAATGACCTCTTGAAATACACTAGCAAAAAGAGCAGGAAAGAAATAAAGGGGAATATACTAAAGCAAAATAATTATTACTTTGTTTCTGACAAGTATAGTTGTAAATCAAGCATCCAAATCCTTCCTTGAATTCTGAAGTATAGCATTTTAATAATTTGGAATTTATAACAAATGACAATCAGACAACTTGAATCACTGTGGTAGTATTAAAGTTTAACAGAAGACTCTGGTTTCTTCCTGGTGTGCCTCAGAACAGCATAGATGATACTTGTGACTTTTTATGCCTCTCCAGACAGTGATGTTTCTTACATCTGTACTTCTCTGTAACACTTGCCTGCAGTTCAATATAGGATGGGATCTCTTCAGAAATGTATGAAACACAGCAATTCTGAGAAAATGTCTGAATTTAATTTTAAAAATAGTAAAGTGCAGAGTGACTAAGAGTTTCATCTGAGAATTTCACGTACTACTGAGGATCAAAAATGCTCTGAGCCAGAAAGTCAGCCAGTGAAAGAAGTCAAAGGTAATTGAAGTTAAGCATGATGCCTCTTTTGGTCTTGAATTGTTTTGAAGCAAAGAAAATCCATCTTTTATTTCTTCTTCTGGCATGTAAAGGTTTCCTATTTTATTATTTATTTTAACACAAACTTTGGGTTTCACTTTATGTGAGTGAAGTGAAACTATCACTAGAGATGAATTTTTAAGTAAAAGGAGTTTTGAAAGGGTGAGCCTAATGTCAATTTACACTCTACAAAGTCCCAAAACTTCTGAAATCTACCAGTTTGGATTTTTTTTCATTTGAAGCAATAACACCCATACTAATATCAGAAAAATATTTACTGTATTCAATTTCCCAGTATTATTTAAGGGAAAATATGACAATGTTATCACAAAATTTCTTTTTCTTTTATATTTACATCTTAGAAACAAAGCATAAAGACACTTTCATCATCTGTGCCCCAGCAAAAAGATAATGTTCAGGTTGAGAATGCTCACAAACAACATCTGCGCTGTTTGGAAATCTTTATTTTTTTTGGTTTTTCCACAAAAGCCTTATAGAAGTTATGCAAGGTAGTCGTACCTATAGTCCCACAACATTGTCTTGTGCCATGAGATCACATCTGTGTCATATATTATTCTGAAGATCAGGGTTCTATTGGAGTTAACATTCCAATTTTGTGGTCCTGTCATGCTTTTGGAATGGCAAACAACCTGGTCTTGCTTAATTTGAGCTAATTTTCTAGGTCATATATCTGATTTCTCAATGCTTTGATGTCTTCATTAGTTTCAGAATAACGATGTTTCTGCACATTACTATCTGTCTATCTTTAGTGTCCACTAAATTGCCTTTCCAGCTGCTTATCTCAGTCGCAATCATTCCATTGCCCTTCCAGCAAGGGGACAGCTAGAACAGAATGTCCTGTTTACTGTCCCTTTCTCCCATCAAAGAAACTGTAACAAGGGTCAGAATCTGGCAAATATTCCCAGTTACTAGCCTTTCACCTTTCTTATACCATTGCCAACCATTTAGTTTCTAGTGTGTTTCAGAGGTCCTAAATGAAGATGTATTTTTCCTTATGTGCTCTATTCAGCTAGTACCTTTTGGGCTATCCAGGATGTACAAAGGTACTTCTATAGCTTTGGGGTAGCAAACAAATGTTGTGGAAAGAGAACTGAAGATCAGTGGACTTTTACAAGAAAGGGTGAGAAATTCTTAATTGTGGCATTGTAATGGTGCCAGCGGTGCTGTGGTGTGTTAGGCCATATAAGCAATGTGTTAGACGCTACAACTGCAGGACATGGATGTCTGAAATGATTGAGAAAAGAGGTCCAAACAAAAGCACTACTTTATAAAATGCGGTGGATTTGGAGCCATGAAAGAAGCAGTAAGATCTATACATGTCTGGATGACTCCATAGTTAATGGTGGCTCACATGTCATAGATGGATGTGATGGAGGAGAAGGGTAATGGTTTTAGAAATGACATCTGAAAGGGGTCCTAAGAAAGGTCTGCAAAAGAAGAAGGACAAGTTGATGTTGTCAGGTTACCTTTCAATTTTACAATTCAAAACACAGGAATATGCGATTGAAGGATACCTCCTGGGTATCCACTTCTGCTTCAGGTTACACCATTGTAGATAGAATTCTGCTACCTATTAGGCTGCATCTCAAAGCTGGATAGGCTATTTGGTGCTGTACATCCTCCTAGAAAGCAATATTCATCAGTCTGATGGTTGAAAGCCTTACAATTTCCACTACAAATGTATTCTGTTTCACTGTGCATCCATTAATTAAAATATTGTTCATTCTCTGGTATTCAGCCATTTTCTGTATTTCTACCTCACTCATCCCTGGTGGACAAACCAGGTTCTTTAATCTCCTTTCAAAACGTAGGCTCTTCATTCTTTCAATTACTCTACAGTCCTCCTTCGTGTGTGTTTTACATGGAATTCACATTTCCTGAAACCTCTATGAGTTTCACACAGTATTCCCCAACACAATAGATGCTTTCACCAGGACACATCCAAATTCATGAAGAAATGTAGGTTGCATAGCTGCTGGAAAGAATTGTCATTTTCCCCAGATTGTTCAATTTATGGCATAATCTTGATAACGTGACATTTGTTATATTAAGGTTGTGAGCACAGTACTTCAGAAATCTAGTAAGTCAACAAGTTTGTTGGAAAACTGTGAAAGACACAAATTGTATCTCTCATACAACTTTGTTTTTACAGTAGTAGATTCTGTACAGCAGTTCTAGCTAGAAGAAACACAGTTGTAAGGTTTTTCTTTTTCCTTCAGCTGTATAGTTTTTTTTCTTGGCTTTCTAAGAAAGAAGTTGCATCTGCACGTGGTAAGTATTTGGAAGATGTGTACAGGTGAAATTCATCTACAGTCTGCTTAGATAAATGACAGAAAAGCGAGAGTCTGATAGGAGACATTGTTAAATAATCAAACTGGTTAGCCTTCTACATGTTTGGGCAGAGCACTGGTTCAGCATTCAGCAGAACTGTGGTCACGCACAGTCACAGGAGAGTGGCTACTATTTCTCTTTTCCTGGCTGAATTAACTAACCACCCTTCGTTTGTCAGAGGTTGAGGTCTGCCTTGTGAAGGGCTGCATAGCAGAGAGGCTGCTCTGTGTTATCGGTGACTGCTACAGGCTGCCCTATGTTATTAGCCCCATTCCAGGCTCTCACAGCACAGAAAGTAGGAGGAGTTACATGGGTTTGCTGTTTACAGTACCTTCACACCTGCTGTGAATAAAGACAGTACAGTCACACTGGAGAAGCTGGTTTTTGCCCCTCTGGCCAGCACTCCACCTTGCCTTCATTCCTGAAGGTCCATCACAGGGAGTCACTGTCTACCTGAACTTTCTTCACACTGCAGTCAGATGACGGTGTGTTGCTTGTGCAGAGGAATTTACAACCATTGCACACTCAACAGGATGATCAGAGAGAAGATCAGAGGGTCTCACCATGACAAAGACATAAGCACCTCATTTCTTACACATTCCTACCAAATATTCCGCAATAAACCAATATTTGACAGGGGAACTCTCTTTTGGAATATTTCTGAGACAACTTTTCTTTATGTGTCTTTATAAACAAGCTGGTAGTCTGGCTAACACCAGCATCCAGACAGTTAAGATCAGTTGCCGTGCAATTATACCCCTGAGACTCTATACCTTAGTAATTGCCTGTAGTTTTCTAAGAATCTTCTTTCTTCAATCAACATCAGTATGTTTATTGGAAGGGACATTGTCAAGTAGAATTTACTGTAAAACAGTAAAATGTGTAACATTAGAAAGTATCTTAAAAAATGTAAAGAGAGTGGAAATAATAATTTTTTAAACATTAGTAATATATTATCCTACACCCTCTCTTTAAGTTTTCTTTAGTTGGCACTGTATTTCTTTGTAGCTGAGACAGCCAGTGATAACAGAAACTCTATGGAGAGAGCAGAGACAAAATTGATTTACAAAATATTAGTAAAGGACTCGGAATGTATCAGACTGCAAAAATCTTGCCTGCCTGTGCTCCAATTTGACATGTTTATATTGAATGTTTTGCGTTGTGTTTGAAATCAAGTCAGTGAACTTTGTTAGCCTTTTCAGTTCCATGAATCCTCTGCTAGGAACTTAATTCAATTAAGAACCATCATTACAATAGAAGTAATTGTATTAATCTGTTGCATGTGTAGCATATCACGTGAAATTATGAAGATCTTAATCACTTAGTTAATAGCACAATCCATGTTGATATAGTACAATTAAATTATACCAGGTTTGAACCATGTGACATTCCTTTTTTTCTTTCCATGCTGTATCAAAGCAAAATTCCTATGATTTCCCCACTGTCTATCAGCATCAGCCAGGGTCACTAACTCTGCTCCAGCAAAGGGACGTTTCCATATTATGGAATTGTAAGAAAACAGGAAAAATAAATACCACAGCTTTTTTTTTTCAGGTACTTCAGAACAGATCATTTTACAAACAGATTATTAGTTCTGCAGAAATATATGCTGGTTTCCTCTTCTCATTGTCTTTATGGTTCTTTCCTAAGGATCATTTGCATAATGAAGTCAGTGGAAGTTGGAAGTGATTTGCTGGTTCTTCAGTGTCATGCACGCTGGTGGAGAACTCCCTGCCAGTTAACACTGTGCATCCCAGAGGAGTGTTCTCATCCATGAGTGCAAATAACATTAGGGAGTCCTACCTGTTAGATACCAAGTTTATCTGCTTTATATTCTTTTTCAGTGAGAAACAGGAGTGGGCAGGTCTATGCGTGGACTTCACTTATTTGTTTCTAAATTGTGAGTTTCTTTACCCATGAAGGTAAAGAAAGTAAAGGGGCATGCTACCATGCCATCTTCTTACCAGGGATGTAATCAGATTCTGAAGAGCAACTAAGCCACTGTGGTAATGATGTAAAGCAAATAAGTACAGTAATGTCATACTGCATGTCCTAAACAAATTTAGATGCTCAGGGTTTCTGAGTTTTCAAATACAAGATCTGTATTGTGTTGACCTCACATAATTATGCAAAAAAGGCTTCAGGGTTTAGCTATCACTTCCCGAAAAATTGTAAGTGGTCTCTTTGTTTGGTTGCTTAGGTGGTTGCTGAGCAGCCAGCACATTTTTACAAGTTTACAATAGCTGTAGAACAATCTGTGACACACCCCATGTGTGCTAGTACAGCTGAGCCCAGAGATTATGCAATTTTTTTTAACAGAGCGTGTGGAGGTTTTTTTGCTCATTTCCAAATCTGTGTCATGAACTGCAGCATGGTACTTGAAGAAAAATGTAGTAGCTCTGTAATTATTCCCACACAAATAATTTACCTTTTTCCTTAGACAACATTTTGTAAAGAACAGCAATATGCAAAGAGACACTCTAGATGAAAGGCAGATTGCAATAAATTACTGTTTACTAGGCACCCAAATATCACAGAAGTAGCTTTGCAGATAGACGGAAACCTCAACATAATTGTATCCCAAGACACATTTTACCCAATTTCTGTGGTACACTCACTGCACATACATTCACAGGCCAGACTGGTTCTGCCACCTTATTACACAGAGCCAGCATCTCTTAGGTCCTGTAAAGACTCAGGCTTCACAGATATGATGGATCTAGTGCTACATACAGTGGAGCCAGTTGCAGGTGCTAGCTAACCCCTGGCAGCACTTTCTTCTCCCCTTTCTCTGGGTAACAGATTAAAAAATGGATCATCCTATGGAGAGGAAACATGTATTCCCTCTAGCTTTTTACACTGGGGCTCCCTGAAAGATTCAGTGATTTTCTTCTGCTCTCTTTTTCTTCCCTTGTTCTTCTCATCCTCACCCCTCACTTTGCTTAGTCTGCATTTACACCCTTTCTTTGAAGGATTTTCTTTCTGTTACCAAGCTTTTAAAAAGCGTTATGTGCTACTTGGGAGCATAGTAAGAAGGACTCAGGGCATGTGCTTTTTCATATGGGTTGAGACCAGAGGATTGTCCTGTGACTTCATCGTGCATTGCAATCCCAGGGACCCAGATGGCATCTTTCACTTTCTGTGTTGGTGGCTGCTGGGAGAGAAAATGTAGACATCATGCTATACAACATGTGCTGTACACAGTTACACAGTTACAAGGATATATTTTCCTTACAAAATTAAATTAAAGGCATGGGACAGTACAGTTGATTCCACCATCATTCTTTGCATCTGCCCAGTATTGCAGAAATCTGGAGCTTAAGCAGTAGGTGCCATTGAGCTGTAAGGAGAGGATTGCTCTTGTGGTAAAAATCATAACATGGCCATGTGAAGGAAAAAGAAGGAAAAACAAGGAGAGGAGATGGAAAAGAAATGAAACCAGTTTATTGTGGACAAGAAGAAAGGTGGAGTGGTTGAAACTGGGGAAAGATGAAGAAGCCCAGCAGGAAAAGTAATGTTTTACACTTCAAAAAGTAGAAGTAAATTATTCAATAAATAAATAAATAAATAAAAGAGAAAGGGAGAATCCTAATAAAAAGAAGAGGCTTTGTAGACTATAGTGTGTTTTATGGTTGTTAGAAATAATTTCACATTTTAATTTCAGAAATAATGGAGTATCAGTAGCATTCATCCAGAGAAACGGTGATTTTTATAAGACTTTTGCTTATACTTAGGCTGCTATAATCAATGTAATGTTAAAAGTAGTGGTTACCATGTGAAATATGTCTGTGCTGCGCCACACTTCTTTCTGTGTGTTATAAGTCTCAGGAAGAAATTTCCAAGTTGAACTTGGTTACTGAGATGAGGATCAAAAAGTTCTATATATGTCCATTTTCAATACATAAGCAAATTTATTCTGCTAAATTTCTAACCTTCTCTTGTTACTATTACAAAATAAAATTTCTTATATTCCCATGATAAATTCAAGCACCATAGGCTAGATGTTCACTGCAGTTAAAAGGTAGCTGCATTTTACTGTAATTTGGCATACTACACAAGTTAATATGGGTATAAGTGCTCTGCATGGTTAAAAAATTGCATGAACACAGAATTGAGAACAATAATGTAATTTCAAGAGATTAACAGAATGAGGAACTCTGTTCTCAGCTATTGTCATTAGATAAGTAATATCCAAAACCAAAAACAACAACAAAACAAACAAACAAACAAAAAAAAACAACCAAACAAACAAAAAAAACAAAACACTAAGCAGATGTAAATATCTAGATGGAAAACTTTAAGGAAACCTTGCTATAGTTTTGAGAGCGTGTGGGGAGTTTTTGTAGTGAAATCTAAAGAAGTGGAAAAGAGAACCTCAAAGAATGAAAACGAGGGTAAATCTTTCTACCAGCTAGCAATCCTGCCGAATATACTGTGATCAGAATTCCATCTGGTCAAATATGACAGTCACCACGTAAAATGAAAGGCAGATGGTTGGAACATGTCCTAGTCATACCTGCTCAACGTAAAGTGACATTGCACAACTTGCCATAAACGTGCTGCAATTTAAGCAAATGTCTACCCAAAGTTGTATGAATTGTCTGAAGACATGGAGATTACCTGTATGGTTAGATTCAGGTATTTACTCTGGTACTTCCAGCACAAAACTCTTAGCAACTAATTTCCATTCACGTAACCATTTTACAGAAGGAATTTTGTTTTTCTTGGGTTTATTTTAAAGAGCAGAGTAAGTATTTTCAACACATCTAATTTAGTCACTAGATTAGAAAGAGACATCATTGTGTCTTATCATTCACTAATCAAGGTCATTTGCATAATATTGCAAATATCTTCAAGACTGTTAAGATTCAAGATTGTTCCAAGGAATTTAAACTGTCCATGTTCACTGGCAGAGATTACACCTGGATCAGAAATCTTAATAGTTGATTAGAGCAGCTCATTTTCTTGGAAGGTTAATTTGTTCATTTCCCATCTCTAATAACAGAAAAGACTTGGTATGAATTTTTTTATCTGCCTTAATTTTCTTTTAGCTTAATTTTGATGATGAGGAGTTCTGATTTGTTCTCTCATTGGATCCAGTTAGAAATTGGATCTCTTGATAGTCAGTTTATTCAGGACTGAAGCAAAGTTCCTCTGTGAAAAAACAATTCTAGTGCTTTCTAAACACTGAAGAACATATTAACAGTGATTTTAAATTGAAAATCATATTGGAATGGAAAATAAAGGTATGCTTCATGTCAAACTGAAGAATTTTGTCTTTTGGCCTATGGCTGTTTGCTTTTGGTAGAACTCTTATGTTTGATTTGTCTCAGAAGTGAGAACCATATGATAATTCATTTAATCCAAAGGTAAGAGGAAGAACAAAGGTGTCTTGTGCCATGGCTCAATCACTGATTGAATGTATAGTCTGGTATTTGTAGGTCAGCTGTGTGGTGGAAATAGTATGAAATATTCAGTGTATTTTTGTTGATCAATTTCCTGGAAGTTATTAAATTAATTTAGTGGTTACAGTCACTCTTTTCTAGTTATGTAGAGCAGCAATTACTGAAAGCATTTCTGCTGGGTAGGCTTATTTCCATCAATAGAAATCATCTGAAATATTTATATCACCATTTCTCTTTAGTATTTAGTAGTGTTTATATATTTTATTGATTTTTTTAATGCCAGTTATGGGTCTTCTACAACTAGCAAAGGCAGGTATAAAGTCACTACTGGACTGGATTAATACTCAGAGCACATAATCAGATTTTTCAAAAGATGTACCTAAGGACACCCTTCAACTTCAGAATTATATGTGTTACTGATTTGCTTATCATCACTATGTAGAACAGAAAAGGAAACATCTCATCTGATATGCTTTAGAAGTTCTGGTATACCAGTGAAAATGTTTATTGCTTACTCTTTTTGTTCTTCTGCTATTTTTTTTCTCTTTGTCCCACATGTCTCTACTATAAATTGCATCTAATTTGTGTCACATTTTTATGTCCCTTTTAGGTATTGGAATTGGCGTTCTGGTACGAGAATATGGGAAACTCTCTAACTTGGATAAAGTCTACTTTTCCTTTCCTGGGGAACTGCTGATGAGAATGCTCAAACTCATCATTCTGCCATTAATCATATCAAGCATGATCACAGGTATGACTGGACATGTACTGTTAGCTGATGAGATTACCATTGTGGCTTCGCCTTCTTTCTCCAGGAAATAACCCCTAAAAACAATTTGATGGAGCTCTATACTGAAAAATACAGATTTCATACCTTTAAATTATTATTTTTTTATGAAATGAGAATGGATTTGGAAGGGTTAGCACTATTATCTATTACATTATACAGAGCTGTGAGATAATAATTTGCATGTTTATAGACTCTTGTATAACTTCCTCCCTGTTTTCATGAGTGGGTTAAGCAGTTGCAAGTTGCAAGCCCAAAGATGCAACTGCATATTCTGAGGTACAAAGTTAATTGTTGTAAGTAGTCTCATGTTGCCAATTCACAAGAAGTGGAGGGCTGATCTCATAACCTACTGTCATAAAATGAGGATGTTCCTGATCTACTCTTCCTGGGTCTCAAAAAACTTCAATGAGATACATTGCACGGGCTTTATAATTCGCTGAATCCTCCTATGAGTCCATTCAATTCACTGACCTGACAGAAATAAAAACAGAAGAAAATAAAAACAGTTGTACTTCCCCAAAACAGAAAACTCTTTTGAACCAAGTGGATAAGAAGGGAGATTGTGTGGCTGGAAAGGGGTTATGGAAAGAAAAACAAAGCTTCCACCTTTTGAGAAAAGCAAGCAACCTGTTGGCTGGAACCCTGCCTTGCATGCTAGAATTTCCTAACAGCTCACTCGGTGAGAAAACTCTGGAAAGATTTGGAGGAGAAATCCCAAAGCAAAGAGACAGAACAGAATGTCAAATAGCCTTTTATTAAAAATAATTTAAAAAAAAAAAAAGAAAAAAAAAAGCCAAGCAAACTACTCTTTTTTCTCTAAGTCTTTGCTGAGGGTCCAAGGATTGTGACTATTTTCTTTCAGGTTCCTACAGTGTATCCAGACAATATGGTCTTGTTTTTGTCCCTTTTTCTCTCCACAAAATCTGTTTTGGCAACATATTCATGTCCAGGTATTTGTTGTTTGGTTAGATGTTACTGAAAATGCATCAGACATTTGGCTAAAGAAAAGGAGAGCATGCTGTGATCAGAAAATGAAAGGGGAACTTCAATCATGCTATGAAAGTGCTTTCAAGAATAGGATATTGAATACAAACTTTGAAACTCCTCGAAGTTAGTGGCCAAAAATATCACTAATTTCACAGCAGCACACCCTAAAATGAGCCTATGACACAAAGTTCTTAAGGGAACCTGTCATGGCCTTTTGAGCATATCTGTAATGTAGGGTGACAAGAACCCAGTGAAATGGAGAATGTCAAGAGCTGCAAGATCCAGAAAGGCAGAGTGAGAAATGAAGGCACAAAACAGTCAAGGGTTGTGTCCAAAGGAATGAAGGGCAATGAAACAGTTGTTGGTATGTAAAGGAAAGGAGAACCTTAGTCTGTAACAGGAGAACCAGGAAAAACAGCCAAGACAAGACTAATGCATTTCTTTTTTTGAAAGAGCTTTTATTTGTGAATGAAGTTGGGCCTATGTCTTCAGAAATAAATTAGATCATTAAAATGATCATGAAATGAATTCTTTATTAAAGGTATCCCTGTCCAGTACTTGCAAGGGAAACAAGAATCTTCCTGTTAAAACTATTATGCTCTTATTTAATGTTTAATGTTCCGGTATTTGTACTGCATTTGTAACTACTAACACAAGCTTGGATTTTAAAGACTGCAGATTCCAGGAATTTAATTCTTTTACAGAGGTGAGAATAAAATGCTCTGATTCTGACCTTGGCATATCCAATTTCTATAGAAAATAGAGCATATTTTTGTACACTTCTGTGTTAGGTTTTTAGGCAGGGAAAAGAACACAAGACTGATAAAGAACAGAAACTACTTCAGTATGTAGGGCTTTGCTAGACAAAAGCACTAGCTGCCTGTGTGCAAGTAAAGCTGAAATATGTGACAAGCAAAGGAAGCAGACATGTCTATGTAGGATGGTTTTCACTATTCACCTGCATCCATCCTCAGGATGTTGATGAGATACTTTGCCTTTTTTAAAATAGGTGTGTTAACCTTCCAAACATCAGAAATGCTCATTTGAAATGAATAAGTAGACCTGTGTATGCTCATGAAGCATACTGGTCATTTTTCTTCTTTCACACAGAGTCACACAGAATGACTGAGATTGAAACCATCTAGTCCAATCTCCTGCTCAGCCAGGGCCATCTAGAGCAGTGTGTTCCTGTTCAGGTTAAATTTCATGTTCTTTTTCATTTTTTACTATTGTCTCATGTATTCTTGTCTCTGGGCACCACTGCTAAGAGCCTGGCTCTGTACTCACTGTACTCATTCCCACCCATCAGCAATTTATACACACGAATAAGATCCCTTTGAGTGTTCTCTTCTCCAGACTAAACAGTCGCTGCTCTCTCAGCCTGTCATCATGTGAGAGATGCTCCTCATCGCATTTGTGGCCCTTCACTGGGCTCAGTCCAGTAAGTACAACTCTTCCTTGAACTGGGGAACCCTGACCTAGACCCAGTACTCCAGGTGTGCCCTCACAGGTATATTGTGTTTAGAGCGAAGATCACCCCCCTCAACATGCTGACAGTGCTTGTCATAGTGTTGCCCAGGAGGTAATTGGCCCCCTTTGCTATGAGATGTTATTGTCTCAGCTTGTTGTCTGCCAGGACCCTCAGGTCCTTCTCCACAGAGCTGTTCTCCAGCTGGTCTACTGCCAGCATGTACTGGTGTCTTCCATTATTCTTTCCCAAATGTAGAGCTCTGCATTTCTACTTGTTGAACTTCATGAGATTTCTCCCAGATAAATACTCCAGCCCATCCAGGTACTTCTGAGTGACCATATAACCATCTCATAAATATCATCCGCTCCTCCCCATTTTGTATAATAGAGTCTTAGGATGTTTTGGGTTAGAAGGGACTTTAAAGACCATCCAGTTCCAACCCATCTGCCAAGAGCAGGGACACCTTTCACTGCACAGGGGGCTCAAAGCCCCATCCAACCTAGCACTGGACATTTCCAGGGATGGAACAAACACAGCTTCATGGGGCAACCTGTTCCAGGGTCTCACAACCCTCACAGTAAAGAATTTCTTTCCACTATCTAATCTAAACCTGCTTGTTTTCAGTTTAAAGCTATCCTCCCTTGTCTTAGCACTAGATGCCCATGTAAAAGGACCTACTCCAGCTGTCTTGTAGGCCACTTCAGGTACTGGAAAGCTGGAACAAGGTCTCCCCATAACCTTCTCTTCTGCAGATTGAACAAGCCTGTGAACCTGTCAAGGGAGCACTCAGCTCCATCTCTGGTTACTGATAAAATATTAACCAGTATTGGCCCCAGTATTGAGCACTGGGGAACCTCAGTACTGACTTGTCTCCAACCAGACTTGTGCAGGTTATAGCAACATTTTGGGGCTGACCATTCAGACAGGTTTCAGTTTGCCTTACTCTGCAATTATCTAACCTGTACTTTGTCAGTTGTTCTGTAGGGATGTGTATAGGTTTGGCATAGCCTGTTTTTTTGGCCAGCGTTTGACCAGCCTGAAACCACAACAGGATGTTATGGGAAAGAGCATCAAAAACCTTACTAAAGTTGAGTTAGACCACATGATCTCATTACAATTCTGAATTTAAGCGCAAAAGCAAAATTCACACTTCCAAAAATCACTGTAAAGAGAGAACAAGGAGGGGAACGAAAAAGTTAAGGAGCATCTGGGATGTGTCTTCAGCTATGTTTGTAAACAAGACAGCTCACTATTGACCTAACTGTTAGTGGCAAAGCCACATATTTCTGCATTTGGCTGGACATTCTCTGGACTGAGACCCAAAAGTATTTTCCTCCAAAGTAACCTCATCATTACTGATTAAATGTTGGATGTGCAAGGAAAGCACCACAATCTGCATGCTGGCTGGTTGTCTTTGGTGTGACTAGATATGTTCTGAGGACATCCACCTCCTTGGAATATGTATATTGTGCAGACCCCTATAGGGCCTGTATTCAATGATCACAGCTGTCGGACCTGTGCACATGTTCACATGCTCAGCAGCAGACACTTGAGGCCCAATACACACAAAGATACTGCACTAAAAGTAGCAACAAAACATAAGCTGGTCCTGAATGAGTGTCTTTTGAGTTTACAAGTTAAGGGGATGCACCTTAGCTCACTATGAAAGAAAAACATTGCCATGTTATGGTGCCTTTGCTGCAGGTTAAATGTGTACACCAGAGGCAATTGCAATAGCTCATTTGGTACATAAGTGTAACCAGTCTGTGGTGCTGGGTCCAAAGGCATCTAGGAAGTTTTGATGCCTTGTAAATGTACGCCATGTCAAAATACTAGATTTTGTTTACTAGTAACATTTTTGCACAAGAATCACCAAGACATTTTTGAAAACGCAGTCTGTATCTTTCTCTTTTAGGATTAGAATGTCTTAAAAGGTAATGTTACATTCTGAAAAGAATCAGCTTATGCCTGAGAGATGGGAGCCATGCACATATGAATGTCCCATGACCAGATCCCAGTCCATTTGGGGGTAATGATGTAAATCAAGCCCACAGCAAAGACAGTAGAGGTGGGAATCACTCCTTGAGATTTCAGGATTTTCTGCAAAATTTAAAGCATTAGTAATTTTAACTTGTTGGAATAAATTCCATCTTACTGAAAAAACTCTCACTGATTTCTTCAATTAAATCAGGAACATGTTTCTGTTTGGAGCTCTAATCAGAGCAGGAACACCCTTACCTCCGTCTATTTTCAGATTAAAAAGGCAAGGTCCTCCATCAGGTTAAAGAGGGCATTGTAGAGTGTGGTTTTCATTCACAAACACAGTTCCTCAAAGTGTGAGAAAGGAAAAGAATTGTTTACTACTTATGTAGTGTACCAGTTGCCATTTGTGGAATTTTTCCACTGATCTGCCTGGAAGTCTGTACTGTAGCCTAGTGAGAAACTAACATAAGCACTAACCATGTATTTGTTTAGACACATTAGAAAATTAAGGTTAATAGGACCTTGCTTTGGGGATGGAATAGTCTGAGGAGTGTGATGCTCTTTTAAATTATGCTTACTGTGCCTCAGAGCCAAATTTTAATTGTTCTTCTCTTCTCATAATCATTTTAATGGATTCAGATGTAAATTTATTTACTCTGACCCAAAAGCCCACCACTGATAATTCAGTTCAAAATACAGAGCTCTTTTGGCTATCCATGAGATTTCTATCCCTCAGATTAGCTAATAGCATGCTAATGCATCATTCATGTGAATAAATTATTTGTATTTTCTGTCTCCTGCTGCAGTGACATGGGAAAACTAAAAATGAAAATCAAAAGCCTAGACTGATACTCAAGATCATTGCTAAGACATCAGAACTATAGCTCTACTGAGTGCAATACTCCACACCCCAAATCCACTTATTTTGAAGTACACTCTAAAAGAAGGAATTATTAGACAAATAAAAATAATATGTTATTTTTAGGTGTCCTGTAGGGAGAAGGAATTGAGAGGAATCTCTTGTGTGCTTCATGTGAGTTTTGAGACTTAAATCTAATATTTTTGGGAGTACTTAAAACACAAAAAATGTCTTTGAAAGTCTCAGAAATTCACAACTCTAACTTGTTTCTGAGAAAGAAAATTCTCTGTAATCGTGCAGCATATTTCATCAAGGGTGCATACTGAGCAGACTAGTCCCTTTAATCACATTTAGCTTTTTTTTTATCGAAGTGAGAGTCACTGCGTCAGTAAATGTTTGCAAATCTGGGTTCTGTCAGGATCACAGCAGCACTTCGACTGGAGACAACTGTCAAGTTTCCTGAATAATTGTTCCCTTGTACTTAGGTACAAGATGGGGAAACTTACATGCCCAGCCTGAAGCTAACTAATTCACACAAAGTGCCTGACCTTATTTCCTGCACCTAAGTTCCTTGTTAGTAGCTAGGGTCAGGAGATCTGGATCTTCATGCAACAACCCCACACAACCAGATACTATGAGAATACCATGGCTCTGCTTCCCATCTCTTTTCAAGTGGTCCTTCTCAGATGGAAATATTTTGTATTGCCTGCCACATTGATTTTCAAACTATAAGCCATGGATCTTGATGTGGAGGTCTTTCTTCAGCACTAGAATGTGTTCTGTCAAAAAATTCACATCACATATCTCATGAATGACCTTTCTTTGATGATGTTTCCAGAGTTACGCATAAATGCCAGAAATTTTAGCTTTGTGTTAAAAGATGTGACACAAAACACAGCAGGTCCAGGTCTAAACATTAATGACGTGATTTTATCAGCTATTCAACATCTGTTTTAAGTTCTGCAATATCTTTCCCTCATTTCTTATCTTTCCTCCCTGACAAAATATTAATAAAGCTTTTTCTTATGTTTCTGACCTTCTTTGCACTTTCAGCCTTCACAGACAACTTCAAAGAGGCTAGAACAGATGCACGGGAGTTTCCTGCATTGTGAATTTGTGCAGAGCCAGCTATAGGGAGCACTAAAATTCCTTAAAACAATTGTTGATGCATTTGCAGGTACACACAGCATATCTCAGGAACACTGAAAAAAAAAGACAGTATCAATTACCTTTCTGAGATCCACTGTGACCATACCTCCTGTGCTCTGGGTCTGGAAAACTGGTAGTTTTTCATGACTATAGAAATAAACTCTTGCTTTACTCCAGTCTGCTTAGACTACTGGTCCGTTACAATCTGAAGCATCATGCCAGTTCTGTCTTTCCCAATGCCAACTATACACTCTTCTTTGCACTTGCTACTCATAGTACAAAGGTACTGATTCCATCAATCTACAAATTCCACCACAAATCTGGCTTATTCTGAAAAGTTCTTGAGAGAAAAAAATATCCCAGTGAATTACCTGGGCTGTGTATCCCAGTGAATTACCTGGACTTTTCCCATTTGCAGGGTCTGTTTTCCCTGTATATACAGTATGTTAGATTGTAGCTGATTAATGGATATGTTGACTAGGTTATTTGTCCTTTTCAGCTATTCAAAATTAAAGTGTGAGTTTCCCACATTGGGTCTGTGTTGGATCTGTGTCTGGGAAGGTACTAGTTTGTTTCATCACAGTGCCACAGGATTTGGTGGATGAAAACAAAATGCACAAAATGGGATACAAAAGAGCTAGAATTCAATTAGGGGGAAAAAATGGAAGTGGAGTATTAATCAGATTGTTCTTATTCCTCATGTTTATCTTTAAAAATCAGAACAATTCAGATTTAAACAACCATTTATTTCTTTATTTCTTTTGCCCACTCTATTTGTAATTTAAGTTAGAACACACTAAGACTGTGCCTATGCCCAGGAATAGACCTGCTAGTTCCATTGGATATAAAACGTACACAGATTTACAGTACTGTAAAGGAGCACAGATAAGGAAATGGCAGGAGAAGTTATCTGGTTTTTTTCCTAATGCAGAGCTTCTAAATCCATTTTCCTCTGGTATTATCTTTTCTGGGATGGCAGCTGCCTCAATAGTTTCCATTTCTACAAGTCCACAGCTATTGGGAGATGCTCCATTACTAAGGCATATTTAAGAGGCCCTGTGCATCAACAGCACAATCCTTGGGATAGCTTAGCATACTCAGGGACTATCTTTTGAAATACCTGCATGTTCTTTGCAGGCTTTGCTCTTTCTTAAGCCAAAAGAACTTCCAAGAAAACCAGATCCATTATACAGTATTAGTAAATTAGTTGTCTGGGCTCAGACAGGAGACTCACCTTGTCCTTCTGTATCATTAATTGTGTGAAGGACAGAAAATGTTACATTACTGTTAATGGGTTTTGCCTTCAGTTGTACTGAGAGATGTTGAAAGTCCTGTCCCTGCTGTCCGTGTGCAGTCATTGAGGCAGGCAGGACAGCAGAGTCACAGGCTATTAATGGACAAGGCATTGTGCCCATCGTCTTCAGATTACTTCTATCACAGTCACCTACTCCTTTCCCATAAATATCAGTTGACCTCATACACCTGAGGCATTATTTAAAGATTTAAATTATAGTAATAAAACTTTGAAGTGCACTTCTGGTTCATGGAGTGTGATTATCACCAGCTCAAGGGCAAAGAGCCCCAACACAACAGCCATTTTGCGGCACCAGCTGTCACCGCCTCCTGTCCCAGCCATATCACTGAGGGGACTGCTGGTAGCACCACTGTGGATGGATTGGTGTCTTCTGCTCTTCTGTTGTGCACCTCAGGACATAAACAACAGTTCCAAAATGTACTAGATTGCATTCACTTTTTCACTCCATCTCCCTGTGTGTAGATATAATGATTGATTAAAAATGCAGTGTCATGTTAAAGTTTTCTTTTTAACAGTTTGGAAGCTAAATCTTGTCCACCTATACATTTTGCCACCAATAATTTTGAGGGAATTCAAGTGCTGTCAATATTACAAGTTTTCTGTGTTCACTCCACACATATATGGCCAGCAACAACGCAGGAGCTATATTTCAGCTACATCCATGAACTGTCTGATTTCTGTTATGAATCTTGTTAGTCTGTCCATCTTGCCAGCTTGCTGTGTCATCTTCCCCTCTTATTATATTCCATTTTATTATATTCCTTCCTTTTTATTATATCACAACCAAGGAACATAATCTCTCCTGAAAAGGCATTAAATTCAGATTATATAACCTCTAAGAGCTTTCTAGAGGAAAAAATAAAATGTTCCTAGAAATGATACTGTTTGCAAAGAAGATGCATGGAAGGCAGTACCTTCTTTCTTTGTATGTCTCCAGTAAGGTCTCTAGAGAAAGGCCATACTACAATCTGCAATGCTGATTGTGCCAGCTGCTGAGAAGATGGTTAAACAGTCCCTTAGCGAACTGATATCGAGGGTCAGAAACTTTTTTCATCTTACCTGAAACTCCTTCTGTTTTACAATGATTTTGTTCCTTTCACTGCCATAAACTGTTCTTTTCCCATTCTACCCTTTCTATCTGGCATTTAGAATGTTTCATTACAACTACTTTTTCAAACCCCATCCTGAATGATCCAGGACATCTCTCGGTATTTGGACTGTTCTTTGTAACTATTATTGCATTCTATACTTTAGTCTGTTTGTTGGGGTTTCTTTTCGAATAATCTTCCTTCAATGTCTGTCAAAAGTTAGGAGACCAATATTTGACATGCTATTCCAATTCAAGTCTCACTAGATCATGTAAGTAGGAACTGAGTAGTTTCTGACTTGAATTTTTTTATGGTATTTAAGTAGCTCAAACAGATGCTTATGCATAATCCGCATGCATCTATCTCTCTCTCACTCCTACTGCTCCCGGGCTGTGTGCTAATTTTTCATTTCATTTGTAAGGCATTCTTCTGTTGCATTTTTGCAACAGTACTACTGGAATAACAATCATTTGTTCCAAAGAAGAGAGATTAATTAAATTTCTATCAAGTCTATTGAAAAGGTAATTGCTACAGGCTGTCATAGAAATCCTATTCCTCTACAGTAAGTAACAATGACATTTGAATAGACACAATAACTGCTGTTATAGAAGGATTGACAGAATAGGAGTGGAAGACTTCTAGCAACAAACACTGAAGACAGTGTCATCAAAAATCTCATTTGAGAGACTACGTATCACTCATATGTGTTTGGGGTTTCCATTTGCCATAGCTTTTTCATTACCTGATTTTCTTAGCAAACATTTGACTCAGAACTGTCCTCCTAAGGAGACTTACCTCTCTCCATTCAGTTAGCTGGTGGAAGACTAGCTGCAAAACATCTTTCAGAGCCCCATGACACAGTAAACAAGAGGAAAAAAATAAAATTATGAGATGCATATGAAGTGAAAGATGTTTGAAAATGATCTACAGATAATAGTAATCTGAGTCCTTTGTCTCAGATGAGTAGTGAAGTCGTGCATAACTTCATGCTGTCTGAAGTCCTGAATGTGGGTGGTATTTAGTAGACAGTTGTGAACTATTGATTTGGTCCTGATAGTCTTGTTCATACACAAGGAATGTGATGTTGCATTTCCCAGAGAGTTCCACAGAACAGAAAAAAAAAAAAAAAAAAAAAAAAAAAGATTAAGAATCACCATTCAGATTTTGGAACGAAGCAACAGTAATTGCTGTTGAACGTAATTTGGAAACTTATGTTTCAGGGAGAATATGAAGCAAGTGAGCTTTCAAGAGATTAATCAGAGTCAGGATAAACTTGTACTAGAGAATCATGCAAATGAAAGGGCAAATGGGAGAGAATGGACTCAGAGTCTGATATGGGAAGAGGGAAAAATCACAGATGAGTCAAAGATAGCTCCAGTAAAGTATAGATTCTGAATTCACCAGTGTTACAGTAATTGCCCCACTGCACTTATTGTCTGAAGTGTATACAGCAGGGTTTTCCTTTCAAACAGTGCTCACAGACCAAGAACAAAATGAAATACTGGGCCAAGGGCAAAAGGACAGAGGAAACCTGGCTTTGGAATCCTTTCTTTTCAGAAGCCTTGAGAAAAGCATTCTTCTGAATTACGTTTGTACTGTCCCAAGTTTATAGGACAACTGAGAGAACCTTTCCGTGGGGTGAAAAGGAAAATTTTCCTTTTTGTTTCTACCACCCAGCTATTAAATTGTTACAAAATTTACATGGAAATGTGATGAAATCTAGTCTTTCATATGTGAGATTCCTTTCTTTCTAGCAGTAGCTGATTAGAGTTGGTATAGCTCATGGAACAACAATGCAAATTTGCATTCTCTTAGGTACACAGAGGAATAAGAAAATGAGCAATAAGCTTATTGCTACACATGTCAACACTGGAGCTAAAATTTGGTGTTCACTCTGCAGGTAAAAAGCATGTCTGTCTTCTGAAGATACAGGCCAAATACAGTTTTAGTATTGGTAGCAATTCCCCATTGCAAGTAGAAGAAAAGTACAGCAACTAATTCAAAATTTTCACCTGTGTCTAAGAAAGATTGTTTTCATGACATGACCACCAGCTCTGTAATGACCTGCAGATTAAATGAGAACACTCAGCACTAGGTAAACTACATTCCAAAACTACTTTGGAACAGAGAGGTCATACCACTGTCAGATGGAGCTGAAATTATCTCAGCTCCATCTCTTAAAGCCAAGGAACTTCGTGCATTTCAGGCAGCTGTCCATTTATCAAAGGCAGTGTGTCAGCATTGTTTTGTTCTATTTTTTTGTTTTTGCCTAGTACTTTTTAAAGAATAAACCTTATCTTTTTGCAACAATACATAATATAGTGCACTCCTGGCAAGAAAATAACTTTACTATTTTTATATAAAACATAGAATTCTTCTTAGAAGGATTGCCCACTGAAATTCTCTATATGTATTTTAAGGTTCTCCTATGGTTTTCTATTTTCATATGTCTACTGTAACATTCTGTAAAAAATTTTTTCTCTCATGGATATTCACCAATCATACAATTTCTGTAATGTAGTGACTGCATATTGCAGCCAGAAGAGCCAAAATGGACATGAATTAAAGAGCGTACACCCAGGAGAAATCAAAAATTATTTAGTGATTCATCTAGTGACCACAGAAATTCCTCAATTAAAGCAATACGTCTGATGGAAGTTTGGAGCAGTTTTAGAACTGCGTTTTGCCCTTGAATCAGCATCGTGGTCACAGATGAAAAGGTGTAAAAGCCTCTCGGTTCTCTCTTCAGGAACTTTGTTCTTATATTTTTGTTACAATAGGGAATTAGATACAGAATTGGATATCAGAACCCTGAAAGAATTGTGTACAGTTGATGTGCACCATACTTGAGGTGCTTTTCCTCAGAATGCAATTAGTTCCTACTATGGAGAAAGCCGCCATATGACTGGCAGTTGTGCGAACTTGAAAGGGCCTTGAGCCACAGTCTTTCTTCTGTCCCTAAGTCACTTAAGGAGAACAATCTGCCATCAGTGCTAGGAGTTGGCTAAGTGGCATTGAGAAAACTCACTTCTTGATCCTCTAAGGTATAGCAGTGTTGCAAAAGGAGTTAAACAGCCTAGCCTTTTATGGATTATACATAATGATCAATGTGTCATGCAGATTAAGTGTTGAGATAGTGAAAGAAACAGATCTCATCAGCTTCCACCAATCTTCAGAAGCTTCGAGAACCGCTAAAGAAGTACTGCAGGAGATGCACTTGATTATGACACCAAAATTCACGAAGCAGCAGAAAAAAGTACCAAGGTGTCTAGATATGATTGCTGCTGCTGAACAGGGTAAACCACTGCACCAAACTGTAGATGTAATCTCTCATAAAGTACTGAAAGCCAGCTCCTGGAAGCATAAACTTTTGTGCACAGCTGCACATATTCCACTCTGGGAATGGTAGGACAATCTAAGGATATAGGTGTTATCTCCCAGGCAACTAATAAGATGATAAGCACTGGAAGTCAGAAGATCCCTGTAATGGTTTCCAGTCCTTCATGGAACTCCTTTCACTCCCAGATCTCACAGGATCACAGGACTGCTGTCACAAGAGCATAGTGAACAACTCGGGAATAACAGTGTTATACCTCGAGCCAAAGCCATTTGGCCACTTTTACATGTGCATTTGTACAGGCCTCTGAAGTGAACACACTTTATGTTCTGTAGCTACTCGTAAAAAATTCTGGAACACCATGTTTCATATATTAGTTTTGTTTAAATCAGACTATTCCCTTAAGTAAGATATCTTTATATTTATTTTTAAATATACAAAAAAAAAGACAGTAAAGAAAATTTAGTGGAACTCAAAAATTGCAGATGACAAATGGTGCTATTATCCAGTCTTAAGAGGACTCTTGGTGTTGATGCATTTGATGCACTACTCCAGGTAGAGAGAAATTCTGAAGTTACAGCTGGAGAAGCTACATGTCTTCAACTTTGGTAACACAACATATTCCACACACAAAAATAAGTAATAGAACACAATAGAAGATTAAGCTAGTCCATTGCAATCATTCCATTTTTACACTTCTGGTTTTCTTCAAGTTCTCTTGAGGGCCTTGTACCATCCTCATCCTTGCACTTTGACGCCTTTAAATATTCTCTTAAACAAAACTACTAACGTTAGTTAATCACCCTCCCATCCTTTCCTCTAAATAATAATTTAAAAATTGTTGCAGTGTAGCATTTCACTTTGGTAGTGTTTTGAGATCCTTGTATGAGAGAGTAGAAGAAAGAGACCAGATTTCATTTATTGTTTTGGGGTTTATTTTTTGCAAATGTATATGATGCTAAATAGAAAAAACCAGGGGGGAAAAAAAAGAGGAGTACTAAGAGCTTCAAGTTGGAGACTGTAAGATAGGAAACATGGAAGGTGAATTGCAGAAGAATAGGCAATTGATTCCAAAATTTTACTTCAGTTATAAAAACCTTAACTCTGTTCTGCTAAAATGATATGGGTAGAGAGGTAGATAGATTAATAGATTTTATCTCCATTTGGTGTCTTGTGTGATAATCTCACGTGAGCCTTTTTGTATCACAGCCACAGAACTACATTCCATGCTTCAGTGGCTATAGCTGAATTAGAAAATATTTTAAAGGAAAATTTAAGGAATAATTAGAAATACTGCAGTTTTCAAATGCCATGGGATGGAGGAGAATCCATCATGTCTGCTCAAACTCTGTACAGTAAATTATATTAACAGTTTATCTGCTAACCCTTGTTAAAATGATTTTAAACTTGGGATAGACTGAGGGAAGGAAAGAACAAATAAATTAGTTATAAAAGTTTAGTGGTAATCCAAATCAGATAACCAAATTAATAACACTGCTTTTGTGATCTAATCTTGAATTATAAAACTGCACGCTTTCCTTTTTGAGTAGCATATGTGCCATCTTTGTTTGAGAAATAACTTTTCTTCAGAACTGAAATCAGTGTTGTGTAGTAGTTT
The DNA here is from genome assembly GCA_013398175.1 of Climacteris rufus. NCBI lineage: Eukaryota > Metazoa > Chordata > Aves > Passeriformes > Climacteridae > Climacteris > Climacteris rufus. The sequence continues at coordinate 268,798 of VZRZ01006076.1, forward strand.
AGTACATTGTAATTAGTAGTTGTGTTAGTGCTTTGTTCACTACATCTTCCATTAATTCTTTCAGTTATGTCCAAAAAATTGTAAAGCCATGATGTTAAATCAAAGGGAATCTTAATATTCAGTTGGCTTGAAAAGAAGGTTAGTAGCTGTCAATTACATTATCAATTGCTCAGTAATGACAACAGGATATATCAGGAGGGAAATCTATTATTATATATTATACTTTCCTATATATAACAAGCTAACATGAAAAAAAAGGAGCCTAGCAGCATAAAACACCCAGTGCAAACCTGTGTCTGTTGCACTTGTAGAGAAAGCTACTTCAGTCTCTGACTAGAAGTGTCATTCTGAATGCAGGTTTCAGAGTACAGCAACTTTAAAAAAAGATGCAAACTCCACACCCATCACCCTCATACAATACTTTTACTTATTCAGTCATCTCTGCCTGAATGATTTGTGTGTTTTTATGTTTAGTAGCAAAAGGACAGGCTGGATCCTAGCACAGCTTGCTCACTAACAGGATCATTATCCAGTTTAAAAAGACGGGGGCAAAGTTTTCCCTTTTATTATACCTCTGTAACTCCACTGAGCACAGCAGTTTGCAAAGAGATTTCATTTGCAGCCAGAAGAATGCCTGTCACAGGAATTTCCTGTCATATTAAGTGTAGGATCTTTATAACTGAGTACTCCAGGGAAAAAACTTTGCATGATTATTACACTTTTGACTGAGCTATTACACAGCAAGACTGTCAGACACAAACAAACAAACAAAAAAAAACCAAACCAACCAAACAAACAAAAACAAACACAAGTTTTATAATAAAATTCCATTATTTCCAGTATTTATGGACTTTTCATTAAAAGGTATGGAACAGTGGTAATACCTGTTTGCTCTCCTTTAAAAACATTATGTGAATTCTTCCAAGTTAATTTATCAGGAGCAGAAGCTTCAACATTGACAGCCTTTGAAAACAGCCCTGTCCACACAAAGCATTGTTTATTACTATCAGTGTGAATCAACACATACAGGTAACCTGGGCATTTTCAGCCAAGCAAGAGCTGAAATGCACGGAGTGGTTTAATTCTTTACCTGGCTAACGATGCCAGGTGGCAGAGGGACCCGGAGACACAGGCTCCATTAGGCTCCGCTCATCCTAGTGGGCAGCAGAGAGGAGTGCTTGCTGCCTGCCTCACTGTAAAAGAAGGCTTCCCGCATGCCTGAGACTGTGCTAGCTCTCCACAGGAATTCTACTTCTCAAAACAGGCACAGGATGAACCACACTAGGCATAATAAACGGAGTTTTTCCACACTGACATGCTTAGTTCCCAGTTGCCAAGTCACTTTGATCTAAACTATCCCTTCCTCCTCAGCCAAATCTTCCGGTTTTAACCCTATCCTCCCAAAATTGTCCATTCTCAGAAGTTCTCACTGCCATGATTTCCACGATTGAGTCCAAATCAATGCAAAATTTCTCTTTTCTACCTTTATTTTTACAGTTCTCAAGGTAAGAAGTAGAAATTATGTCCCAGATTCTGTGTCCATTCTCTTATTTGTGCCTCAAACAATACCCTTAGTGCTGACAGCTTCCTGTAATACCTGTGGCATTGCTTCTTCTGTGCACTGATCTGTATTTCTTTGTCATATGAATAGCTTATAAATTATACTTATTTGCTCTCCAAGTGAGAAATCTTTACAATATGATTTCTGTATATATTTGTTGTTCCTCTGTACTCAGTCTGATGATGCACTATCCCATGGAAAACCCCAAAATAATCAAAAAGATTATGAAATGAAATAACCTTCATTGTCCCCTCTCAGTACTGTTTGCATTTTGAATAACAATTAACAGAACTAGTGAGACATTATATGAATAGTCTAGGCACAAGTTGTCACTGCTGTTAATAGACCTTCTGAAAGAGACATCAACACATGGTTAAAGTGTGCTTGCTAAGATCCTTTTTGAGCTCAAAGATCAGTAAGTTACACTTATGTCAGATCTTTTGATTATTCTTCCTTAGCTTTTGAAACTACTTTTTCCCTACAAATTACACTTCTCTGAAGCTTAATATCCTCCTGGTGGTTTTGCTTTTGTATACCAAGCAATCTGATAAACTGACTCAATAAACATACAACTACAAATGGATCACAAATATACAATAAAGAGATAGCAGTGAATTATTAACTTGTGTTGTTATAAACAGACAAGTTTTAGAGTCACAATGCTAATTTTGCCCTGGTTACTGAGTTGTATGTGTGCAGATATAACGGTAAATCTTTTAAACTATTAAAAAATACTTCACAAGAAGTTTGACACAATATTGTTGCCAGAAGTTAAGCTGACCTCAGTATGTCTGTCTCAGCACTTTCCCTACTTTCATCAATAAATCACCCTCTGTTCTTGACAATGACATATACAGGTGGAGAAGTGTGAACAATCCAAACTTCATAAAACATTTAGTCAAAAAGAAAAAAAAAGTAAACCTGTTAACAAAGACAAACTGAACAGAAATGATCCTTACTTGTCCGGTGTGTCTTTGAGCAACCTAGTGTAACAGCCCTGAGCAAATCCCTTCATGTGGCTTTTAGTTTTAAAGCCAAAATGTTATGAATCTGAAAAAATTGAGGCTATTATTGAAGTTAATATGGAAATAAATTGTGACATACTTTGATAAACCAAAGAAGTCTAATTCATCACAAACGTTGTGGAATCAGGAAAGTTCAATTGTGTTTTTCCTAGAAAAATCCAGGGAAAACAGATTTTTGCAAAGAAGCAGAAGTAAATATGCTGGTCTGCTGCAGATATTTTTCAGAAGTGCAGATGTCAATTCAGTATTTAGAAATGTCTTGAATAAGCAAAAATTTCCTGCATAGAAGTAAGAGACAATAATTACTTGTCTCTACAAAAATAACAACAATTGTATACGACGTTTTTTTATTGTTTTGTTTTTTGTGGCTGTGTTTTGCAGGTGTTGCTGCTTTGGATTCCAACATTTCTGGGAAGATTGGTTTGCGAGCTGTCATATATTATCTCTGCACTACAGTCATTGCTGTAATACTAGGTATTCTGAGATTCTCTAATTTTTTTAATCATCAGCATTGCCTAATTACAAATGTACAGCACTGTGACATTGCTAATTTCCCAAGACATGATGTGGAGAGGAAACAGGAAATCATACCAGAAAACTTGAAATCATAATCAGAAAACTTGACCTTATTTGTAGCCAGATACAGGGAGAAGGTAATCCTGCTTTTCATGGTTGGGCTGTGTTCATATCCAATGTGAAGTCACTGGCAATTTTGCAATTTTGCAATTTTTGACGTATTTCAGCTCAAAGAAGATTATGAGCTGTCTGCTGAGGTAAACAGAGACCAGCAGGGGGAAAGCTGAATGAACATCAAAGGCCAACCTTAACTACAAAGTGAATTTCCTCAATAGAAAAGTGATAGATTGTTCTTGATTCTCAGATGCAAAAATATGTAATGTGTCACACCTGAAAGAATGCAAAAAATTACTGATTCCCTTGACATCTCATTTCCATCCTTAAAGGTTTTTTTGCCCCTCTGTCACTGCCATGCTCCAATCCTACAGCTGTGAAATCCACATCTCCTCTTACAGGAAGTTCATTCCCTACAAGGAACATAGATATGTTCCGTATTTACTCAAAGAAACTTCTTCATCCAGCCTTCTTAAATAAGAAACAAAATAAAACCGTGTATCTCATATGTCTGAGAAATTTATGTGAATACATAAGAAGGAATATTAATAAAGACTAACATTAATCTATATCTAACTTTGAAATTGTCCCAACTCTGGGCGAGGTGTTCAACCAGACAACCTTCAGAAGTCCTTGCTGTTCTAAGTTGTTCCATGGTGTTACCACATTACTTGTTTCATCGTGCAAAGCTATGCAAATGCAGTACTGCTTTTAGTCACAGATGTCATTAGAAAGACTTGAAGGGTCATCCAAATGCCTCTTTCTCCCTTCTTTCTCCCTTCACTGAAATTTAGTTTCATTTGCTTTAGATTTCTTCACACTTGTTTAAGCAAAAAAAAAAAGGAAGAAAATAGTAATATGCATTTGGAACATAGTAATAGTAAAAATGCCTAAAATGAAGCCATGAAAGTGAACGAAAAATTTCTCATCAATTTCGGTATTTACAAGAATCAAAATCACTGTTTCTTGACCTGCAACTTTTTTATTTCTGTCTTTTTCTGAAGCTTTTCTCGTAATTTTCTTAACTTTATCACTAACTAAATTTACTAAAACACCCTGTGACTTTGGCGTCACAGGATGGCACACCTGTCTTAAAAAAAAAAAGCTAGTAATAAGAACAGCTACATAAAGGAAAAGGTAAATAGCAATTCAATACATTCACTCTGCAAAAGTTGCAACACATTAGTCTGAAGCCCAGATAAAGAGGCTTCTTGGTGATCTAGTACCATACATACAAAAACAAAGCTAAAGTGCTGAAGTCTAGTGTCAAGCCTGCAAGTAGCTCCTGTATTGGGAGATTCTACAGATTTAAGGACATCACCTGCAGACTTTCCTTTTCTGAACATACCAGCATGAGCATCCAGGGAAAGTGTTCAGTGAGCTGAGCTCACAAAGAGTTTGGCTACACAGCATATATGGAGAAAGAATGCACCAATCCCTCTGCTTGCACTGTGAGGTCTCTGCTTCTTCTTCTGCAGGGATTGTCTTAGTTGTGACCATTAAACCTGGAGTGACTCAAAGGGCAAGTGAGATTGACAGAGTGGGCAGTACCCCAGAAGTCAGTACTGTTGATGCCATGCTGGATCTGATCAGGTGAGGATTCCATTTTCAGTTTCCATATCCCTTTTGCAGAAGTCTAAACAAACTCAAAGTTGTGATATATAATACAATAAAATGCTTTCTGATATTGTTTGGATGAATAAGGGGAGAATAACTTGTATTTCAACAGATTAGACATTTTAAAATATACTCAAACCAGTCTGTTTTTAAAAATTATCTTTACACCATAGATTGTGCGTAACAAATCAATGATGAAAAATCCCTCCTTCACAGAAATTGACATGCAAGATTTATCTGTTATGAGGAAAGGATCCGTAAAGGATTGGTGGATTGCTGGTGGATTACTGACTGGCAGCTTTTGTGTCATCCAACATAGAAAAACACCTGAAATTGCAGTGCTATGGTTCCCCTCCTCAAGGCAGGATGCAGAGTAGCAGATGCAGTGTGTAAACATTTCTAAGGGTTCCACAGTCATGAAGTTTGTTGCATCACCAGCATCTAAGGCAACCTTATAATGTGTGTTTGCCCATCAGCATCATGGGCAATGACAGATACTTTAATGTGTTAGAATGGGGACACCTCTAGAAAAGTATGCAGAAAACATGTGCAGATTTTCAGAGTTAATGTGTTTAGGGAATGTGAATTTTTAAAAAAAATTAAAAATGAAAAAAAAAAAACCCCACAAAAAAGGTTGCATTTCCAAGAGAGGCTAGGTAGTTCCATCAAAAATGATTCTGTTGATTTTTCTGTTCTCCTGGTGTAATTAATCTCTGTTCTGGGTCACTATTCCTGCCCAGCACTTTCTTTTTGTAGAAGTTTTACTTAAACTGCCATGTAAGAATCAATTGCAACATACCTAAAATTGGATTTCTCAGCATTTTTTATTTTAGGAAATATGAGTGGTGTTTTCAGATGCAACTCCAGACAGACAGTTTTTTGACACTTTTAAAATGTACATATATACATATATGCATAGATCTTTGACAAAGTCATTATCCTATGCGATATCGAGTGTTTGCTGTCATTTGGAGCGTCTCTGCCTTAACACAGGTTAAGGTAAACCTCTTCAAGAATAACTCGGTTTCTCAGAAGTTTGCATGTGAGATAATTGGTAGGCCTCAACCACAAGGCCTCAGCTCTTCCCAGCCTCTGTCCCTTCCTGCCTGTGAATGATCAGAATGACAGCTCCTTGGATAGCTCATCTCATTCCTCATGGTCACTTGCCCAGGAATCAATGAGAGGAACAGTACAATCAACTGCCTCATAAAAGCTGATGCAGCCACTGTGTGACCAGTAGCTTCACTGTGACCAGGAAATATGACTATTTCCATACATATTCACAGGGCTGATGTAGTTCCATTCACAAAAAATCTTCCTATTGCAAAAAGCAGTGTGAATTGTAATTGAGAGGAGTTTGGGGTTTTGCTATCATTTATAGCTCAATTTCTTGCAAACAAATTTAAGACTGTAAACTAGGAGTTAAACTATCTGAAATTCTATTTAAAGGAATTAGAATTAATTTTCCTACATATTTATATTCAAAAATACAAATAAAAATAATGGGTTTAAGGTTCAAATCCAGAAAGTCTTGTAAAGATGAAGGAAAACTCCACACTTGTACAAACTCTCCTTACTTTTGAATAGATTGTGCTTTAAAAACTTGGCTACTAACAGCAGGAATTTCTGAAAGATCACTAAGGGAGATAGAAAACTTCTGCTTTACTATATAAAATGCCTTTTCTGGACTGGATTGGATATTCACCAAATACCTAATTAATGCTTTCTTTTTGCAATTGTTTGAATCTGAAATTGGCATTTGGAAAGGAGGCACACAACTGTGTTGCACTAAATTTCCTAATTTTTCAGTGTGTGAAAATGGTCCTTGACCCTGGAATAACACAGGAGAATCTTCCATTAGCCAAAATTAATTTCTGAATTCAAAAGTACAATAGAGCACATCAAATACCTGATTCTTCCAGCACAGCCTTTATAAGAGGCCTTTTATTTCTCTCTTCTGTCTTTATCTGACAAATCCCATAAATATAGTGTGTCCTGTATTCTTTATGCAAGTCATGGAGATAATGTAGCAGGGAAAAAATACACTGGGTTTAGTAGCTTACCAATAGAAATGTCAAATACTAAAAAATAAGCCTGAAAATTCAACAGTAGAAAAACAGTCTTTGGGACTCTTAAACCCTTAATTTCTTTGGACTCTTCGCATCTCTTCGCATCTGCTAATGCGAAATACACTGCTTTCTGCTAAAAGCAACACAACATGGCCTGGTTTTAAAGTATTAAATTTTATCATTTTGTTTATAATAAACAACTTTTTCTTAGAATGCTACAGTATTGAGAAGTTTTTATGCTTTTTAACAGGAATATGTTCCCGGAGAACCTTGTTCAGGCCTGTTTTCAACAGGTATGTTTGAACATTCCTCTTTATTTCTGTAGTTTTCATTGTTAACTACAAATTATTCTTTTATGTCACAAAAAAAAAATTGTCAAGCAGGACTTCTTTCTGAGAACTCCAGGAATATCTTAATGTCCTATCAAAATGTGGGGGGTTTAAGGCATTTTAAGTTCCATTTCCATTATGATAAACACTCTGCTATCAGCTATTATGTCCGTATTATTCTGTTGCAAAAAGACACTGTTTAGGAGCTGGATGCAGAAACCAAGCAGTGTATAAGACAGGATTTTTTCTTTTGGGACAACAAGAGTTAGAGGAACCATCTTATGAGGATCAATTTCCTTGTTCTTAAGGTCCCTCAGTGTCTGGTGAAGTCTGTGTAAGTTAGCCCTCACCCTGAAGTGTCCCACATCTAATGTTCATTGCCAGACCAAATCATTTGAAGGAAAAGGCTGACAACTACTAGAGTCTATCTAACACATCTTTCAGAAAAAGAGAGTGTTGCAAGATGGAAGAGGAAACAGCTGTCTATATATTACACTTATTAGTCAACCTTTCCCAGAAAGTGGTATCACATGTTGCTGTGCACAACTCAGTGTATTTCCACTCTAGAAAACTTTTCCATGTAGTTTTTCTCATGTACTGCTGTCACCCAACACTAGGGGACAGACAGGCTCTTTTAGGGATTCTTGGCAGAATAATGGTGGTACTAAATTGTAGTTTTATTTTCTTAATGGAATGATTAGTATAGCACAGAATTTATAATCAGAATCATACAGTATTTCCATGAGCAGAATCAGTGTAGTACAATGTTATTAAATTTAATGTTATTACCATTTAAATTGTATTTTCTAATCACCCAGAGCCACTGCAGGTTTGGTCAAATCTTAATATTTGGTTTGCTGAATCAACATAACAATCACAACCTAGTCTTGAAAAACATATGAAAGAATACACTCAGTTGGACACTCAGTCCTCAGAGGAAGCAGACAATGATGGAGGGATCCCTGACCACCAGGTCTCACTGTCCAGTAGCAGGTCTGGTCCAAATTACGTATTAGGACTTGTACCTGCCCAGTTTTAGGGACAGTGCACTTAGTGCTGTCACACTTCCCTGTTCTGTGACTCTGGCATCAACACCACTTCTCTGGCTGGGTGTCTGGAACATTTAAGACAAGTAAGGAGAGGAGTAATCAGCCTAGTGCCCAGGAATCTGGAGGCCAGTAGAGAGAGGACGAATAAGTCTGCTTGGTTTGTCTACTTGGTGCACAGGACATTGAGGACCTGACAATGAGGGGAAAGGGAAATATGTGACCCATTTGATCACAAAGAATGTTTGTTTGCCTGACATAATGACAAGAGTTACACTGATCACATCACCAAGGGGCTGGTTGTATCAGGTGCATCTGTTCTACAGACCGCTCCTGGCATGGCTGTCAGAAGTTCTCTCCAAAGTGTTCCAGCAAAAAGTCTTCTTGCCTTGTCAGGAGCTCTAGCTCATTCCCCACAAGACTGCAGCATGTCCACAGAGTATCCAAGAGTCTGGGGAGCAGAATTCATACCATATAATTTGTGAATCACTTGTTTGATCTACAGCTTCCATGGTACTGAACCCTGATGGCTCACATGAATTGGGAAATAATGTCTTTGTCTATGTTTGCTACATTCAAGTCAGATTGGTTAATTTTTCTTTTTTTTTTATTGGGCAAAGGCTATGTCTTTGTCTATTCTTCAGTTTACTCATGTTTCTAAATAGGTTCCTTTGGTTTTTTTTAAAAACTTTTCCAGTATAAAACCAAACGTGAAAAAGTTGAAACTACAACTGCTGTGGATAAAAATAGCTCCATATTTCTGGAAGAACCCTCTACAACTGCTACAACAGCACAGGCTTCAGAGGTGCGACCTTTATCATTGTATTCCTTCGTAATACATGAAGTAGGGAGAAAGAACACAGACTAAATTTGGTTTAGTTCATGTGGTTAGTGATGAAGAATAGAGAGGAAATAGCACATAGATGTATTTTAGCAAGACCACAAAAGTTAAAAAGTAAATGCTTAGAGGTCATTGCAAGAATCGTCCAGTAAGTTTAAGAACATCCATGGGTAATTTAACAGCCCAGAGATAATAGACAAAGATTGACTAAATTTATCTGTTTATGAATTGTCAATTTTCTGAGAAATTGAACAGTCACTGTGAAAAGACTAGAGGTACAACATCATGAAATATTTCAGTAGCAATGATATAACTGTAAGCACTAAAGAAGAAAAGGAGTTGAAAATAATGATAAATCCTTTTTAATGGAAAACAAAACAATAACAAGCATTTGTTAATTAATAGTTTGTTGCTCTGAAAAAAAATGTACAGAGACAAAAGTGAAGAGATTTAACAAGCCTTTCATTGGGGGTGTTAATGGTATATAAAGTCTAGACTTACTCTGGAGGAGAGGGAGAAAGGAATTCAGTATAATGTGAACACAGAACTACAAACAGTACTAAATCAATATACATTTTATTATACTCCTTCCAAATTTCATCTCAAAGTAATAAGAGCACAGGAACATGAGCTATATGAAGAGATATTAATTAAATCATGAAGCAGAACATAGTGAAGAATTGCACCCTTTGCTTCATATGTTCATACTGCACAGAGGAATGCATGAATACCTAATTAGTGGAATTTTATGTTATGTGCATACAATTCTCCCATAAATTACGCATTTTCAGTGATGTTACAGTTGTTATGCAATGGCAAATTTATCTTAAATCCAGATACAAACCCTCGAGTTGCTCAGAAATAAATTCAAGGATTCTACATCTGTGGTTTTTTTCTCCACAGTGGAGAGTAAATATTGAATATAGGGAGAAAATACTGAAAGTATGACTGTGGATACCTAGACTTTGCCATATTTCATGTCAGAAGTCTATAGAAAGGACAACATAAATTAAGGAGTGCTTTACTTCCTGCTAGGGTTTGGTCAGATCCTTGCATGGCTTTAAAATACAAAGTGTTCAAGTTCAGTTTAGTTCATTTCTGAACTTGCCCACTTGGCACTTCCAGAAAGCCAACAGAGTGACTGGGAAAGAGCTTTGTGTCTTTTCAAAGAAAAATCTAAATACGTTTTCACTTTAGAACTCTTTAAAGTAAATTCATTGTTTTCAGATGTAATTTTTTTCTCTTGATTCCAATCTATAGAACAAAACTCAAGAATATAAAATCGTGGGCATGTATTCCAATGGCATCAATGCGCTGGGGTTGATTGTCTTTTGTCTTGTTTTTGGAATGGTTATTGGGAAAATGGGAGAGAAAGGACAAGTGCTGTTGGATTTCTTCAATGCGCTGAACGAAGCTACAATGAGAATAGTTCAGATAATTATGTGGTAAGTCCAACGATATACTGCTATTTTCTAACAACTGCTTTAAGTGGATTGTGTCATTGAAGAGGTAGTAGCAGACTCAGACTTCATGTTTGCTTTTGCATAGTGCTTTACCGCAAGCAACTTTTAAAGAAAGCTTGGTAAAAAGTTTCCTTTCTACAGAATTCGATTCTTTTGAGGAAACTGGAGACAGAGCTTCCATTTACTATATACTGAAGAAACAGTCCTACTGGTGTTCAAGAAACCTGAGTTTTTTAGACATTCATGCTAAATGTTTACATAAAACTAGTTCACTAGTGATTTGAGGACTGTACAAGCATTACCACCCCTATGCCCTTCTCAGCATTCAACATTATTCCCTGACAGTCATTATGCTCACAGGATAGCTGGCTTTGCATCTAAGTTCCTTTAGAAATATGGATTAATATGCAAGCCTCAGCAGAGAGCAAAATTAAAAATGGTATGCAAAATACAAATTAGCATCAATTTCCTCCTGCTAATAGGTTTTGTGAGACTACATTCTCATAATATTTGCAGACAAGAAAAACTATTTTAAAATATAGAAACTCATCTGATAGTGTTTGGTTGGACTTCACAGCTATTCACAGAACTTTTGTCCATGTAAATCACAATTACAGGATAAGGACTACAAGCATACATGATTCCTTCCACAGTTTGATCCTACAAGTGAAGTGCCTTGTGCCACTTGCAACAATACTCTGCTCATATGCACATTTCACACAAAAGAGTAGCTTGTCAGATCTGACTCTTCCATTGATTTTTCTTACATTCCAGCACACTGAGGAGCCTGTAAAAGAGTAAAACTATCCAGGGTGTAGTTGCACACTTCTTGCTTCCTTAAAGAAAGGTAAATTAATTTATGCAAATGATCCTGTGCTAGGGCAGCTAGTTTAGTCCCCAGCTGAGTTAAAGCCTCACGAAATACACTGCCTCACTCTGTAGAAAATTACCAACAACAAGATCCCAGAGTTAGAACATGCCATACAGGAATTTATTTATAAACTGATTATCCATCTTCTTACATGTGCCAGCAGCTGTGGCTACAGGCTCCCTAAGTTTCTACAGATGATGTGGGAGCTGTTGTATGAAATAAGGTAGATTTTGATGCTGGAAGTATGAGGAATTATTTCTGTTTTCATCAAGTTCAGTGCTTAGAGGAACTAGGTATCCCTGCTTTCTACAGGGATAAGGTACAATTGTGTTTGCGAGATAGCATGCATACATTTTATACATTTATAATTTCTATTTTTAAATTGATACATTTCATATATTCACTAATTTCTCAATTAATTTATACTGCTCAAAGTTCTGAAGTAGCAACTTGTCTCTGTGACAGTCTGCTCCCTAGCACCAAAAAGAATGCAGTGAAGTTGGTGTTTACATAACTCCTGACTTTTGACTTGAATTTTCTGTAGGCAGTAGCTTACACAGTTATTCAGGTCTGTAAGGCATTGCCTTGTGTAAGTTTACCTTATTCTGAGCAGGTGGCACAGATATAGCCTTCAGTGCTTCAGGGCAGCTTCTGTAGCTACAGGAGACCTTTCCCATTTGTGTGTGATTACAGAATACACAGATACTGGTCTCAACACTGCAAACTTCCACCGCCAAGGGAGCCTGTGGCTATACATAAACATTTGCTGTAATGGGGTATATGCCCATACCCCTTCCCAACTTCTGTGTATTCTGTGACGTCAAGTTATACAATATTTGCTAGACTACACATAGTTACATTTACTCTAATTTTCCAATCTTTTTTCATCAACTCTTGCTGCAAACAAATGAAGTCAGTTGTTTAATATAAGAAAAAAAATCTGCTGTTGTATAATAGGATATCAAAACATATTTTCCATCTGTTTTAAATAATTACTCTGAGAGACAACTTATTCCATGATGAGCATGCAGTATTTCTGAGAATGCATTTTTGATAGCTTTGTTTTTGCTTTCTAGGTATATGCCAATTGGTATCGTGTTTTTAATTGCTGGGAAGATAATAGAAGTTGAGGACTGGGAAATTTTTCGTAAATTGGGTCTTTATATGGCTACAGTAATAAGTGGGTATGTCATTTCTTAAAGATGAAATTGTATGTGTGCAGTTTTAGAGCTCAGTGCATTACCTCTCAATTACCCACCACACCCACTCTTCTAGGTCAGAGACAAAAATTCTCATCAGTGAAAACAGTGTGAGCATGTGTGAGCATGTTTGACTGCATGTTTTACTGGATGCATCTTTTGTTTTAAAAAGTCACTGCCTTGCATTCTAAAAAAAAAACAAAACCCAAATGCAAATGCATTTCTTGTATTCATTGTTTCATTTTCACAACTTGTGCTGAAACAGATAATAGAATTGTATTTTTGAGAGTAGTAATGCTTCTGTGAGATACTAGAAGAAGCTGGAAAAATATGAGGTTATGAGTTATGGCTTATTGGGGGTTGCCAGCCTATGAAACATACACAAATATCTGCATTATGTTGGGAACCTCCATGGGATTTTTGGGCCCAAAGAGTAGAACATATACCAAACTTTCCCTGCCGAATACAAGTGCATAGTAAGTGCATTGCACAATAAATGATCTCAAAGAGACTGATCCCTTCCATTCCCAGTACAGAGCAGACAGTTCACATGAAGAGAAGGCCTGAGGATTGAACTCAGTGCTAATTACTCCTTCAGGGTAAGGGTAGATGGTGAAGCTGCAAAAAGGGAAGCTGCAATTTGAAAAATGTAGTCAAGCATCAGAACTCTTTTTCAATTCTTTTTTCTTGACCCTTGTCTCTGTAGAACAGCCTAGGATGGAGGAGGTTACACCTGCACAACATGGAGCCTTTCAGCAGTGGAACTTTAGAATAACTTAACTGCTTCAAATGATAGATTATAATATCATTATAATACATTATATATCTCTGAAGACTATCCTACAAAGGACCCTCTTGACAGATAAATGGATGTTACAGTCCCAATAAGTTAAATGCATTTAAATTTCTATTTCCAATTCAGTGAAGCATAGCCTTCTAGACTGTCTTGGTTCATTACCTTAGCATCCACTCCTATAATTCCTTCAGTATTCTAAGGATTTATATATATTTTGTCTAAAGGCTAGATTCAAAGTTGTTCAACAGTTTCTTTCCCCACACTTTATGCATTTTCATGTTCTTCTTCAAACATAATTCACACGCTTTCTGACAGCTGAGCAGAGAGAAGGGAAATATATTACTCTTAAATGCAAACTACTTTATAAATAGTCAAGAAGGATCTCTGGGGTTTTTTTTTGTTTGTTGTTTGTTTGTTTGTTCGTTTGTTTTTTGGTTTTTTGTTTTGTGGTGGGTTTTGTTGTTGTTGTTGTTGGTTTGGGGGTTTTTTGCATTAATTTATGCTAGATAAGCACATTTATTTCAAAGTTTTTGTTTTGTTTTATGCATAAACCAATATGTTTAGACTAGCTGTTTGAAAATCACAGATAAAATTACATTCTAAATAAAGATTGCAGCACCAGAAATAGCACTGATTCATGACTTTTAAAAAATGTTACAGAGATGAGTGCAAATTATGTTCATCTAATGCATTATGCAGTTCTCTGTGAGTATTTATTTGCATTTGGAAAAGAAGTCAGATTTTTAAAGGTTGTTGAAGTTGATATTTAGCAAGAGACTGTAAATCAAGACTAATATTTCCTATACAACTTATAAATGACACCCCAACCACAAGCCAGATAGAAGTCATTGACAGAATGACAGTGTGTAACTTCTGCAGAATTTCTGTTATTAACTCCAGTTAACTCAGAGGAGGAATATGTCAGATGCGTTATTACTGCCTTTTGACTTCAGTTTTACATCAGGTATCAAGATTTACAGTTTTAGACATGATAGCAAGTTTTATTACTATTTACCTATTGGTTACTGGTTACTATTTGTACTGCATGTCTTCCTTAAGAGGTGTGTGAAGGTACAGTGATTTCTCCAAAGTACTTCGATTGCAAAGTAAACTGCCACCACAGTCTCCTGTTTAGCTGGTAACCATGGGTTTGACAGGCACAACAATTTAAAGTAGGTTCCCAGGTGCCATCAAAAAAATTGTATGTAGTGAGGATGCCCACCTTTACATCCTTGGAGAGAAAAAGTCTCTGTTCCACCAAACATGGCACCATTTTCCCTGATGGGTGCTCAGGTAGATCTCTGCAGCATTTCTGTTTCCTGCAGAATAGCTTCCCGTGGGTGCTGCTCAAGGCATTGTGGAGCAGGACTAACAACAGCACATTCTCTGCAAAACTTACCATCGGGGAGAGCATGTTGTAACCAGATCACAGGAGCAGATATGACAACGTACATGCAAGCCTATAGGCTACAGGGAAAAGGTGCTTGTTCTACATTTTTCAGCCTGCAAGAATACGCTTCTTTCTCATCTCTCAGGAAAAAGGAGAAATGTTGCTCTTTGTTTGGTTTCTTAAACACTCTGGTTACCACCATCTTTTTGATTTTCATTCTTATGGTCTTGACCTTGTCTGTTTGCAGTGTATTTTGTTCATCAGCATCTTCTGTAATTGTTTATCACCCCCTCTTTAAGCTTGATCCTGAGAATAACAGGATATATTAAACATTTCTGGTATTTTTTATCAAGAAAATTATGCAAGAGCATGAGGGCTGATGTGTCTTATCCTTCTCTTTCTTTCCTTTAAACTTCCTATCCAGCTCACCTTCTTCCCAGCTTTATTATTCATGACCTTTCACAGCCTCAGCCCTATCAGCACTCAATCACTACTGTCTGCAGTTCATCTCAGTCTCAGTCTCTATGCCTCATTCAGGTCACCATGAGAGAAGAGACTTCCCCCAGACTTTGGTCCAGTTTGCCACTAAGTATCTCAAGTCTCTCACATGTAATGATTGCAGAGTCAGGATGAGGACACATTAGAAGTTACAGCAGAGGGAAGTCAAAGGAGCAGGCATAATTTAGGTGCCAGAGGGAACTCAAGCTGAAATGGGGAAAAAAAAAAAAAAAAAAAAAAAAAAAAAAAAAAAGAAGAAGGCTGCAAACAGACTCCTTGCCTGTGTCTCTGTCTCTTCTGAAAGCAGCAAGGCAGCTGCATCCCTGTAAGGGACATTCCTATAAGAAATGGCAGCTTGGGATTATGAGGGACAGGATTCTTCCTATCTTAAAAATTAATGCTATTAGAATTTCTACTTTCAGTTACTGATTATGATTTTTGGTATGGAAATTTCTGCTGCTTGCTGAGAATTGCATTAATGCATGAAAATAAATATTCAAATTTGTTTCATGAAAATCAGTAGTAGCAAATATGCACAGTTACTTTATTTTGAATAATGTCATGTTCATGCTGCTACTAAAAAGTTGCAGATCCAAAATTTTCAAATAGCTACATCAGTATGCTGTAAGACTTAGATATACTTGAAATGTTAACTCTCATTAGCATTTTATTAAGACACCAAATGGCACCCACACCACTTTATGTTTTTTTCTATATATTCTGCAGAATTCAGTTTGTTTTCAGGCACTATTGTATAAATGGTTAGGTTTCTTTCTAGAGTTATTTACAAAATTTTATCAATACATGTTGCATGCTGTTATTTACATTCCACTAAATAAATCATACGTTCACATACAGAATGAAAATTTTAATGTCTGTTACTCTTTAAAAGATAATTATTCCAAGGAAACAAATATGTAGGTTTTGTGGGTGATTTTTGATGCTGTTGTGGATTTCTGTGCTGTGACTACTGCTATCTTAATTGTCTATTTTGGCAGAACAAATGGTACCATGATTTATTGCTATTTTTATCAGCTGCTCTGAAATCATAAAGCACTAATACAACACAGCAATGTGCATATGAAGAAATTGTGAGGACAGAATAAAAATTCCAAGGTCATACATGACAACAGTTCTTGGGTTTATGTTTCCGGGCTGTGTAATAATTTCTTTTCACAAAAAGCTGATGTTGCTATAATTGCTTGCAACCTTTGAACAGAGGGAATATGTCACAGACCTCTCATATACATTTAATTTCAAATGTACTTACAGCAGTCTGTTTACCTCTAATCTTAATGCCCTTGAGCTCTGCATTCATATACATTTAGGTTACTGCACAGTGTTCAAAATTAATGCACAAGCTGAAGGATTAAATTTTCCCTGAGACCTATACAAATATCCAGGCAAATACACTTGAGCTGCTAAAGTCAAGAGGGCAAGTTGATCTGTTAGTCAAAACACTTAATTTTAAAAATTAATTGTTTCAAAAGGTAGTATTACAGCATTTTACAACGTTAAAAATCTAGAGACTACAAAGATCTCATTTATACAGTCTGAATTCACTATATTTTAATTGTAGACCTAAGCTTACACAGTTTTCCTCAAAGTAGGTGCAAATATTTCCATAGGTCCGTATTTGAAGTTTCTACACAAAGATGTGGATTTCAGCTGTCCCTGACAGGAAAGCATATTTACCTTTATTTCCAAAACATGTTTGTAAGAAGTGCAGATAAACCAAGAATAACAATTTGATTTGGTTTTCTGATTTGTCTCTGGTTTGCATTGTTAGGCTTTCGCAGAAGAATGCAGAGTTTTAATGCTATTTCAAATCACCCTCTGCACATCAGTTTAAATACTATGTATTAGTTTAGGTGTCAGCTTAAAATTATTTTCAATAAATTGGTTAATCTTTGACGTGCTTAGGAAAGAAAGACAATTCCTACATAGTTTCTCTACCCTTTTCAAAAGGAAGTGTAGAACGGCAATAGTCTGCTTTTTATTAACATGCCATTCTTTCTAAATTTTGTATATAGGTGCCACTAAAGTCACCTTTAGTGTTTCATATATGTATCTGAGGACAGAACTGGATACTTATTATCACATCTTAGTAAAGCAAGACAATGAGATCGATCCATTTGTTTACCTAGTCCATTTTATTTTGCAGACTTGCAATACATTCCGGTATAATTCTGCCCCTGATCTACTTAACAATAGTAAGGAAAAATCCTTTTCGGTTTGCCATGGGGATGGCTCAGGCACTTTTGACAGCCCTCATGATTTCTTCCAGGTAAATAAAAGAAACATCTTTTCTGTAATGTACCTAGTAATAATTACATTGTTTGTGCTCTGATTTTACTGCTACTTTGTTACAAGCTCTGGTATTAGCAGGACAGTTCTCATTCCCCTGGAGGCTGAAATATTGCTTTCATCATTATTTCTGTGGTACCCAAAGAGCACTACTGCACTATTGCAAAGCAGAGTGCATTAGACTTACACCAAACAAGAGTCTGTCATTCCCAAGAGGAGGCAGTTCTTTGCCTCTCAGTTCATTAATCACAGACTTGATAGAGTTTAAGATGTTGCACAGTTTTTATGACTACATATACCATGGTAATCTTGCCATGCAATTTTGAGTACAACTAACACTCAGCCATTTCTTCCAATAATTAGAAGGTATAACAAAAGTTGCTTTGCTTTTTCCTGATAAAGCCTTCCTGCCTACCTTAGGTCTCCATTTGAGTCATAGGGCAGATCATGCTCTGAGGAAACAGAAACATAAGGGAAATGGTGTGTTGTTGCCTGCACTTACTTTATGTGTTTCATTATGTGCCAGTTCAGCAACGTTACCTGTCACCTTCCGCTGTGCAGAAGAAAAAAACTTGATTGACAAAAGAATCACCAGGTTCGTTCTTCCAGTTGGAGCTACCATCAACATGGATGGCACAGCTCTTTACGAAGCAGTAGCAGCTGTATTTATCGCACAGCTGAATGACCTAGAACTCGATATTGGTGAAATAGTTACCATTAGGTAAGACCAAAGCCATCACATGCATTTTGTGGGAAGTGAGCTTTTTTGTGAACGGTACATTAATTTGGGATACACCATGGGAAAGTTTAAACTATCATTCACAGCATGAAATAACAAACTTAATCCAAGTCCTAGCCAGTGCAACCAAAGGATTGGCCATGACATGCAGCTGGTATACAGCACTGTTCTGGAAATTGCCATTATTCTTCCCTGCAAACACTCACAAACCCAACTCAGCCCCTACCCTGGATCTGTCCAGTTTGCTTGTTTGACATGTGTTGCCTGTTTTTCTGCCATGTAACCAAAACAATATTAATACATGACTTGTCCTGTAAGCTTGACACCAGACTTTGAGTAAACACTATTCAGGAGGAAAACTGGAACATTTAGGCTTCTTTCTGACAGTGAAATAAGATTATTTGTGCCAGAAAACAGAGTTTCTGTGAGCAACACGTATTCTGAATGCCTTTTCTGGGCTTTATTTGGGATTTAGTGTCACAGCTACAGCAGCCAGCATCGGGGCTGCAGGCGTGCCCCAAGCCGGACTTGTCACCATGGTGATTGTGCTGAGCGCCGTCGGCCTGCCCGCTGAGGATGTTACTCTGATCATTGCAGTTGACTGGCTTCTGTAAGTTTAAGGCAATTAATATTTAATTATTTTTCCCTTTTTTTTTTTATGTTTACGTAATTTGTAAGGGAACATGTGAGTCTGAGAAATAAAGCAACAAAATAGTTTAGGACTGTTGCAGGAAATGGACAAAGATTATTCTTATATTCAGAGTTGAATGCAGTAATGGCTTGAATTATGAGAGAAGTCCTACTGCATGCAATGACAGTGAATAACCTCACATTCAGAGATGCTATCAATCTTAAAGTAATGGTCACAGCAGTAATAAATCATGACCATAAATCTCAGGAAATAGAAACCTGATGGTACCAAGGAGTGCATCTGGAATATCAGAGTTGTCACCACATGATGCTAAATACATACATCATTCATAAAAATCAAATGTAGCCATAAGCTGCAAAGCACATAAAATCTATACACTGGAAGTGGAGCACAACAGGAATTAAGCCAAAGTGGCCCTGGATTCCACATGCATACATATGGCAGGCTGTGCACAGGCCTGTGCTGCCAGCACCACTTTGCTACAGCTGTTTTTCTCTGAGAGCACTGGCCTAGCCCCTTGATCAACAAGCACACATGTAAACTCAGAAAGTGTTCCTTATGCCTGATCACACATATATGAAGGCATTTCAAAACCTATCAGTCCCATTCAGCAGCTCTTTCTGGAGAGAAGCCTTTTCACCGGAAATATTTTCTGTTCAAGTTACACCAACAGGCTTCTCTGCTACTTTTGCAAAAGTCCAAAGAACCACAGAGTGCATTCGGAGTTCAGAAGGACATCAATACCCATTTTGTCCCATCATGCATAGGGTAACAGGATTCACAAGTTAAGGAGTATAATTTTACTTTTTTTACCACCTAAACTGTGTGAGCTTTAGTGCTCAGACCACGGTCTTGTTCACCTGCAGTAATTTGGCACGGATGATATTTCATTGGTATCAATCCAGTGATCTTAATCATTACATAATATTTGCATGTCTTCTTCGTGTTTATTTACACTCGAGATAAATGCCTTCCTGGTCCTCCTCCACCCTTCTCTACCATTTTCCTGAAGGATTTCTGGCAGCAATCTTTGTGTTTCACAGATATATTTAATTTATTTGATTATATAACTTGATTTTGCAAGTAGAGAGAAAAGCCAGTCTTCAGAAAGTCAAGGCTGTTGGATGGATCCAAGAATCAATTCATATATAAGCATAATTGCTCCAAAGGAACCAGTTCCATCCACAAGTTCATTCTCCTGATCAGCTGTCTGAAACAGGGTCTAATAGTTTTGTTTGTTGTGTTCCACAATAATTTTGTTTTCTCCAGCTCTTTTCTATTCCTAGTGAGCATTTAATTTTTTTAAGGATAGTGCAGATCAGTACAAACCACTGGCTCAGAGCAGGTACCTAAAGAATCTAAGAACAGAACAAACGTATATTGGTTCTTCTTCCAAAGTACTCTCCCACCCTCTAGCAAATGCCAGCTGACATAGTTCCTGAGTTAGAGGTGGTTTATGTCTTCTCCTTCCATGAAGGCCTCATTGCTTTAAGTCCCATGTTTCCACAAGTCTTGGGGAGATGAATTTCATATCCTAACAATGTGTTGTGCAGAGACATAATTGACTTCTTTTTTTTTAATCTACATCCTAATAATTTCATTTGATCCCCTCTACTTTTATGAGTGTGTGTGAGAGAGAAAGAACATTAATCCCCTATTTCTCATAGCAATCGTGATTTTATGGATCTGATCTTCAATCCACTTTGAAAGTCCAGTTCATGTGATTTTTCAGTACACTATTAGTACATGAAAGGTCCTTGTTCCACCAAGAAACATACAAATAATTCAAGTACATAAAAATAATTCAAGATGTTTCTAGTTCTAATTGAGGCATTTTTCAGACTAAGATGTGTTGCCGTGTAAAGCAAATTAAAGATTAATTTAATATACTAGGGATTATTGCTAGTGCATTTTGTACCTCAGGAAATGGAATGCATATCATGATGCCACGTAGATTATTGACACTTTCACCTTTTGTACTTATTGACTAAAATGTATAATTTTGCAACCTATTTGCTAGTAGCGGCTCGTTAACAACCCACTAGTTAATTCAGAACTCACAAAGGTTTTATTATATAGGCTTGAGGAGTACTTCCACATCTTAAATGAAGAATAAAAAATTAATAGAATGTTACTATTACAACAGATGAGTTTCCAGTGCTGTTGATTTCCTCACTTGTCACAGTGATACTACCAGAATTTTACTCTACTGTTCTCTCTTCCTTTCACTGCCATATATTTTCATTCCACGTGAAAAACTTTTTTAGCACCGGAATTCAGCAGTTGTAGAAGTATTGCAAAATATTGTGAATATATCCACCTCAAGGTCTCTGCACAGAAAGAGAAACTTGTTCTGCCACAGAGCCTTTGCAGTGCTGTGCAGCTGAAAAGAAAAACAGGGAAGCATGGCCTTCCAGTGTCCATACCTTACTTTCAGGCCAATTTTCAAACTTTGTTATATTGCAAGGGTTTGTTGCTCCTGTGCCAAATTGTGGTAGGCTTTTAAGGCCTGCATGTCACATTTTGGTTTGAAGAAAAATCATCAGTGCAGACATATCTTATTCCTTTAAGTGACTTATTTAGTACAACTTTGTACTTCAGCCCTTTAACAAGGAGAACCTAGGAGGAGATAGGCCTTTCCCTTTATCAGGGTTTGGACCAGAACACTGAAGATACTGGGCGAGGTGCTCCTCTGGCTGAGGACATGACTGTTAGAATGACAAAAGGCACAATGCAGACTCAGCTGCTGCACCCCACAGTCTCTCATCACAAAGGAAAGCAGCTGTGTAGCATACTTCAGGGCCTGAGAGGTGTTCCTTCCAACATTTTGTAAGGGTATGCCAGAGCAGCGGAATTACGGGTCTAACAGACAAGTGACATGACTTGCTGTTTTGCGTGCCCCATACAAAGTCATTTGTCACAAAAATGACTCCAGGCTTCTTCAAATACATGTGGGGAAAATTCTGTTTCTTGTTTTACAAGACTTTTTTCTTTTAATTGAAGGATTACCCCAAATTTGCAATGGAGAGAAAACAGCACTGCATGAGCCAGAGTAGCTTAATTTTACTAAAGGGATTTTCTAAATAACATACTGAATGGTTTGTCTGACAACATTTTTATTCCATAGGGATCGATTTAGAACAATGGTGAATGTCTTGGGAGATGCCTTTGGTACAGGAGTAGTGGAGAAGCTCTCTAAAAAGGAGCTGGAGCAGATGGATGTCACCTCTGAAGTCAACATAGTCAACCCTTTTGCCCTGGAAACAGCAATACTTGATAATGATGAAACAGAGGCTAAGAAATCTTACATCAATGGAGGCTTTGCTGTAGATAAGTCTGACACCATATCCTTCACACAGACATCCCAGTTCTAAAGCCAGTAGCTTTCAGATAAAACAGGAGCACTAGGGGACATGGCCATATGCAATATCTCAAGAAGCTTAAAGGATAATTAAGAATGCATTACATCTCACTCCCATTTGATTTACTACACAGACTCTGATTCTCCTTGCTGGTTCTGCCCCTTCTCACCATCTCCCTCAACAGTTTGAATTCACCGTTGTTAGTCCTTACTGATAGGGTGAAGAAAAAGACAGTTGTAAAATACTTTTTTTTTTTTTTTTAGAATATACACTATTGCTGAGGCTATGAAATGCCTCTCTGGAATCAGCATGCACATAAATGGGTCATTAGCTGGGACAGCCAAATGTGTTTTACTCAGGAGTAGCACAGTATTTCACACATTACCACATCACAAAGCACCTGTATTAAATCCCTTTTTACATCCTTGCCTTCTAAACAGGTTGCACTGTACTTGACAACTCCTGTAACTTGATCATTTGCCAAAATGCTAATTTCTGCAGCTGAGGGGATACTACTTGCGTGATTCAGGAAAAAACAGACCAGAAGGGCCTTGTAATAAGTACATTTTACTGTGAATAGGGTTTAGCTTTTCTTCAATTATGATATAATTAGGCACAGACAAATTTCCAGTGTTTATGTAGCTGAGTTTTCCCATGCCTTTCATGTGAATGCCAACTACTGGGATTGGCCTTCAGATGTGAAATAAATTGCTGTGAGTTTGCTCTTCTGGCATTTGAAGAGCATTTGTAAAATGATACTTTACCTATTTAGGTCAACTTGGATGGCCTCCTATTTCCGTTTCCATCAGAAACAGAAATAAGTCCATTTTTTGTTGTCCACCTTCGATTTTAATAAAAGATTTGTCAGTCCAAAAGTAGGCAGAGGTCATGAAGACAAAAGTGCAGAGGGCAAATTCTAAACATTTCTTCCTTGGAACAAAAACAGATATGTTATCAAGAATATAGGAATGATATCTTTTTCCTAGAAAGAAGCCGCTCTCACTAAACTTCTTACATGGACTGGTTGTTTGTTTGGCTCCTTGGTTTAGTTTACCAGTTGAACATGCAAGTTTATAGCTGCAACACCACTACAGTGCCAACATGTCAGCTAAACTGTATCTTATGAACCATTTCTGGACCTAGAAAATCACGTCCTCAGGTGGCTTGCTATAGGATAAGAAGCACCAAGAACTTCCTCATTAAAGATCTCCATTTTCTATAACATTTTATACAAGATTTCCATGGTGCAAAAATCACTCTCTCAAGGGAGGAGTTGCTGTAACAATTTTTTTTTGCCTTGCACATTAAAGTAGTTAGCCATTTTATATATAAAATAAACTGAAATTCATATACAGTTCTTTGTTTGTGAATAAGCTTGTGGTAAGCATAAAATTGCACTTGTATGCTAATAAAAAACCCTCCAAGTACCTGCAGTGTTATATATTCGATTCAATCCTACACTTTTGTATTTAAACCGACCAGAAGTGTGCCAAAGAGAACTAATTAAGAAGAAAATATTTACTGTAGATTTTGATAAATTGCACCTTAAATTAATGAGACATAATACTGTATTTAAATTTAACATCATAAACTATATGAAAATGTTAATCTAAGTATTGGTAAATTTCTACAAAATAGAGAAAATGTACAGATTGAGTAAATCAATCTTTTATGTTTGCAGAAACAATATGATACGTCTTTATTTGTGCAGCTTTGCTTATGGGAGGACAAAGCCTACCAGTTTCCATTACTAGCCTATAATCTATGCCTTGTCTTTAACTAGCTTTTGAAGGCACCCTTTTATGATCACCTTATTATGTAGTCACCCTGTTGATGATGTACTGTGAAAGTGTTCCTAACATGTTATAAATAAATAATTTCTCTCTACTCATGTTTTAGCCTACTGTCCTCTCCTCATTGAGTTCCTTTAGCTATAACAAGAAAAACAAACCCCACTGAATTCAGGATTCATGTTACCATCTCTAGTGACTTAGCTGTAGCTTTAGCAAGAATTATGCTCTTCTTCCAATGAAATAAATGCTTAAGAGTAGAGTGCTAAGATTGCAGGAAAGCCACTAACTAGAAATTATCTGGTTTGGGAGTTGAACACATGCTAAGCAGGGGATCGTTTATCTATTATTTATTTATCTGGATCAGATTCAACTGACCAGGGGTTGATAGTGTTGTTTTGCCATCTACCCACAAGCAAGAGACTAAACCACATACCGAAGATCCTGTTAGGTCCAAGGATGCTTTTCTTGACACAGCATTCCAAGAATGTACCTTCTGTATATGTGGAAATACTCTGCTTGAGCAAGGTGTCCCCTTCTCCATAGTCTCCTGGTCTGGAAGCTTTGGAGAGTGGTGGAGAGTTTCCTGTTAGAAAGGCACCCGCAGATTTTGGCCCTTTACACCATGCTGTTATGTTCTTGTAGGGGTTTTGGGGCTGCAGAAGCTATCACAAGATTGGAATAAGCATTTTGAATAGTGTTTGCAGCTTTAATTCATGGAGGACCAGGGTACCCACCCATCCCTGCTGAACTACTCAGGGACTTTTAGTTGACTCTTAACTCTGAACAAAGAAAGCACTTGCACATAAACATACACAGGTCTGTCAACCTGCACAGGTCAGCTATATCAGCTCCACAAGGTCTTAATGACACATGCAGTTCACTTGTTCTTTAACATCCCCAGATACGAACAGAAACTGGATGCACCCAGTGGTGCCTGGGCAGGGAGGAGGCAGCCAGTGAAACCCCATGCTGGGACACCACGGGGTTCATGCCCTGGTCCTGCCAGTAGCACCCAAACCCCTTCTGCACCATCTGCCCCTCATAGGGTCAAGGCCCTCAAGGTATCCAGTGACACATCACCTTTCCCAGACCCATGGGGACCCTTAGCCCCATCTCAGGATGCTGTCCCTAGCTGAAGACTGAAGTGGAGGTGAGGACATTGTGGGGCCAAGGACCTCTGAGAGCTGGTATAGGATCCCATGAGATCAGGGACCTTCAGACACTCAGGGGACATGCCATTGAGGATCATGGGTGGGTGACATCCCCTCACGGTGGTGGCCCTGTCCTCAGCTCCAGGACCCCCCACTTCCCCCACATGCAGCTGCTGTATCAGGGTCAGGGTCTTAGAATCACTCACAGGTTTCTCACCAGAGGAGAAGTCATATATTTAAAATTTGAGCTATAAATCCTAGTTACACCAAAACAGATCTTAGGTATAGCTGCCTTCCCACTGCATGTCACCAGCGGCACAGGGACTACTGAAACCACTAGGAGGAGGAGCTGGGCTGGCTGCGCTTGGTGTAAGGCAGCTTGGGAGGGCATTCTCACTGCATGTTGTCAGTGGGCACTGGTGGCACTGAGATGGGCTACACTGGGAGTCCTAGTGTAGGAGTACTGGGAACACTGGGCTGAGGGTACTGGGACCACTGCAGTACTGGGATGGGAGGCACTGAGGGCAATAGGAATAGTGTGTTTTGGCAGGTGGTTTGGTGGCTGGATGTGGTAGTATTTGGGGTCCATGGTGGATATTTGGGGGCCATGGACTGGTTTTGGGGACTATTTTGGGAGCTTAGGGGTCATGGGACAAAGGCTGCCCCACAGAGTGGCTGCGCCCCTGCAATTGCCAGGCAATGGAGATGAAGGAGCTTTGGGGGTTCAACATGATGTTGGAATGGGAGCCCCCTCAGGATGACAGCAACTCCAAGGGCACCAGCTACACCATGCAGAAGGTGATGGGGAAACCCCCAACCACTGCCTCTCCAGAACACCCACCCGATGCCTGGGTCCCCTCCTGGTTGTAAGGGGACAGCCTGTATGTCAGTGTCCCCTTCTGGCTTTGGGGAGAACCCCAGACATGGGGTTCCTCCTGGTTGTGAGGGGCCACCCAGACATCTGGGTCCTATCCGGAGGTCATCCAGATATCTGGGTTGCCTCAGGATTGTGGAGGGCACACCAAAATCTGGATTCCTTTGGGGAGCTGCCCAGACATGTGTCCCTTCCTGGTTGTAGTGTATTACCGCGATGCCCCGTTATTACGGCTTATCCCGGTAATCAGTCGAAGACGCAGAAATAATGAGAGCTGGACTTCAGGCTGTGTTCAGAGCAAGGGCGGAAAGGGGGGAAAACC
Organism: Climacteris rufus; assembly: GCA_013398175.1. Classification (NCBI taxonomy): domain Eukaryota; kingdom Metazoa; phylum Chordata; class Aves; order Passeriformes; family Climacteridae; genus Climacteris; species Climacteris rufus. Next base: position 295,333 of record VZRZ01006076.1, read on the forward strand.
CCTTTCGTTTAATTCTTATATACACTTTTCGAAATCACAGATCATTGGAGAAAGTTAACACTTCCGTCTCTAACTATATTGGTTACAAGAAGTGTCCGTCAAAAGGATCTGTGTCCATGGGAAAGGAATGTAAAAAGATAATTTTTACAACAACATAGCTATGTTTACAGAAATCGTCCTTGAGACTGTCTAACAGAGAAAACTAGCTATTTTACAGTGAAAAATGGGCAACATCTCACCCTTTTTCATTTAAATGAAGAAAAAAAAATGAACGAACAAAGTTCAGAC
>VZRZ01006076.1:295669-315413 GCA_013398175.1 Climacteris rufus
TACACTTTTCGAAATCACAGATCATTGGAGAAAGTTAACACTTCCGTCTCTAACTATATTGGTTACAAGAAGTGTCCGTCAAAAGGATCTGTGTCCATGGGAAAGGAATGTAAAAAGATAATTTTTACAACAACATAGCTATGTTTCCAGAAATCGTCCTTGAGACTGTCTAACAGAGAAAACTAACTATTTTACAGTGAAAAATGGGCAACAGTAGTGGGTAGCCCAAACACCTGGGTTTTTTTGCGTTTTGGGGTGCCACCTCTCCTCAATCTTTGATAGCCCAAAGAAGGGGGGCATCTGCAGACAGCACCAGCTCCCTTTGCTGCCCCTATATCCAGCTGCCTGGGTCTTTCCAGCATTTTGAGACTGTGCAGGAGGTCCCCAACTCGGGCCATATGTCCGTGTGAGTGTGGCCCCAGGCCTGACAGTGAAGCCAACCGAGCTCCAGGAGCATGACCCCTGCTCAGCCCCCAATTCCTGACCCACCAGTGGCTCAAACTCACCACGGGCAGCTGCATCACTGCCCTCAACTGTGCTGTACGGGGGCAGCCCAAGGATGGGGAGGCACTTGAGGACACGGAGGGGCTTGGGCTGCTCCCCAGCGCAAGGTGGAATGTGGATGAAGATCAAGGGGAGCAAGGGAATTTTGGGTTCTCTAAGCACATGTCCCCCCTGTCCAAGGTAGAGCAGTTGAAGAACTAGGGGGCCATCAGGGATGATCCCTACAGCCAGGGGGTCCTGACCCACCACAGCTGCAAACCCGGGACTCGATTATCTGTAAAAAGTCCTTTCCAATCCGACCTCTTTCAAGACTCCGTGACAACCGGCTGCCAGGGCCGGGTGTTACCTGGCAACAAGAGGCACCACAAACACAGGCACGTGCGGCTGGAGCTCAGCAAGGCAGACGCAGAGGAAGGAGGAAGGGGCTGCTGGCTGCCCACATTCCTAGCTGCCAGCTTCCCTCCGAGCACGAAGGCTCCCATCCCCCAGGACAGGTGCTGCGTTTTCGGGCAGGGCGGCAGCCATGGCCTCGGCCAGCCTGCTACAGCTGCTGGATGACGCCATCGGGACGCCCGAGGTCAATGTCAACTTAGAGGCACTCCGCAAACTGCTGAAGGCCATGCTGGGCCACCTGAGCCTGCTGGGCCTGCCGGACGCGCTCCCTCAGGAGGGGGCCCAGGAGGGGGCCCGGGAGGCCGTGCCCGCCCCGGATGCCCCCCTCCCGGGGGAGAGCCCTCCCGCCGGATCGCACCCCGGCCTGCAGGAGGAGGAGGAGGAGGAGGGCAGAACCGGAGCCGAGGCAGGGGCGCGGGGCACGGGGCAGCGGCCCCAGGAGCCGGGACAGCCACCTCCCGGGGAGGACCAGCTGCAGGGGACCCCCAGCCCCCCAGCCACCTCCGTGGCTGCCAACATGGAACAGGTGGAGAAGACCGAGGCCAAAGAGGTAGAGGTACTTCTCCAAGGTAGAGGCTTTTCCCAGCCCCCTGGGTGCTCCCCGCAGGATGCCCCCTCCTCTGGGGTCTGTGCCCTTTATACCAAGGTTTGGTTGAAGCCCAAGCTCCCAGCAGCATGTTGGGTTTCACTGTGGGAAAGGGAGGGACATTTGGGGAGAAAATCTGGGGTTGAAACACTGCACTGGGTGCTTTGGGTCATCATGTTGGGTCTTCTCCTGCTGACCCAGCTGTGCCAAGGGCTCCCCAGGACAGGGGTGGGAGTCTCTGGGGAGCTGCTTGCCTGGAGCTCACTCCCACCTCCTGTCTGTCCTAGGTCACAGCTCTCTCCCACGAGAAGATGGCTGGGATGAAGGCGGTGGAGTCCAGCATGGGAGAGGAAATCCAGAGAATCAAGGAGGTGCTTGGCCAGGTGAGCTGCTACCATCAGCAAGTCATGGGTCTGAGACAGCAGCCAGTGACCTTGTCTCTGCACGCCGGACATTCAGCTGCACGCAGCCGTGCCAGATGAAGGGAGAGTGTTGCCCACAGTGCCCAACTACCTGGCTGGGCCAGAGCATGTGCTGTACCCCACAGACCATGGCACGGTCCTGCAGGTCCCCAGGGACCGTTCCCTGGGGTTCATCCCCCTCACTGCCCTCTCCTAGGCCATGAATCTCTGCAAGGATCTCCGTGAGGAGGTCAATGAGGTGAAGGCCACGCAGTCCCGCATGGGGGAAGGCATCCAGATGATCCAGGAAGCGCTTGGCCAGGTGAGCTGCTGCCAGTGCCCTTGGGAGGGAACTGGGCCCTTGTCCCCTCCTTGCCTCTCAACACCTTACCCTGCCATCCCTTCCCTGTGGTCCTGCATGTCAACCAGCATGAAGGGCACCAGGACAGAAGTGGCAAGGGTGTCCCATGAGGGGAGTGGGGGACCTCAGCCTCACCCAGTAGGAGCCCCCCATCTCTCCCTGCAGGTCAGCCTGCAATAGAGGTCACTGCCTGCCTCAGTCAAAGGGATGCTGAGACACTTTGCACTAAACAACCCTGAGAAAAAGGAACGTGGGTGCTTGGAAGGAAAGGAGATAAAGATCTACCAGTGCAGGGCAGCCACAGCTTGGCCAGGGTCCCTCTGGCTTGGATCCAGGCTCAGATGTGGATGCTCCTGGGTCCTGACTGCTCTCCCTCTTCTTAACCCACTCCAGGGGAACGTCCAGGATGCTGCCGACCAGTTGCTGGTCCTTCGTGACCAGTCGACCCCTGCCAAGCCCCACACTTCTGACATGGACAAGCTGGGATGGTGGTGCCCTGGTACCCAGAGCACCTCCCCTGGGACGCAAACAGGACCACCCAGCACCCAGAGCACCACTCCAGGTATACAGACAGATTCCCCCAGTGCACAAAGTGGCCCCACTTGGGCACAGCCTGCATCCCAAGCAGGCCACCCAGCTGTGGAGAGCATCACCAGGGACCTGTCTGAGCTCCAGGGCCAGGTCTCCCTGCAGAGTCTGGCCAGAGACCTGCAGGATGAAAAGGAGAAGGTGAGCCCATGGCAGTCCCTAAGGGGCCTGCAGGGATGCCAGGGGGAGTTGGCAGAGAAGGGACAGGCAAAGGAGGACACAAGGTCCATGCTGTGACTCTGCCACCACCACCCTTCCCAGATCAGACAGCTGGAGGATGCCCTCGGAAAGATGAGTGTGACTGCAGCCAAGTGCGAAGTGGATGGCGCCACCCAGGTCCCCCTACATCTGGAGTAAGAGGATAGGAGAGGATTTTGTATCCCAGGGGGCTGGGGGGTTGGCAGTCCAGGAACATCTGGTTTGGGGAGCAACTCCCGAGTGGCCTTGTGGAGGCTCAGTCTGCCTGTGCCCTCATCTTGTTGGTCAGGTCTGCACTGCAGGAAATTAAGCAGGAGCAGAAGGAACTGAGAGAAGAGCAGAAGACTACCAAGGCCACACTAAAGCAGCTGGTCACAACCAACCAACTTCAAGAGCGGGTGAGGTTTGGGGAAAGCAACACAACTGTTGTCCTGAACAGCAGGGTGCTCCTTGTGGCATTTCTGGCCACGTTCCCTGCAGGGCTGGGACCATCCAGCCCCATGGCACCCAAGTCTGTCAGCTGCATCCATCCCATCTAAGGATCAATTCCTTCTCCCCTTTCTGCAGCTGAATGAGCTGAGGGCGATGATGGGGAGTGCGGGGCAGGAGCAGGCAGAGTCACAGGCAGCATTCCCTGACCGCAGCTCAGACACCAAGTTTGTGCGGAAGCTCCTGCACCGCTTTGAAAAGCTCCAGGAGCAGGTGGACTCCTTGATGCCACAGCAGGTGCAGAGGTCACTGCCACAGAAGAGCCAGGTGGGCAGATGGCAGCATGGGGGGCTTGGGAGGGTGTGTTGGGACCCCTTGTCTGGTTATGCTCATGGTAATGTAGAGGAGCCCCTCGCTAGCGCCCAGTTTGATTTGGACGGGTTGGCAGTATGGCAGGAAATTAAAGCCTTGATACAAATGTCCTGCTGGCACTGCAGGCTCATGGCCACTGGCCTAGTAACCCAGGTCTGTCCCTGAGGGGTGGCCAGGCACCCCCTGCATGGCACCATCTTGTCCTCTTCCTCACTGGAGCAGGATGAGGAGCTGGTGAAGAGCATCCAGGCCACCGTCGTGCGGCTGGAAGGGGACTGCGAGCAGCTCAGCTACGTCACAGGGAGCCTCCAGGATGACCATCGCCAGCATCAGAAAGACATCGAGGTCAGTGGCTGAACCCCCACAGGGTCAGAGTATCCCCCAGGCACACCCAGACTGGGGACTGCCAGACTGATCCCCTGCCCATTTGCTCGCAGCTCTCTGTGGGTTCAAAGGGCCCTTCCTGAAGTTTTTTAGATAACAGAGAGTGTGGGGTGTTCAGCTGGCCAGAACACAGCTCTGACTCTGCTGTGGTGTCATGGGATGCTTTCTGTATTGAAAGGCTCTGTTCCGGTCCTTGGAGGGTCTTGAGAAGAAAGCAGACAAGGAGGACCTGCTGCTGCTGGTATAGTCTTGAGGGGTCCATCTCCACTCCAGGGGGTCTTGGACAGGGTAACAAATGCCCTTTGTCCTTTGAGCAGTCAGTGGCAAAACTGGCCTGGGTGTGGAAGCGGGAGGATGTGAGTACTTCCAGACTGGATGCAGATCCCTTGCCAGGTCCCTCTGTCTCCCTCCCTAAGACCCTTCAGCTGGTGGGATTGACCCTATGGGGGTGACAGGACAACTGTGTCACACAGCCCTGAAAAGGGCAGGAACATTTCTACCTCTGTCCCCAAAACGTGTTGGTCCTGCCTCTCATACCTCTGCCGTTTCCCCTCCCCCCCCGCCCCCCCATTTTTTCTCCCTGCTAGAAAGTGGACAAAGCTGCCCTGGGCAGCAAAGTCAGTTGCACCCAGTTTGATGCAAGCATGGAGCAATTGGAGGACAGGATGTGGGAGCTGTTGAGACGGATATCTGGCCAGGAGCAGCGCTGGCAGGAGTCCCAGCAGCAGCTCAGAGATGTGCTGGACTCCAAGGTGAGGGTGCCTTATCCTCTCTGGGCAAAACTGGCTCCATGGGGGCTTTACAGCCTAAGGCAGTGTCCTCTGAGGTTTCCACCCCTGGGGACTACCATGTTCCATCCTGGGGCAGCTGGTTGAACATGTGCATCTGTCCACAGCTGGATCGCCTGGAGCTGGGACCTTTCCAGAAGCAGCTGGAGGATACCTGGGGGAGGATCATCAAGGACCTCAAGGAGGAGTTGTCGGTAGAGGTCGACAATGCTGCTGGAATTAAGCAGTGAGTGCAATGGGATGGTTTTGGCTTTGGTGACGGCACTGGCCTCGTTTCCTCCTGTGTGGTACCCTGGCATCAGACCAATGTAGCCAACAAACAGCAGGAATGCTGAAAAAGCAGCTGCACCTTCTTCACCCATCAGTAGCAGGTTCCCCACATCGAAGGAGGCACAGAATGGGCATCCACAGAATGAAGCCCTCCAAACCAAAACTGGGGCATGGGTGCAGAGCTGCAAGGATGGAGGACAGCATTCCCCTGGGCAGGGGTGCAACATGTAGTACCAAAGGCCTCAGTCATGACCTGTCCTCATTGGCAAGGCACACGGGGGTCATGAGCACTAACGAGGCAGTGACACTGGGGCAAGGGCTGGTTTGAATGGCAGTGTGGGTGCCTGTACATCCCTGCTTGCCCTGGGCAGCCACAGGCCACTGCCACAGTTCAGCAGTTCCAGCGCTGCCAAGGCAAGCTTGTCTCCTTGTCCCCTTGAGTGGGGAGGAAACCAGGCTCAACACTCCACTGTTCCCCCTGCAAATGTTGAGACTCCCTGCAGCGACCTGCCTGGTACCTGTTGCTGCCTGTGAACTGCTGGCTGTGTGCAGGCAGCAGTGCAGTCCTGCCAGGAACTCACCCAGCCCTTTCCCCCTTAGGCAGCTGCTAGTCCCTTACAAGTGCCTGTCCTGCGATCGGCACCTCAACATGCAGGTGCCCGGCCTGTGAGTAGCACCCGGCACTGGTATATCGGGGGGTGTGAGGGTGGGACGGGGGATGGGTGCCAGTGACACCCTGCTGTCTCAGGCACAGGCGTTAGAGTGTGTGCCTGGAGGGTCTGGCTCTGCTGAGCCCTCTCCGAAGCTATGTCTGTCAGACAGGGAGTGGGAACCCCTCCGGGAACTCCTCCCAGGAGAGGGATGCTGTGGGGTACATGCCTATGGGTGTTGGTGTTTGCCCCAAGATGGGGTGGCTCATTTGTCCCCCATCACCCGCCCATGGCTCCCGCTCTCCCCAGGCACATTGACACACTCCCGCTGTATCCGCAGCTGCCCAGCAGCCACTCTGCACACCCCACACCCATCAGCACAGAGGAGCAAGCACAGCAGCACGGCCACAGGTAGGGGACATGGGGACCCATTGCTGGCCCCTGGGGTGCACATTAGTCCTGCCTTGGCAAAGGAGATCGCTTCCCTGTGTGGACAGAGTGGGCCAGGGGGCATTGGCAGGAGAGCAGAGGGGCCACAGAGGGCCAGCTGTACTTGCCCCAGGTCTCTGGGCTTTTACAGCCCCTACTGCACTGCTCCATCAAACCCCGGTCTCAGTGGTATGGAAACCACATCATCAGTTGTATCTGGTCTCAGCCTGACCTCAGGCTTGGTGGGAAGTCAATTCAGCACAGTGGGACAGGCATGAGTTTCCTGTAGCAGTTGTAGGGGAGTCAGGAGGGACATGCCTCAGTGGGAAGCACCGTCTGTACCCCTCCCTGGCACAGTGGGATGAAGCCCACGTACCACAGTGCTGGACAATGAGCATTCTCATGCCCTGTCTCTCAGGAAGCTGGTCAAAGGCAAGTTCCCCCTTAAGTCTCAGAGCTGCAGGGGCCAGGACACATCCAATGCACTGCTCAAGGATCTCCTGTGGCTCTCCAAAAAGGTAGGGATGGTGCGGGGAGGAATGTCATGGAGGAACAAGGCTGGGAGAGGCATGCTGAGCATCTGAGGGGAACCCTGCTTCTGTTTTCTAGGGGAGAGGTGAGTGGGGAGGGTTGCTTGAGGGTGCTGCATTGGGCCCCACATTGCAGCCAGCCACTCTCTCCTTCCCAGCCTGGTGTGACCGAGCTGCTGAGCACAGACGACTGCATCAATCAGGGCCAGGAACGCAGGCCTGAGGTGGCAAAGAGGGCAGGGGATGAGCTGGGTATGGCTTGGGGGAGAGAGCACTGGCTGTTTGCTGGTGGTGGGTGAGCAGGGCTCTGACTGCATGCCTGGGCAGACGCAAGGCACCTGGGATCTGGGGCAGGCTGAGGAGGGGTGGAAGCAGGATAGAGGGGGAGGACTGGCAGGTGGGACAACCAGTCTGTGGGGGTGTTCAAACTGGGGCACAGTGTGGAGATGCCCCTGGCTAGTGTGGGACAACAGCCCATGTGTTGGAGAGCAGGGGCTAGCACTCAGTCCCTGATGGTCTCTGGCCATGCAGGTGCCCCTGGGCTGTGGGGGTCTCAATCCTGTCCTTTGTCCCCAGGTCCCACCACCTTACTAAAGCACCGGCCAGGCTCAGACCCCAGCCACTGATCTCAGGCACTGTGGCATTTGCTGCAAATCCAGTCGCCCCCGATGGAGCCAGCAACCAGGCAGCTGACTGGGACTGGATGCTTGGAGCCCTGCATGAAGAAAAGCCTGGGACAGCTGCCCAAAGAAAAAGTTAATTAAAAAATTGTTAATTAAAAAATTAAAAAACACCTTCTGCACTCATGGAGGGGGAGCAAGATTGATTTCAAAATGAATCCCCTGCTTTAGAGCTGCCACGGTAAAGCTGGCCAGGTACCACAGGGAAGGGCAAAGTTCCAGTGGAGGAAGGAGGAGGAGAGCATGGGGTGAGCCCCCAGACTGGCTCATCTGGGTATATTGGAGGTGTCCCCAAGCCAGGTGGAGGAGCTGGGGTTGCCCCCAACCCATGGGCTATGGGGGTGCAAGAGGTGGAGTCCCTGGAGTGCTGGTATTCCCCCATCCATGCTTCTGGTGCCCCTGAGCTGAACTGATCTTCGACAGGCCTGCAGCAGCACCGCATGACTCAGGGGGACTCAGAGTGGGCCCAAGCAGCACTGCCCCCTCTCCAGCATCTGGCCCAGAGGCGGGGTTCAACATCATCACCATCATCAGGCCCTGGGAACATAGAGAACTCGTGGGACCCTTGCAGGGGGTGCTCAGCTCGCTGTGGAAGGTGCGGCAATGACTCCGCTGTCACTGCCATCCTCACCATCCATGCCATCCGCTGTCCCTGGTGTCCATTAGTTGACAGTGGTGTCCCATAGGTCCCTGGTGTCCCATAGGTGACAGTGACCATAGAGCAGATGCAGGAGTTCCTACACCACATATTTCTCCCAAGGTCGAGGCGCTCAGGGTGTCCAGAGACATCATCCTGACCTGCTTCACATTCCCCACCAACCTCACCCCGGGTTGCTGCTCCCAGGTGGAACCCTCCAGCGGAATGGAGACTTTCAAGGTTGGAAACATTCAGGGTGGCTGATCTGTGGGGACAGGAATGTCAGGGATCTTAGAAGGTTGGGGACAACCATAGGGGTTTGGAGACAACTATACGGACAGGGGCCTCTAGGGCTGATTTGAGAATCTGTGAAACACCAGAATGTCAGGACATGCAGGGATGCAGGTCAGAGGTGGGTGTTTGGGTGCATAGGACCCTGACTGTCCCACCAAGCCCGCAGTGCTCAGCACACAGCAGGCTCAGCTGTGGGCACCCACAGGGGACAGGCGCTGTGCCTCTCTTCTCACAGCCCCACATGCTGGTGACCACTCACAGCCTGGTGAGCTCAGGGTGATGGTGAATGGATGAGGGGTCCTCAGAAACCAAAAGGTGTCTTTTTCCATGTGGTGCTGGGCAGGGGTCCCTGGGCTGTGATCCAGGCAGTCACCATTGCGGGCACTGTCCACCCCAACACCATCAGGGCAGCATGCTGGGGAGCCACAGTGAAGAGGGGCAGGGTTAGGGGTGCTGGGGTGCTGAAAGTGCTGGAGGAGGAGATCTCACCCTGGCTGCAGGGAATCAGGATGCTGAAGGGTGAGGATAACTTGGGATTTGAAGTGCCTGAGAGCCCATGGCTGGACGCCTGGTGCCAGGTGCTGGGGGTGGGTCCAAGATCCAGACCTGCTTTGGGAAGACAAAGAACTTACTCCAGAACTTTAGCTTGTCACTACTGGGACATTTGCAGGCAGCAGCATTTCTGGCACCATTCTGGTTCTTTCTCTGTTTGGCTCCTCCTGTATCAGATGCAGCTGGCTTTAGACCAGTGTTATTTTTCCCCAATTTAATTTAAACCTATTGCCTCCAGAACTTCTCCCAAAACTTCATTGACACAATTTACTGAATTTCCATCAGCCAAAATGTTAGACATCAAAACCTCTTCTTCTCCACACTTAACAATTCTCATTTCCATGGATGGGCCCCCAGGAGCCAGGCATCCCCTCTCATGTAGTGCTGGCTACCGGACACCTCCAGGAGGGAGGACAGACTTGCCAGCGCTCATCCGCTAGCTCTGTGCAGTGGGAAGGCTACGCAGCATCTGTAAGCATGGGGACATGGGGGAAACCTCCCTGGCCTTCCCTGGTCTCCTGACAGGATCATCCTGGCTTCTCCAGATCCCCAGAAGGGTTGCATTGGTGGATGTGAGGCTGGCTGGAAACCTGTGGGCACAGAACTACTGAGGCTGGGGGCCACACCAGCCGTTGGAGAGGAGGTGTGGGAGCATGATAAGGTATGGTGCCATAGCCCCATTGGGTCTATGGTTTCCAGATGTGAGCTGGAGCACCTCCTGGTGGTCTGGGAGCCAGACTGCTCCTTACTGACCTCTTCTCCCAGGACGTTGCATTTACACTGTGAATCCAATCTTTACAGCGGGCTTGGACCTGCTTTATGTCTTCCTGCTTCTTAGCAGCATGATTTTATGGCCAGCAACATCAGTCACTGCTGGTCACACATAGGCGTCAGTATACAGAAGTTCATTCTTCCCCTGAACTGGCTATTGAGGACAGAGACGTGAGTGTGGTGAACCCTGATCCTGACCCTGACCCAGCAAACAAGTGCAGAGGGAGCAGAGTCATGGAGGTGGGGAGGGGCCCACCCCAACATGGGCATGCCACCCACCCCTGGCCTGCAATCCTGCATATCATCTGCATGCCTTGGAGGTCCCTAACCTCTCTGGGTCCCCAACCAGCCCCAGAGGTCCCTGTCCCCGAGTCCTCAACCCTCCATCCCAGTTGTCTTTGTCCTCACAGATCAACCCCACCGAATATCCCCACTCCCAGCAATCCCCATCCTCCTAGAGGGTCCCAGCTGGGGGAAGCACTGCAGTGTGGCTCAAAAACACCTTGTTTAAGACACTAGTCCCAGGTTACAAGTGACACAATAAATCACTGAGCTCAACCAGTTTATTTAATCACAAATTCACCCTTTTTCATCTTTTTTTTGGAGTTCAGTGTGTTTTCGTGTGGACGGTTTGGGCAAGCAGCAAAGAACTGCTCACTCACCACAGCTCCAGGGGAAAATTCCTCCATGGGGGAAACTCAGATCTAAAGCATGGATCCAAGCAGAGAGATTATTTTACAGATTAAAAGCCAAAAAGTAGAAATCACCCAAAATTCAGATTTCTTTTGCTCAAATCCACCTATCAGCTCTATTCATGTTTTTCAGGCCCTGTAAGGCACTATAGGGTGTCATCCCCTATATTCAGCTGTTAAAAAAGGCCCATTTTAGCTTAAATAAACCCTCAGATGTGGCTTTTTGAAGTGGATTTTGGGCAATGAAGAGGCTTGGAAGGAGAAATGTCCTGCTTAATTTCATTCCGGGGAGAAAAAGCCTCTTCTCAGAGCAAGGGAAGTTACAAAAGGGATAAATTAAATTAAATTATGACATTTTTTCCAATAAATAGGGTAGGAAGAAGGGGAAACACTCATGGAGGGGGGAACTGGGCAAACTGGTGGCAGTTGCAGGAACTTAGAGCCCCCCTCAAGAAGGATTTGGGTTAATTCTGGGAGAGTTTAGTGCAATTTTTGGAGTGGTTTCCTCTGGACCTCCACTGCTGAAAACACCGATCTTCACATAGAAGGGGACAGACTTCTTAAAAACAAAGGGCTTTGGGGTTTATCACCAGTTTCTCCTTGAGGCAGCACTGCAGAGCCCACCTAACCAGTTCTTCCCTAGTTTGGGCACTGTTTTGAGGTGGAAAATCCCCATTTCCCACTCTGCTAGCTGCTCCCTTGGGGAAAAGGCCCAAAGTGAAGCAAACCTCCACAAAATCAGAGGATTAAAAACACTGATACCCCTGTGGTTTGCACTGGAGCTGCAGTTTGTGTCTTCTGGATGTAACAAACTTCTGATTTTAAAAAGTGTCTTTTGAGCTCCATTTTTATAAGCACCCACCAACACTCACAAATTACTAACCTAAACAGTTGTAAACCCGCCCAAAAAATCCACCTTTTTTCACTTAAAATGTACTCCAGTGAGGAGCAGAGGAGGTTTAACGTCCCACCCTCATGGAAGACCTGCAGTCTTCATTCAGGTTTGCCCCTCCATGTCCATCACAATTCCCTCAGATGCACAGTTCCCACTCGGTCTGATCCTGAGGTGTTAGCAGAAGAGGGGCAGTGTGGAGGGAAGCAGGAGGTGATGGCTAAAAAGCCCCCAGGGAATACTCACAAAATGCATCTGCCTTCCACCCTGGGCTCCAGCCTTGTAGAAAAAGCTTCAACTCTCATGGAAAAAACTTCTTCAGCTACTACCCACAGCCTCTTCCGTACGCTGGTACAAGGTGTGCCCATCACTCAGGAAAGCTTCAAGGTTCCTGGGCTCCTGTGGGAGGGCAGCAAGGTGCATCTGCTACCTCTGCTCAATGAGTGGGGACTGTGCACCCTCCACACCAAACCATCTGCCCTCCCAGCTGCTGATGGGATGCTGGTGAGCTGCACTTCAGTTAAAAGAGGCTGATTTCCTCCCCACCACAATGCTGGAGAGCCAGCCCTGGGCCTATTCAGCTACACAGAAAGGCAGATATTTTGTTTTTTATGCTTTGCGATTTTTATACAGACTTTCAAATCCAATATCCATAAAGATTTTCAGATGAAAAGTGGATGAAATGGAGTGTTGGAAGCTCATCTGTCGGAAGCTCATCTGCTGGAGCAGAATGCTGCAAAGAAGCACTTTGATTTACACATTGCTGGATTTTGTCTTCCAAGTAAAGAACAGCCTCACCATGAACCAAACAGGGAAACAACTGATTATACAAATCAGGGCTGTAATTTGGGTTTAGCTGAAACCTGTGGCTTGTCAGGGCCCTTGTTTAAAATGAGGGCCCTGAAGATAAATTTGTTGCCTTTTCTGGTGGTTTCTCCTCTTCCTCAGTCCAATGTGAACAGTGCCTGTGGATGGGGAGGCAAGCCTGATGGCAAAGGTGGAGCAACTGGAGCTGCAAGAAGCAGAGACCTGCCCAGTCCTGCCTGTGCTTGCTGCTAACAGCACTTTATTACATCACTGAACCTTAATAACAACTTTCTGCTGCTTCAAGATACTGTTTCGTTTGGTTTTTTCCCCCCTTCTATTTACTTGTAGGCAGTGAAATGGGGTATGAAATCCCATCTGTGGCCTCTCTCCCTGCTCACATCCTGGCAGTGAATACAAAACCACAAGAAAGCCCCAACCTGAGTGATCCTGGGAGAATATGAAACATGCTTTTAGTCCACTTGTCCTAAATTCTCTACAAATCCTAAGCAGAAAAAATTCCACTTACAAATCGTTACTATGCTGCATCCAGCAGGGGCAGCAAAGCCCATTTTCTTCCTCAAGGTGTTTTTAAAAATCTTTTAGGGAGGTTCTTCCTGTTTCTGTGGTCCATGTTTCCATTGACAAACAGCTGAGGAATTAAAAATACCTCTCTTCTCCCACTGAGGAGCAAAAGGGTGAAATGTGATTAATACTGTTAAATTAGGTGTAAAGAAATACACCTAATAAAGAAAATGAATGGGTCTGTGGGGAAGTGGGGCCCTTTATTGAGTGGAGTGTTTGTTGGGGTGGTGGAAGTGTCTGCACTTGGGTGGTTCAAGCTGTGTTTTTGGGGGACTCAGGGGCAGAGGGTGAGTAGAGCCAGCCCCTCACCCAGCCAGAGCAGTGGCCAGAGTCCTTCACCTGCAAAAGTGGCCAGCTGAAAGGCAAAGATTTCGGTCTGGCTATCAGCATCACGGAAAGCCACCCATCCACCAGCATAATCCAGAGCCACCTCAATGCGTCGGAGTGTGCGGCTGTGGGGCAGAGATGTGGGGCTGGGCCAGGTGAGAGCCTGCAGCTGTCCCAACCACTGCCCCACGGACCAAACCCCACGTGCGGGGCTGAGACCAAAGCAGCCCTTACAGGACACGAATTCCTGAGCCACCCCCAGCGCCCAGTCGGGACCGGGACGAACCTCCACAGCCCAGCACTGCCGGCCCCCCACAAAGCCCTGCCGGCCCAAAACACAGCAGAGAGCCTCAAAACGCTCCATTCCTGAGGGCAGAGGAGCTGGGGGCGATTCCCAGCGGCTTGCGGTCCCGCTGTCTGCTGACACCAGGATTTGGGGGTGAGCTGTGGCTGGATCCAGGGTCATGGTTACTAGCAGGAAGAGGGATGTTGGTGGAGCTCTGTGCTTTGGGGTATCAGCTCCAAAAATAGCACCAGAGCATCTGCTACAGGTGTTGCAGCTGAGCCCCAGCTCTGGATGCAGAACCTGAGCACCAGCCCCAGGCACTGAACTCAAATGTCATCCCTGAGGTCAGACTCACCTCTCCGGTATCCCTCTGAGTCTTCTTCCTCCAGAGAGCACTCCAAGATGTCTGGAAGCAGAAGATGACCCCAGAGATTTCTACCTCTGGATCTGGCCCTGAACCTGTCCCATACCCACACATTCCCCATTGCACAGAGAGGGCAAGACCACCTGCAGTGGAAGACACAACCCCCTTCATTTGTGGCATCACCTCCCTCCAAATTAGTATCCTAATTTGGGTTCTAATTAACCACCAACAGCCTTCTGCACCTCCCACCTTCAGTTTCCTATCCCTTAAGGCTAATCAGGAATAAATCCCTGATTTTTCTTTAATTAAACAAGCATTTCTGATACTTTCACTTTCCAGCTAAATTTGCCATTCCTGGGGTTCTCTGCCCTTCCAGCTCTGTCCCAGGCTCCCATTTCTGCTTAATAAGTTCCCTTCTTTGCCAGTTTTTGCTCTCCAAGTACCTTTAAATTGTGTCACTGCCTCTGCCAGCATGTTCATTTTTTGGTAAAATCCTCAAGCTCTGCTTCCAGCTCTGGCATCAACAGCAGCGATGGCTGTACTTTCCTCTCTGTGCACCTCAAGGGAAGCAAACAGAGGTGTTTAATGCCAAGAAATACCCAAATTTCCTTTGCCCGCTGCTGGAAAAACACAGGGGTATCTCTGCTTCCCTGGGCAAGGCTTCAGCTCCTGCAAGATATGATGGGGGATTACCCATCATCAAGTTTTGGATTAACCATCAACCCCCTCCAGCTCCAAAGCAAAAATTTCGAAGAAAAAGGATGCAGGGTGAGAAGAAGATCCCAAAAATGGAGGATTTGGGGCAAAAATTGGTGTTACTGGTGATGTTTTTGGCTCCGATACCTGCTTAAGGTGGTTTGGGCATCCTGGAGAGGAAGGGAGAAAGATGCTTAGGGCTGCTTTCCTGTGAATAAAAGCCAAAAGGGGTGAAACAGGGATTTTGGGGGAAAGTTTTGGCTCACCCGTAGCAGATCACCATCTGGTTGCTGGCACTCGGCCTGGAGCTCAGCACGGCGTTGCCGAATCCAGGTCATCTTGGCAGCTTCATCGCGTTGTTGTTCCTCCAACCTCCGGCACAGGCGATGGAGCCGGGAAAGGAACCGTGATTCCTGCTCACTCAGCACCCGGCAGAGCTCTTTCAGCATCGCCCACAGCTTCTGCTTCTCAGTACTGACTCGAGTCTGGGGCATGAAGGAGAAGGAGGAGGATGCTGGAGGGGAAACAAAACAGTCTGGCCGCCAAGGTGCACCCAAATGGCAGCAGCACCCACCAGCATCTCCTGTCTTGTCTCCTTTGCTGCCTCAGTCAGGCCAGCACGTCGCTCATCCTCCTCTGGCAGGGTTTTTAGGGAAGCTTCAAACTGCTTCTGCAACCAGGAAAAACGGCTTTGGACTCCTGGAGAAGGGGAGAAAGGGTAGGGAGGGGGCTGGAACCCCTAAAGCACCTGGGATGTGGCCAGTGCAGGTGGCCCCATTCTCATCCTCCTCTGCAGCTGCACTGAAGCAGGTATGTACATGCATACCCATGTTATAATCAATTCTATAGTTATGCTGCAGGTACACCCTCACCCGTATACATACGTAAACACACAGTGATAAAGGGGCACTACAGATCTCCCAGACAGGCTGCGAAATCCCGTCTCTCCAAGTTCTCCTGTAAAGAAGTTGTCACCAGACCCTAAAAAGTCTCCACAACCCTCCAGTTACCATCCCACTTCCCCCGTTCCTTGCACCCCCTGCACTTCCGAACCCCCTTTGGGGAACCCGCTTTCCCCTCCGCTCCCGGAAGCGGAACAGGAATCCTCCGGAGCGCAGGGGCTGGGTGACAGCAGGAATTTGAAATCGCCAGTATTTTAGAGTTTTGGTCCCGGAAATACCAATTTGCTTAACCCTCGGCAAATAGCAGCATTTCAGCTCAGTTTTGGCTTTTAGATGCTAGCAGTGCTTTTTTAGCCCACTCCCACCCCCGGAAAGATGGGGAAAAGCTTTGCCCCAGCTCAAAATACGCAGTCTCGGGGGCTGAGTTTTAAGGGAAATTGGGGTTTTAGCATCGCTTAGGCAGGCAGTGTCTGAGACGCGGATCCGCTCACCCTGTACCAGCAAGCGGCCTCTTCGAGCGGGACGGCGGGGTAGGGGCGCTGCTCGGCGCAGGCGGAGCAGACGAGGACGCCATCCCGGTGACAGAAGAGAGTGCAGCGCCCGCAGAAATTGTGGCCGCAGCTCAGGATCATGACAGGATCCTGGAAGAAATCCAAGCAGACGGCGCAGGTGGCTTCCTCCTGGAGGTATCTGATGGCACTTCCCGCCGCCATGGTTGTTTACGAGGCGCAGCCCACGGCGCCTGGCCGGGCTGTTCCTGGAAGCGGCTGCGGGGCGGGACGCTGGTGCCGCATCCCGAACCTCTCGGGCAAGGGCGGCCCGGAGCGGGCCCGGCATTCCTGCTGCGCCGGTCGTTACGCAGCCTTTCGGGACAACGCCAGCGAGGATTTAAGGAAAGCAGGGAACACGGGCAGCGATAGCTGGGCGTTAGGAGGGACGAGGTACTTACAAGGCGAATTTTTACCACTCCGGCTGCACCGGGGGAAGCAAAGTGTGGCCAGAAGGGGGCTCCGGGAGACGAGAATTAAAGCAGGAATGTGATAAGTGAGCGGAGTTCCCTGGAGCTCATGTGCGTATCAGCGTGGGGCGGAGAGTGTTGTTCCTCAGCACCCCAACTAGGTGGGAAAAATACGAAATTAAGGGCGGGGGGGGGGAAACTAGCAGATACAGGATCTGTGCTGTGCTGGGAGGTGGTGTTAAGAGCAGAAATTCCAAAAGCGAATACTTTTAATGAAGTTATGTAATAAAATTAGTTCATGAAGCCGAACCAAACGAGGGTCTTGGAGCAGGCAGTTTCGCTTTTATAGAATAATCGAAGAATGTTAAATATGGTATAATATATATCAATGTAATTTTTAATATATTCATTATATTTGGGGTATTTTTGACTATGTTTCTGTATATCCTATATTCTTATATCATAAAATATGCAAGTTTTATTATACCATTATAAAAATAATAAAACACACAAATAAATTTTAAAAATACTAATCAGGAATTATTATGGTTATGAATAAGGCTCACAAAACAGTAAAATAAGTTCGATATTCCCAAACATCTGTAAAAACTGCTGAGCCTCAAAATTGATCAGCTTTGGCTTTTTCATGGGAAAAAAAAACAGGGAGAAATTAAGAAAAAAAAAATCGCTGGGCATTTGTGACACCCCCAAAACTGCTGTTTAGAGGCCCAGATTTGCCCCTGCACCAGAGGGCTGGGGGGGTGGAGGGGGCATCAAAGAGCTCCATTCTCCTTGGTGGTCTGGGCAGGCAATGGGAAGCGTCGCTGACTGCTCCAAGTGAGATAGAGCGGGACAGGCCGGGACTGGGGAGCCGAGCCAGATAATTCCAAATAATTGCCCCTGCTCTCTCAGGGCAAAAAAAGGAAGGGAGAAACAGTAAAATAAAATCCTTTTTTCACTTCCTTTTTTAATGCTTTGTTCTAAGAAATGCCTGGAAAACTACTTTAGTTAACAGCAGACCAACTTCATGCTTAATTCTTAATTATTTCAGGCACTTACTGTTCTTTTCCAAGAAGAATCCCAGCCTACACAAGGCTTCTGCAGCAGCAGAAGTCAGAGCTGTGCTAGGTACCAATATATGAAGGAGCAGGCAAGGCAGCTAAAAAAGAGCTGCCCCGCAGGGTGCCTGCCTGGGGTGGCTGGTGCTGTGCTGTGCTGTGCTGTGCTGTGCGCTGTGGTGGGTGTGGTGTGTGCTGTGCTGTGCTGTGCTGTACTGTGTGCTGTGGTGGGTGTGGTGTGTGCTGTGCTGTGCTGTATGGTGAACTGAATACAATAGAACAGAATAAAATAAATAGAATAAAAGAGACAATTTCCCCCACACGGTAAGAGGTGACTCTCCACAGGACTGCGCTGGAGCACAACAGCCAGAGCCTCCACACCCCAAGACTGGGACCCACACACCCCACTGCCCCTCGCTCACCTGTTGGTTCCACCCTGGCCCCATGGAACCAAAAAAAGCCCCGTAAAAACTATCGTATGCACACACACACACACACACGAAAAAAAGAGAGAATCGGGGGGACTTGGTGGCGGGGGGTCTATTTTTTTTATTTCATGACTTTCATGGTGAGCAGCAGCAGCAGAAGATTGGTCGCTAATTAAAGCAGCTGGAAGGGGAGCTGAACGGTAAACCATTTGTGTCCCTAGGAACATGGGCAGAGCCTAGGGCTCTGTCTGGGGGGGTTCAGGCTGCACCTTGCAGAGTCCAGCTACTGTGTCATGTCCTGCAGTTCCTGGCAATGACCCACTGACAGGTGCCAGCCAACTCCTGGCCTCAGGGGGGCTCTCCAGCCTCATCCCTTTCTGCCTCCTCATCCCACCGCACACTCTTTCTCTCTGCCAAAAGTTGTGGGAGAGGAGCCATGCTGGGCTCCAGAGTTGTCTTCACTGTGGGGAGACCCATGAGAGCCCATTGTCTGGGGAAGGGAAGAAGGTGGGGAGTGAGTGTGTGCAGAACCTGTTGCTGCCTTTCCCTTGGGCAAGCTCATCTTCCTCCTGAAATTCCTCTAACTTCTCCCCAGATAACTGAATTATCCTAAAATACACCTGTATTCCTCCCAAAATAACTCTGAATTCCCCCCCAGTACCTCTGATTTATCCGAAGTACCTCTGCATTCCTCCCCAAAACGTCCAAATTTTCATAAAGTACCACTGAATTTTCCTAAAATACCAAAATTCTACCTAAATACCACTGAATTCCTCCAGGGCCTCCCACAGAGCATCACTTTGGTGGCAGCAGGAGCTCAGGCTCTTCTCCAGCTCCTTGGGGAGCCCACAAGGGAGGTAGAGCCTCAATTCACTCCAGCTGGGAAAAGAAATGACAGGGACAGATGTTATGCAAGGGATATATCAGCCAGGTCCCTCTCTGCAGCTGGGTGAGAGGGACATGAAGCAACCAGTTGCTACATACCTGTTTAAGGTGCTCCCAACATCCTAAAAGAAAAAGGGAGGAAAAAAGGGAGTTCAAGACCTCACAAGCAGCACTTTGGAAGGTAAGGAGGGCACTCACCTGGTTGGGCAAGCACTTGGCCTCCAGCTGCGCAATGAGTTTGTGGAGCTGTGCGACGCCTTCATCCGCCCACAATGCTTTTTTGGCGTGGGTGGCTGCAAAGATGAGGTCCAGCTCAGCCAGCCACCCCAGCACCATGGGCTCCTGCTCCGCCAGCAGCCAGCACAGCTGCTCAAAGTCAGCCTCAATGCGGCACCGCTCAGCTTCACTCATCTCCTGGAGGAGACAAAAAGTCCACAGGCAACCCCCAGGCTTGAATTTTCTCCTTTTGAGTTACAGGTCAAAATCATTCTGGTTGTAGCCACATTTCTGTAACACTAGGGCAGGGCTGGGGATAACACTAATTAGTGACTGCAGGGTAATTTAGCACTTCACCCCAATATTCTTCTTTTCCCTCCCCTGTTGCCATTTCTCTTTATTTCTGTCCAAAACCAACCCAGGCCCTGGGAAGCGGTGGGGAGGGTTAATTCCATGTTAACAAATATCCATTTATGATTCAGTCTGGGATGAAAATGAGCTGTGCCATGAAAGGAAGTGATTTCAAGTGTGGATAATAAGCAGCTGCACATGGAGGTGGTGCTTGCCAAACCTGCCCAGGATCTGCACCAGCTGCAATGGGTTGTGGGGCTCTGCAGGGCACCAGGATGCCTCTTGGAGATGATCCCACATGCTTACAAAGGGATTTGGGGAAAAATAAATATCCAAAGACCCATCCGGACTGCTGACGAACCAGGACCCCCTATACCAGGTAGTCCTGGTGTCGCTTGTCTTTACTCGCTCTCCAGTCCAGAAACTCTGCCAACACCTTCCTTAGGGATTGCAGGTGAGACTGAATTGTCTCCTAAATAAAAA
>VZRZ01006083.1:20688-34821 GCA_013398175.1 Climacteris rufus
CCCTGGGACAGACACACAGAGCCCCTGGGACAGACACACAGAGCCCCTGGGACAGACACACAGAGCCCCTGGGACAGACACACAGCCCCTGGGACAGACACACAGCCCCTGGGACAGACACAGAGCCCCTGTCCCCCTGCCCAGCCCAGCCCTGGGGCTGTCCCCACACCGTGCACAGGGTCACAGCACAGGGAGGGTTCATCCCCACCCAGCTCTCAGAGCTCAGCCCTGGCCCAGGCAGAGATGGACACCACGACCCTTCACAAGTCAAAGGCCAAACAGCCCTTTATTCATTAATTACACCCTTCTTAGAACACACCTTTGCTACCTGTATTTCTCTCTCCTTGGCCTCCAAGTTACTACACCACACACTGCTGGCTGGGCAGGACTGTACCCACTTTAGCAGCAAACACCCTCCCCTTGCAGGAGGACATTCTTTGCTCTGCTGGGTTGGATTCCTGCTCTGTTGTTTTGCTGAGATTCTCACACTGAGTGTCCAGACCCAGGTGTCAGCTCCCCCCTGCACTGCCAACCTGTGCCCTCCCAGCAGCACTGCAGCCCTCAGCTCTCCAGCAGGGATTTACAGCTTGCAGGATGCTGCTCCTCGTTCCTGGAGCCACCCAATTCCCCTGAGGCAGAGCTTCCCTTCCACGGGGAGAAGCACAACTTCATGCTGATGTGATTTTTGCTCCACTTTGCCAAAGAACAGAGAGGTAATTATGTAATGTTATACACCCAGAGCCAGCACTCAGCACCATTTCTCTTTCCTCTCTCGTAGCTAAATCAATATTCTATGGTTTTCTCCACGTATGGATTAAGTCTCAATTATTTTGCTTCAACACAGTGCAGAAATTGTCTTTCAGAATAGCTGCATGTTCTCTACAAGGAGCTAACCAGGCTACAAGTTAAAGCACATTACTACAGAAATTCAGCAGAAACCGCTGCTTCTACAAAAGGACATGGCCCACTCGTATTTCACAGCAACTCCCACCCAGCAGAGCAGTTTTTGTGCCAACAATGCAGGTCTAAAAATGCCCCTCTGGTTTTACCTGCTCATAATTGATGACCATGGCCACGGGGAAGGTGCTTGCTGCCCACTTGAGCAGGTTTGCAGACTGCTGGGGGGTCATGTAAACCAGCACACACTCGGCCACCAGCAGCGTTGGCAAACTGCAAAACAAAACCAAAGCACTGAACCACTTCCAGCAACAGCACAAGAAAAATCTACTGAGAACTGTCAGCAAGCAAGTCAGCTCATGTCCCCAGGATTTCTTGAAAGAACTCCATTTTTTATGAACTAGACACTGCAGATTGAATGAATCTCTTCATCAAGCTGACTGGAGCTGCACTTTGTGGCAGCTGGGAATTCATTCAGCACAGGAGACTCCTCTGGTTGTGAACCAGAGATTTTTAGGGGAACAATCTCCCCAAACCCAGCCCTGAGCACAGAATAATGTGCATTCCCTAAGCCTGGACTGAGGTGGATGTTCAGAATTGTGCCCTGTACACACAATCCACGCTCTGCTAGAGATCAGTGAGATCAGGAATACATTACAAACTGGAAAAAAAAATGTTTTCTCTTTAGAGAAAGTTCTAAGAAGAATTTTAATTAGATAAATTAGTTCAGTATCTGTAAAATAATCTTCACATATTATTATCTAACAAATGCAATCTATAGTTTGCACGTTGCCTCTTCCTCCTCCAGCCACAAACCAACAAAAATAGACATCTACACAAGTGATTTGCTTCAGAATTATTGAGTTTGCTTTTAATTGCTAGAATGAAAGGGGAAAAAAAGTCACTCGAAGCAGGAGAAATTCCACAAGGAGCAGCAATGTAGGCAAGCAAGGCAACATTTCAGAGGATGGAAGTGTAAAGAATTAAATGGCAATTTGATGCATTCTGCTTCCCCATATGCTCTCTCCCACCCAGCCAGATCCCTGCTATTTATACTGCTTACATTTGAAAGGTCTGTCCATCATCCACTCAAAAACTCCACTGCTGCCCCCTCCAAACCTCATGTTGAACAATAAAACCCCAGAGGAGCTTCCACATTCACATCCCAAGGACTCCCAAAGGGTTAGGGAACAGCAGGGGTTTCAGTGGAGGCCACAGGAAAGAATTACCAAGGTAAAACTCTGAAGTCCCAGAATCCTGGAAAGGTTTGGGTTGGAGGGGACATTAAAACCCACCCAGTGTCACCCCAGCATGGGCAGGGACACTCCCACTGTCCAGGCTGCTCCAAGCCCTGCCCAACCTGGCCTTGGCAAAGGGCTTCCACAAAAAACCAAAAAACCAATTAAAAAGATGTAATCTTACTGTGTATCCAAGTTATGTTTCTTTAGCTTTTCCTCCAGATCCGAGGAGAAGCGGAGATCAGCCCCCAGGATGGAGTAGCGACTGGAGTCCAGGCTGTGGGAGTCTGCAGGGCAAAATGGGGAGAAACACAGCACAGGGATGCTGCAGTAATGAATTCAAGAAAAAAATACCCAGGAACACACGAATTGGGAGCCAAAGTTTGGTCTGTTACAGGCAAGGAGCAGCAAACTGCTCTTTTAGAAAGATTCATTTCCTTTACTCTCGTGGTTTGCAGCCATGCAGCAGCAGCAGACCTGCAGCAAGGCTCCTGTCTCCCTCTGAAGCACAGAGGTTATCCCAGCAGTTACCATGGTTTCAGGAATGCAGAGAGAACAGAAATGGGAAGATGAAAGGCAGGATTTTTGTTTTGTTTGGAGTCTTCTCAGATGGCCCAGTGCATGTACACAGGGATCACACACAAGTACATCCATTTCTGAGAAACTAAGTGAAGAGTGACAGGATTTCAAACTTTACCAACAGCTAAAGCTACAGAAATTAACTATATATAGTTATATAACATGTATGGGGAGCAGACATAGACTTGGGGCCAAAAAAAGGCATCACTGAGGCTTTAGGTGTGATGGTGGTGGTATTTAGGGAAAGAGGGAAATTAGAGAAGGTATTCTGAGCAACAGCTCTTCCTGTGGGATACAGGAGGCAGCAGATCCCTGGGAGTGCTTCCCAGCAGGAGGGAGGGACAGAGCCCAGAGCCCAAGGAGCCCCTGCCAGGACCTCCAGCCCACCAGGCCCAAGCTGTGCCCATCCCCACCTTGTCCCCAGCCCTGAGTGCCACAGCCAGGAATTCCCTGGGCACCCCCAGGGCACTCCAGCCCTCCCTGGGCACTCCAAGGCCTGCCCACCCTTTCCATGCAGAAATCCCTCCTCATGTCCAGCCTGAGCCTCCCCTGGCACAGCCTGAGGCTGGGTGAAGAGAGAGGAGAAGCCAAGTGGCTGCAGAGGGGTTTCCATTTCAAGAGAGGTCAGAAAAAAAAGATTGGGGACAAGTGTGGGTTTTCCCACTTGTTACATCAAGCAGTGGTCAAACACTCCACAGGATGCACCTCTGGTTTTCCAGACCACTTGCTGAAAGTGCCACTAGCAAGGGACAATAGCTGCCATTCCAGCAAGCCTTGGGAGCAGCTCCAGGAATCAGAACAGTTCAGAAAGAGAGTTACAGGGGAAAAAAAGGGAAAAAAAAGGGAAAAAAAAAGTTGTGCGGCAAATGATTCAACATTTTGAGTCAAGGCTTTTTCCATGTGCATGTTCTGTAATAGCTTTACTACTTCCCACACCCTTCTATTTAAGTGATTACATCAAGGCCATGATAATGGCATCGAAAAAAGCCACCCAAAAACCCCACCACACACGGGGAAGTGTTTAAAAAGGGATTGCTTTCTGTCCCTGCGCAAGGCCCAGCCAGCGTCAGCCACCACAATTAGCAGGGGATCAGTGCCAGCTCCTTGTCCAGCTCAGGCCCAGGGACACACCAGAACCTTCATCCAGAACAGAAATAAAAGGCAGAAATAAAGCACAGAACTTTTGAAGTGATCCAGGAGAGAAGGAGCACAAACACTCCATGGTGGATGCAAAAGTGCCCTGCTCACATCACAGTGACTGCAGCAGCCCAGCACAGACCCCTGCAATGGGCTGGCTTGGAAGGGACCCTAAAGCTCCTCCAGTTCCAACCCCAGCACCTCCCACTGCCCCAGGCTGCTCCAGCCCTGCCCAACCTTGGGCACTGCCAGGGCTGGGGCAGCCCCAGCTTCTCTGGGCACCCTGTGCCAGGGCCTGCCCGCCCTCCCAAGGAGGAATTCTCCCCAATATCCAACCCAAATCTCCCCTTTCCACTTTGATCCTACTTAACTGGGCAAATCCAAGATTTTACACCCAGACAGCTGCTCCATCACTTTGCACTCAGGGAGCAGACACTCCCTGACTGCAGGGCAAGGGCAGCTGGGCACAGCTGGAACTGCACTGGCCCCAGCCTGGGCCAGAAATCCGCCCAAAACCATCCCCAGAACTGCTGCTTCACCGTCTGGCAGCAATCCCTGCTTTAGGGCAGAGCTGGAGATTCCTGGGGCTGCCCTGTGCAGGGCCAGGGTTGGACAATGCCTGTGGAACCCTCCCCACTGAGGATGTTCTGTGCAGTATGAAATGAGCAATATGCTGCCTCTGACTGAGCAGCCCTGCTGCAAATGGGTTTTATGATTCCTGCCCATCTACAGGGCAGCTGGAAAAGGAAAAGTTCCAGCTTGGCAGCACAGCCACGTGGCCCCCATTGATTTCTTCCTAGGAACAAGAGTTTGTTTTAACTGAATTGATTGTGTGTGTGTGTGTGTGTGTGTGTGTTAAACCCCTCTGTTCATTCTCACTGCAATGCTGTGACTCAGGCCAGCAGCCCTGATGCTGGCACAGACAGTGACATTTGGTGGCTTAATCCATGGAAAATCCCACACTCTAAGCACTAATTCCTGCCCAGGCACCAACATTTCACATTGGTTTTTAGCAAGGTTGTTTGGTGGGCTGTTCTGCTCTAGAGCTGCTCTGGGGCTTTGTGTGATGCTCACACTCAGCACACCCAGAGATGTACAAAGGTTCTCTCTGTACTCGGCTGAAATGAAGGTTTGAGAAACACCAGACTCAAATGTCATTTAAGAAACACAAGGGAGGGGAAGGAGAAGGGCAGAAAGATGAGCCCCACCACCCCAGCTCACCCCACCTACCCAGCCAGGCTCTCCTGGCCAGGCACAGGGTTCAGCTCTCCAGGGATAATCAGAGAATGCTTTGCCCTGCTCACACACTTGGATGTTTATTTTCCACGACTTCTGGCACAGAGGCAACAACACAAATGGTTCACATTTTATAACACCACAGAGCAAGGCAAGCTTGGAGTAACTCAGCAGCAGCAGGAGTTGCTTATAGCTGCCTTTTGACCTCACCACTTTGAATTTTTTCTCCCCAGAAGTGCTGGCAGAAGCACCTGCGGTGTTTGAGGTGGCCCAGGCTGCCCAGCCCAGCTGGGGCAGCGCTGCAGCCCCCAGGCACACCAAGCTCTTCCCCTGCCTCGAGAATTCAGCTTGCTTTTCTGACTCTCCTCTCACATTAGTGCAACAATCTCCTGGAGCTTTTCCAAGAGACAGCATGCAGGATACTATTGCCTCACACTGATTTCATGAGGGTTTTCGTGCTAAGGTATCTCTGGCAGCTTCACAAAGCAGGAGAACGTGCTGCTCTCCCCCTGCTCCTGAGTGCTCCCTCCCAACAGCCCCACAGGGTGAATAAACACATTTATTTGGTTCTGCAAGGCCTGCAAGTGCCCCTGACAGCCACTCTGAGCCACAAGAAACTGGGAAAGGAGGGAAGCTGGGACTGGGAAAGGAGGGAAGCTGGGACTGGGAAAGGAGGGAAGCTGGAACTGGGAAAGGAGGGAAGCTGGAAGCAGCGAGTGCCAGAGCTGGCCTGGCCTGGCAGAGCAGTGGGAGGCACAGAGGTGACATTCCTGGGGCAATCTGCACCTGCCAAGGTAACAAAGGTGCAGCACAGCTCCCAGCACCAGCAGCATCCATCAGATAGCAGCAGTGGACTTTGGCAACAATCTGCTGGGTGCTGCCCCAGGAGTGCCAGTGCTGCAGGATCAGTGTGTTCCCAGTGCTCCCAGGGCACTGGGGGCTGCTGGGTGCCAGGGTCCCCTCACTGCCTGCAGGGACATCACCCCTGCTCTGGCACAGCAAGCCCAGCAGCTGCTCCCTGAGGCCAGCAAAGCTGGGTATCAGCAGCAGCTTTATGAAATAAGAGCAGTGAGGGTGGGCAGAAAAGCAGTGAAAGAGCAAAAATCGTGTCAGTCCGTACTACAACAACTCCAAAATGAAATTCCAAACCATCTAAACAAATTATTCCTGGTGTACCACAGCCAGCAGTGTGGATCTGCTGTGGGAAAGCAGGCACAGGGTGGGACAAAATCCTGGATTCCAAAATCCTGGTCCACATCCCCACAAAAACCAGTAACATTTCCCTACCTGGCAGTGCTGCTTCCCTGTGCCCCCCACTCCATATTCTGGTATTCCAGAATATTCCACAGCCTCCCAGCTGCACAGCCTAACAGGTCAGACCAAAGGTTTCCCTAGGGTGATCTCCTGCCTTCCAGAGGCCAACAGCAGCTACAGAGGGAAGAGTCAAAGAGAGTGACCATCTACCAACACTGGCACCTGAGCTGTTTTCTAGCTTTTTCTCAAAAATGCTCAAAATTGATTTGTATTTCTGGACCATTACTGAGCTCATGCTTTCATCCATCTATTTATTCTAATACCCAGATCCTGCAGGAAGGCAGCAATGATCATTTACATGTGAGGCACAAACTGTTTTTCCCCCCATGTGCATCACTTTCTATTAATCCACATTGAAATCATCATCAAGTCACTAATTTCACAAGATACTTCTACAGTTCTTTACCACTCTTCAGAGTTTGGATTTGCCAACAAGCTGCCACTTACTAATCACTCTATTTTCCCAAATTTTTCTTAGTGTTGAACAACAACATATCCTTAAGCACAGATCTCCATCTCCTCCATAATGAAAATTAACAACATATGCTCACCCTCCATCCCAGCTCCTCATCCATATGAGAACCATTCCTTCCCCACAGCCACTGTGCCATTTCTTTGGCACACTCTGGCAAAGGACACAGTCACAACACAGTTTGGAAATCCCAGCACTCTATGGATTTCCTTTTCCAACAGATAGGCTGACTGAGAGAACTCCAAGACATTTGGGAAGCTCAACTTGCCTCTCCAAAAGCCATGGTGAGTTTCTCAGCACAGCCTGTGACTCCTGTGTCCCACTGAGTGTTACAGTTCCTGCTGCTCTGTCCAGCACAGACCTCACTCCTCCTGGTTTGGGGTTCCCAGGATTTCCCTGCAGCCCATCTGAGCCACAGCCACCACCTGCAGTTGGTACTGAGACAGTACCAGAGGCTCCAGGCCGACCAGGAGCTGAGTAAATCATTGTCCAGTTCCTTGAGATCTGTAAGAAATCTCTGCTCACCTGTTTGATTTGCCTGCTTATCCCAGCACCTCTTCTGGTGGCACTTCCAGTGATGGATCCTTCAATGGGATCTCCCTGGAGCTGCCCTGGGGCTGGTGCCAGCCCAAACTGGGGTCCCACACCACCTCCCAGTGCAGCAGAGCCTCACCAGCCTGGGAACAGCCCACTTGTCACTCTGAGGGCTGAAACCCAGCCCTGAGCAGGAAGCAGAGCAGCAGCTTTAGAGAAAGCAGTGTCTCCAGCACAGCCCAGTGCTGTGGGGGCTGCTGGAGTGGCTGTGGATGGTGTCAGCCCTGCAGGCTGCTCCCTGCAGCCCTTCTGCTGTTCCAGAGGCAGCTGCAGTGCTCAGCAGCACACAGCCCAGCCAGCCCTTGGCAGGGACCCTCTGCTGGGGCAGATGTGGCCCTGCCTGGCACCCAGGGCTGCTCAGGAGCCCTGCTGAGCTGGGGCACTGCACTTCAGTGGCACCAGGGAGAACCCAGCCCTTCCCAGGACCTGCAGGAGTGGAAGTGCAGCAGTGGCACCTGCAGAGCCTGGGCTGGAGCTGGGCTCACTCCCAGGGCCCAGGGAGAACAGCAGGAGCAGCAAACCCTGCAGGCTCTGCCCTGGGGCACTGCTCACACACAGCACTGCCTGGGCTGGATGTGCCCCTCCTGAATGGTCCAAAGCAGCTCCTGCAGCTCAGCTTCTGCCCTGGGAACATGAACTCAACGGAACTCAGGGATTTCTCCACAAGTAAAAAGGTTTTCAAGTGCAGTCCTGACACAAATATAGAATTATAGGATGATTTGGGCCGTGAGGGAGCTCAGAGATCATCCTGTCCCACCCCTGCCATGGCAGGGACACCTTCCCCTGTCCCAGGCTGCTCCAAGCCCCGTCCAGCCTGGCCTGGGACACTTCAGGGCTGGGGAGTCCACAACCTTCTGTTCCACAGAGAGGTGAGACAGCAAGAGAGCACAACCACATGAGCCCACCTGCAATTATTACCCTTTCAATAATTACCCTTTCAATACTGAAATGTAACAAACAGCACTGGCTCCTGAGGCTGGACTCTGCAGGCTGTGAAAACTCTGCTAAATGTAAAGACTCGTGCTCCTAATGAGACAGAAAGCAGATAAACACTCAGATATTTTAATCCAGTATCCATGCCTCTCTGTAGCTCTTTTTTCCTTCCTGTGACAGAAAATGAGCTACATATGAGAGAAAAAGAAAAAACCCAGGAACTTTCTGCCAGAATAAAACCACTTAAAGAGAAGACATTTCTAACATGACATGGAACAAATGGGCAGGAGTCTGTAAGAGAAGAAAAAAGCCTCTTTTCCCTCCCAATTCTCTGTCCAAACAGCATTTCAAACATTAAAAGCCTGCCCACATAGCAGAACAAAATGATCAGAAAAGTTTTTAAAGTGCTGCAGTACATCACTGACTGAGTTTGAAGATGACTCACCTATTAGAAGAGAGTCCCCTGAATGGGATTCCATAATTGGTTTTGACAGGGGAGGTTTTGATCTGTGGGAAGAAGGAAGAAGCATCTCAGAGCAGTTAAGCTTGTTTAACAGTGTGCTTACATCTTTTTTCTGAACATATATATATATATATATATATATCTGTGTGTGTGTGTGAGAAGCAGCCAAGGGAATCTCTCTGCCCTCTGCTGGAAAGGAAAACCTTTGCAAGCTCAGGGAAGTCGCAGCTGAGTTTTACACCCAATTGCTCTTAAGTTTTGAGAGAATCTTTCAAGAGAAATCCAGATATTCTGTAATAGATCCTCAATAAGCCTTAATGGATTATTTCAAACAGAGAATTCCCATGTATCTGCAGCTATCCTGCCTTTAACTGAACTGGCATCTCTGGGAATTCACTTCAAAAGTAACAGAAGGCTTAATCACCTCTAATTGCCAGGAGACTTTCCCTGCCACAGAGCAAGGCCTGCTTGGCTCCCTAAAGTCTGCACACATCTCCTTCTCCAGGCTGGAACAGTGGCACCAAGGTGTACACAGGACCCTGCAATGGGCTGGGTGGGGAGGGCCTTAAAGGCCACCCAGTGCCACCCCTGCCCTGGCAGGGACACCTCCCTGCCCCAGGCTGCTCCAGCCCCTGCCCAGCCCGGCCTGGGACACTCCCAGCCAAACACAGCCCCCAGACTTACTTGATATGATGTATTTTTCTTGCAACGATCATTGGAAAATCCACTTCGAAGTATTTTCTAGGGAGAAGGTTTTCATCCTGGGAATTGGAGGAAGGGACGAGTTAGGGACACTCAGGTTTCACATGCACAGGACAAGACAGAACCTCAAACCCTGCACAGTTCTGGTTTAGCTCACCCTGGCATTTGTAACAGTGCTGTAACCATGGCCCACAGCTTAAAGCCCCCTGAAATCCAACACAAACCAGTTGAGAATGTCCTCAAAGAATTAAAGAAATTATTTAACATTTTGTATAATCAAGAATGGCAGAATAGTTGGGGTTGGGAGGGATCTCTGGAGGTGAGCCAGAGCAGGTGGCCCAGGGACAGAGCCAGCAGGGTTTGGGATGTGTCCAGGGGAGAAGGGCTCCAAGCCCAGACTCATCACTGGAACACACAATGCACTGTGGGCTGGTGCAGGAGCAGAGAACAGGGGCCTGTCCCAGCACTGCCCCTCAGCACAGCCTGGGGGGAGCAAACACTCAGCAGAGGATTCCAGCAGGGAATCCTGCCCAGCTCCCAGCAGGGCACAGCCAGAGAGGGGAACAGCTCCTCAGTGCCTGCTGGCTGAGCTGTGCCTGCTCCTCCCTGTGCTGCACTCCCTCTGTGTGCTGCTGCCTCTGCCCGCCAGCCCCACGGTGAGATCAGCACTCCACAACTGCCCCCGGCTTCCGAACGTTTGTTACACCACAAGGACACAGAACTGCAATCATAGGCCCCATTCCAGCTTTTAAAATCACTGTTACCAAAGCAGTGCACTGACACAACTTTTACAGGAATGGAGGAAAGGGAAAAGCTTCGTATCTCAGAAAAAAAAAATCAGTATTTTCTCCCTTCCTCTGATGGAATACAGTGCATTGTGACCAAGCAAACTGCTCCTCAGGCCTTCCAGAACTCAGATTTACAAATGTAAATCCAATGAGAAGACAGCTCACTCAGAGATGTGTTCACTCAGAAAGATACAACACCTGAATAATCTGAATTTCCATGAATTACACACACACACACAAACACAAAAACAGTTACATGAGGAGCTGTGGCTGCCCCATCCCTGGCAGTGCCCAAGGCCAGGCTGGGCAGGGCTTGGAGCACCCTGGGGCAGTGGGAGGTGTCCCTGCCATGGCAGGGGTGCCACTGGATGATTTTCAAGATTCCTTCCGATCCAAACCAATCTGTGATTCCATAATTTAAGTATACAAACTCACATTTATGTAAGTCATTAACATGTAATTAAAGCCTGTCCAATCCTGTGCTTTGGCACCTCATTCCTGTTTATGATACAACAGTGGTTGTACCCCTAAGGTTTCAAGAGAACAGTCAAACACAGCATTTACTCTGTGCCCATCAGAGATCAGCTCCATGTCACAACTTTTGGGGAAAAGTGCAAACCCTCCTGGGCTCTGAGGTCTCAGGGTGCCTGAGGTGGCTCTGAGCAGGCAGAGAATGGGGCAGGGCAGCCAGGAGAGCTCGAGGGGAGAGGGGGGCACAGCCCAGGGAGTGGTCCTGGCCCTCCCCAGCCCTGCTCAGGCACCTCTGGAGTGTCCAAGGAACACAAGGAGCTGCTGGAGGGCCCAGCAGAGGCCACAAAGATGATTTGGGGTCTGGAGCATCTCTGTGGGAGCTGGGCCTGGTCAGGCTGGAGAAGGGAAGGCTGAGAGGGGATCCCATCAATCCATCCAAACCTCTCCAGGGGTGTCAGAGGCTGGTGCCAAACTCTGCTCAGTGCCAGCATGAGGAGCAATGGCCAGAAACCAAAACACAACAAGTTCCACCTCCACATGAGGAAGAACTTTTTGCCATGGAGGGTGGCAGAGCCTGGCACAGCTGCCCAGGAGGGTGTGGAGTGTCCCCAGCCCCACCTGGCTGTGTCCCTGTGTCACCTGCTCTGGGTGGCCCTGCCTGGCCAGGGGCTGGGCTGGGGGATCTCCAGAGGTCCCTTCAAGCCCAGCCTCCCTGTGCTCCTGTGAGAGCCCCCTGCACCCCTGCCCTGTGTGACAGGCCCAGCCTGGAGGGGCAGAGCAGCACCTCAAGGTCCCCAGAGCCCCTGTGCCCAGCCTGCCCCTGCATCCCTTTTACCTTCAGCCTCCAGAACAGGGTGTCCATGCCAGCCCCCAGGTTGACAATCTGACAGTTGCACTCTGTCTTCCTCAGGAAAGCTTTGATCAGGTAACTGACCCCGTGCACACGAGCATAGTAACCTGGAACACACAAACCCTGGGGTCACTTGTGATTCTCATGTCTTGGTTCTCACACCAAACCATTCTCACACTTGGTTTTAATGCTCAGCAAGAATTTCAGGCACAACACAATTGTAGGAACAAAAATGCACTCTCCTTAAGACACCTAAGGGCTTTTGGTTTTCTTTTTAATTACTGACAAAACCTGACATGCTCATAAACAATTCCTTGGGTAAACAGAAGTTTTAGTGAAGTTTTACCTCAAACAGAGCAGAGTAATTCTACTCTTGCAGAGACCAAAATTGACATTTAACTGTCCTGGGTCAAATCAACATTTCTGGCTGCTTTCAGGAGATCTGTGTGTGCTGAGACACACAGAGACAGCCCACTCAGAACACAGAAAGCAAAACATGAGGGTTTGGATTTACAGAATAGTATTTAAAAGATCAAATTCCGCATGGAATCATTCCTGTGAAGGAAACTTGTCTCATTCTTTCACATTCCCTTCCCTCCCTAACACCCAGTGCCCAGAGGTTTGGTCAGCAGCAGTGTCCCCATTCCCACTCCAACTTGCCTCTGTTGATCTCAGGTGCTTTCCTTTCCTTGGCTTGTCTCACAAAATACTGGATGTAAGGGTCCTTCCAGTAGCCCACACTGACAGCAAACCTGGCCAGCAGCAGGGAAAAGAGAGAATTGTGAAATAAGGCCACCAAGATTTACCCTCAGAGACACACAGGCTGGACAGGTCACCCTGGCCTGGGTGTGCACATGCACACGTGGTTTAAAAAGTTGTTCCATGTGTGGAACTGTCTGAATTAAGAGATTATATCAAGTTTAGTCAGAATTTTTAGCTGTTGCCGTATTAAATAAGAATCTTTTTAATGGCCACTGCACTACTGGATGAAATTCTGAGAGCAAATCTCACATATCTCCTCCTGGGGGACCCAGCAGATGAATTGTCTGTCTCCAGCTCCTCACACACACAAATCAAGCTTTACTTCTACACAGTCGCACCTCAAGGTGTTTGCACTTATTCCAGAGCTTCTGCACATCAGTTTACCATGGCTCTGTTAAACACTGTGTTCTAACACTCTGTTTTAACAAAACTCACTGGTTTTACAGCTGATTCCAACAGGAAAACTCCCAAACCAAACTCAGCCACCCCAAACCCCAAAGGCCAGGCCGACCAAGCAGCAATCAGGAGTTAAATGCACAGCCAGGCACAGCAGGGCCATGGAACCCAGCCCATCCTACAGGGGGAGAGGAAAGGAATCTGACAGATCTCAAGTTATTTTTTCCCAGAGGTATCAAACACTGCCAGAGCCTGGCAGCCACTGCAGGGTGCTCTGCACCCAGCTCTGCCTTCAGAGCACAGCACAGCTCTGGGGCACTGAGTTCTCAAACCTAAACTGCTGTGGGTCCCAGGAGGGGAGGCAGAGATCCACGATCACCCATTGTCTGGGGGGTTTGTTACAAACAGTTTGACAGATTCACCCACGGTGGAGCCAGGCTGAGGCCAAGGCTTCAGCTAGAGGGGAGCAGAGTAAGGGGATGACACTTGAATGAGGGAGGTCAAGGCAAGAATCAAACTGCACAGGCAGAGCCTGCGCCATGCAGTGTGCAGGGAGCCCAGCAAGGACCAGGGCAGAAGAGTTTTAAATTAAGAGTACGTTTAGATTAGATACTAGGAGGAAATTCTTCCCCATGAGGGTGGGCAGGCCCTGGCACAGGGTGCCCAGAGAAGCTGTAGCTGCCCCAGCCCTGGCAGTGCCCAAGGCCAGGTTGGACAGGATTGGAGCAGCCTGAGGCAGGGGAAGGTGTCCCTGCTCGGGGCAGGGGAGTGGAACAAGATGAGCTTTAAGGTCCCTTCCAGGCAAACCAGTCTGGGATACCATGAAAGGGCAGAAGATGCCCAAGGCACCATGTGAAGGCTTTTGTTCCTCCGGCCAAGTTCAGCACTGCAGGGTGACACAAGCACCCCACGAGCCCTACGGACACCGCACACAGCCCAGGCTCTCCCTCCTTCCTGCGGACACCGCACAGCCCAGGCTCCACCTCCCTCCTGCGGACACCGCACAGCCCAGGCTCTCCCTCCTTCCTGCGGACACCGCACAGCCCAGGCTCTCCCTCCCTCCTGCGGACACCGCACAGCCCAGGCTCTCCCTCCCTCCTGCGGACACCGCACAGCCCAGGCCCTCCCTCCCTCCTGGGGACACCGCACAGCCCAGGCTCTCCCTCCCTCCTGGGGACACCGCACAGCCCAGGCTCTCCCTCCCTCCTGCCAGGCCAGGAGCGCATCCGAGGGTGTCCCTGCAGCCCTGCCCGGCACGGAGCACGCTGCACCCGCAGTGCTTACCCAGGGGCGGCTCCGGG
>VZRZ01006096.1:8944-27555 GCA_013398175.1 Climacteris rufus
TTCCCTGTTCCCTGTTCCCTGTTCCCTTTTCCCTGTTCCCTTTTCCCTTTTCCCTGTTCCCTGTTCCCTTTTCCCTGTTCCCTGTTCCCTGTTCCCTTTTCCCTGTTCCCTTTTCCCTTTTCCCTGTTCCCTGTTCCCTTTTCCCTGTTCCCTGTTCCCTGTTCCCTTTTCCCTGTTCCCTTTTCCCTTTTCCCTGTTCCCTGTTCCCTTTTCCCTGTTCCCTGTTCCCTGTTCCCTTTTCCCTGTTCCCTTTTCCCTTTTCCCTGTTCCCTGTTCCCTTTTCCCTGTTCCCTGTTCCCTGTTCCCTTTTCCCTGTTCCCTTTTCCCTTTTCCCTGTTCCCTGTTCCCTTTTCCCTGTTCCCTGTTCCCTGTTCCCTTTTCCCTGTTCCCTTTTCCCTTTTCCCTGTTCCCTGTTCCCTTTTCCCTGTTCCCTGTTCCCTGTTCCCTTTTCCCTGTTCCCTTTTCCCTTTTCCCTGTTCCCTGTTCCCTTTTCCCTGTTCCCTGTTCCCTGTTCCCTTTTCCCTGTTCCCTTTTCCCTTTTCCCTGTTCCCTGTTCCCTTTTCCCTGTTCCCTGTTCCCTGTTCCCTTTTCCCTGTTCCCTTTTCCCTTTTCCCTGTTCCCTGTTCCCTTTTCCCTGTTCCCTGTTCCCTGTTCCCTTTTCCCTGTTCCCTTTTCCCTTTTCCCTGCTCCCTTTTTCCTGCTCCCTTTTCCCTTTTCCCTTTTTCCTTTTCCCTGTTTCCCTGTTCCCTGTCCCTTTTCCCTGCCCCATCAGTTGGTGCTGCTGGCTGCATCCTCAGCCCTCTGTGGCCCCCCTGCCCTTTTCACTGCTGCTCTGAGCAGGCTGCAGGACACCTCCATGAGGAGTATCAGTAAATAAACCATTCTTTCCATGGTTTATATGGAAATAAGAGTTCCCCTCACTGAGGAGTATCAATAAATAAACGATTCTTTTCCATGGTTTATATGGAAATAAGAGTTCCCCTCACCAAACCCGCAGCAACGGGGGCCTGGCCTTCATCTCTCCTGAGAAAGAAGAGAAGCCTTGAATTTGTACAAAACCTGAGCTCCCCAAATCCTCCTCAGGGGTAAGGAGTGACTGGCTCAGCTTTAACCATCAGATCATCCTGAAATCACTGAAGTTATAATCACAAACCTCCAAAGTCAGGCTAAAAACGTGCAACTGCAGCTCATTTTCAGACTTGGCTGAGAAAAGGCTGGAACCAGACTGAGCAATTTGAATTTAGGTAAATGAAGGATTTAAATTTAGCCTGGTAACTAAAATCCCACGAATCATAAAGCGCAGCCCCGTGTTAACTGCACCACCATCCCCTCATTGTTTCTGGGTTTCTGACCAGTCAGAAATCACCATCCCAGTCTGAGTCATGCACTGGCTGTCTGGGAACACAGAACACTTCACATTGTGCTTCTTTCTTACTTCATGGAATGGTTTTTTATTGCTTTACTATTAAAGTACAGTACAGGCCTATTTTGGGACAGAAACCTTTAAAATTAACTGAGTTTTTATACTCTGTAAAAATAAAATACCTACCTGAGAAACTATTCCAATGCTCATTCTTCAGGTTAATCCTGACTACCTGAAGCAGTAAAAGATTTTTGCTCTTAATCATATTAATGAACTTGATTATTTTAGGACTACAGGCTGCCAAGCAGGTTCTCTATTTTAGTCTGTAACTGCATCATAAATTAACGTGGCAATTAAAAGAAAGCGTGTAGCAAATAACAAATGTGTGAAGTGTTTCACAGCTGGGCTGGTTGGGCAGCAGGGGAAGGATGGGGAACAACAGAATCCCAGGAATCTTATGGGAACCAGGTGCCCCATTTGGTCATTCCCAGTGCAGTCTGGAAGGAAATGGGATTTTCTTGTACAGAAATCAGAATGATATTATCCATAGATGTTTTCTACATGGACTGCTTATTTTATTTTGGCTTGAAGGGGTAATGACTTTAAACTGAAAGAGGGAAGGTTTATGCTGGATGTTGGGCAGGAATTGTTCCCTGGGAGATGGGGAGGCCCTGGGATGGAATTCCCAGAGAAGCTGGGGCTGCCCCTGGATCCCTGGCAGTGCCCAAGGCCAGGCTGGATGGGCTGGGAGCCCCTGGGACAGTGGGAGGTGTCCCTGGAATGGGCTTTAAGGTCCCTTCCATCCCAAACCATTCCATGTTTCTGTATTTCTAGGATATGTATCCCAGAAACATTTCACATTCTGGACACAGAGTAACTCCAGAGAAACCTAATAATAAAAATAAATATTCATGTCCTGTGACTGTGAAAGTCCCAGCCAGATACAAAGTGCTGAGCACCGTGCAGGGGCAGGAAGGGGGGGTTTGTTGTTCAGAGTTCCCCAAAGCCTGGGACAAGGAGCAGTTTCCAGTCTGGGATGGGGACAGCCACCTCTGGCTTCCCCACCACCCTGCTGGGGGTGTCTTCCTCTGCAGTTCCCACTGTGGGAGCTCTTGGGAGCTCTTCCCAATTATTGCAGCAGGGAATGGCTTGGGTTGGGAGGGACCTTACAGCCCACCCAGTGCCACCCCTGCCCTGGCAGGGACACCTCCCACTGTCCCAGGGGCTCCAGCCTGGCCTTGGGCACTGCCAGGGATCCAGGGGCAGCCACAGCTTCTCTGGGAATTCCATCCCAGCCCCTCCCCACCCTCCCAGGGAACAATTCCTCCCCAATATCCCATCCATCCCTTCCCTCTGGCCGTTCATCCTCACAAATTCCACCCCAGCTCCCCTTGGCACGGCTCACCCTGGCATTGCAGCGCCGGTTCTCCCGGGGGACAGAGCCCAGGACTGGGAGGCTGAGCTGTGCTT
The DNA here is from genome assembly GCA_013398175.1 of Climacteris rufus. Lineage (NCBI taxonomy): Eukaryota > Metazoa > Chordata > Aves > Passeriformes > Climacteridae > Climacteris > Climacteris rufus. Next base: position 11,778 of record VZRZ01006096.1, read on the forward strand.
CCCCTGCCCTGAAGGCAGCACCCAGCAGCAGCTCCCAGGTACCATTCCTGTGATGCTGCCAGGAACTTCCCAAGGGTGAGAAGAGAGAAAATCATCCCTGCCCATGCCAGCAGTGAATGTTTCCAGGACAGGCTCCCCCCTCACATCCCCAGCTCCCTGTGCAGTTTGCCGAAGCCAAGAGCCGGCTGGGGTGGGGGAAATGATCTCCAGGCCTCAGCCATCCTTGTTCTAAACCATTTTTGCCCAGTTCATCCCTCAGATGGAGCCCAGAGGGTTCCACATCGCGGGCTCCTGGCTGCCTGGGAGGAGCTGGGTTACTCAGCCGTGCCCTGAGCCACCCCCTGGGGCAGCGCCCCAAACTCTCCCTGCAGACCCTGCTGGGCTGCCAGCCCCGAGCTGCAGGGTGAGCAAAGAAACCTGAGAGCAAAGGGAATGGGAGATGATTGATAAAAATATAATTCCACTGATAATTCCATCTGTCAGACTAATAACTCGCCCGTAATGTTTTTTTCATAATAATAACTCCTGCTTACATAACAGCTCCTATATGTGGCTTTTAAAGCAGTTTGTAAGTATTAATTAAAGCCCAAACCAGCCATGTGAGGCAGATGGGAATTCACATCCCATCTCCCTGTCATCACTCCCGCATTCCACAGGCAGGGAAGTTGGCAGAGCTGGCTCTGGCTTTGCAGCGCTGGGGAGAAATTCAGATTATTGTGAAGAGAGCAGCTCCTGTCCGTGGGTGCAGGGACCCTGGCATGGGGCAGGGCACGAGCAGGAAGGGGGTTTGGGTCACCTCCTGCCAACACTGCTCCCTTCAGACTGCAGGAACGAGATCCAGAGCCCCAGGTGAGGCTGGGCTGTGTGGAGCCAGGGCACCCTGGGCACTGCTGGGGTCACTGCTGCCATGGCCAGAATTGGCTCTGTCCTGCTGGAAATTCAGTTCTGTGCTCCCAGGGCTGGAGCCCCTCTGCTCTGGAGCCAGCCTGGGAGAGCTGGGGGGGCTCAGCTGGAGCAGAGAAGGCTCCAGGGAGAGCTCAGAGCCCCTGGCAGGGCCTGAAGGGGCTCCAGGAGAGCTGGAGAGGGACTGGGGACAAGGCAGGGAGGGACAGGACACAGGGAATGGCTTCCCTTTGGAAAAGGGGAGATTTGGGTGGGATATTGGGAAGGAATTCCTGGCTGGGAGGGTGGAGAGGGGCTGGGATGGATTCCCAGAGAAGCTGTGGCTGCCCCTGGATCCCTGGCAGTGCCCAAGGCCAGGCTGGAGGGGCTGGAGCAGTCTGGGACAGTGGGAGGTGTCCCTGCCAGGGCAGGGGTGGAAGGAGAGGATCTGTGGGGTCCCTGCACTTTCAGTCCCCAGGTTCTGGGGCTGGGTCATAAACCTGTAATGAACCCAGAAAAAAAGGGGATCTCTTCATCCAGTGCCCTGAGTTACAGATCACCTTCCTCCCCTCTCTGTCCTTCGAGTGAACAAGAAAAATGCAGCTGACCCTGAGCTGGGTGCCTGGACAATCAGCCCCCTGTACCTGCCAAGTCTGTAAATCCTCACCTGCAGTCCCTGGAGTCCTTGTGAGGACTTGGAAATCTCAATATATTATCAGTCTTTTATTATCATTATTATTGTTACAATCATCTTTGTTATCAGTATTATTATCATTATTTTGATCTTTGATGTTGCTGTTTGGGTCCTGGCAATGATCTAACAAAGAAGTGGCTCCCCTTGGGCTTCAGGGTGCAGGAACACAACTCCAAGTCGTTCAGCAGAGGCTGAGACAGGCACAGAGCAGGTGACCCACTGTCCCTGCCAGCACAGGGCTGTCCCACCTGGAGGGCTCCAAGCTCCCGACGGATCAGGCAGTGGAGCCTGGGAGCATCCACAGGCCCTGCTCTGGGTGCTTCTCTGCTGGGCTCTGCTTTACCCGCCTGAGCAGCTCAGGTGTGGGACCACAGACACACAGCCTGTTTCATCAGCACCCAATTTCATCCCCTTGTTAAAAAAACAATTTGTAACTGCCCTGTGCAGATGCTGCTTTGAGCCAAATGCCCTCAGCAAATTCCTTCGGGTTCTTTTTAGGTGCAAAGCCACCAAAGCCCAGCCCCAGTGCAGCGTTCAGAGGGGTCACACATCCAAAGCCAGGCCCACATTCCAGGCTGTGTCCATCCCATTCCCTGCTGAGTCCCTTGGGCTGTGCTGCCTCAACCTTCCCAAGCAATCCCCCTCCTTTCCATGGAGAAACCAGTCTGGAATGGGAGTGATTGCCAGGTGCATGGCACTGCCTGTCGTGCCCGTCCCGAGCTGCCAGGCTGGCACCTCACACACACCTTGGCAGCGCCTGGCAGCAGCAGCCTGGGATGGGCACTGGGGTCTGGGAGCCCATCCCGTTTGCGGGGGCTGTAAATCAACACCTGGGGGTGCAGGATGTCCATCCCCATTCCCAGGGCTCTCCCAGACATCCATGAGCTTGGCTTCCTTGGGAACCAGGCTCAGGTGGCTGCGCAGCCACCCCTCTGTCTGTTCACATTCCTCATTTGAGAGGAATAAAGGAAAAACTGCCTGAGAGCCTTGGGCAGCTTCAGCCACGGGGCCGTGATGAGGAGGAAGAACCCGGAGGGGAAGCCCTGTGAGGGATGGCTGAGGGCACTGGGGATGTTCAGCTGGAGCAGAGGGGATGGAGGGGAGACTCCCTGGGATCTGCAGCTCCATCTCTGCTCCCTGGGACAGGGACAGCACCCAGGGCAGGGCTGGGGCTGTGCCAGGGAGGCTCAGGCTGGAGATCAGGGCAAGGTTCTTCCCCCAGAGGGTGCTGGGCACTGCCCAGGCTCCCCAGGGAATGGGAACATTCCCAAGGCTGCCAGAGCTCCAGGGGAGGTTGGACAGCGCTGCCAGGGATGCCCAGGGTGGGGTTGTTGGGGGGGTCTGGGCAGGGAAGGAGCTGGGTCAGTGATCCCTGTGGGTCCCTCCCAGCTCAGGATGTTCTGTGATTTTGTGACCCAAATGTTGTGAACATCCCAAGCATGGAAGGACCTTTGTAGAGTCTGTTAATTAGGAGCTATCAGGGGACCCAATTAAGAGCTGCAGCTCTGTAGGAGCTCACACTTCCCTGGTGCTCCTCAGCACTGCCCATCCTGGTCACTCCCTTGGCTCCCACCCTGTCCCTCCCACCTGGGCTGACATCCTCTCCTCTGCCAGACAGTTCTGTGTGTGAGAAGTTGCCCTTTCCACCTCCATCTCCATCCCAGCTCCTCTTGCCCTCTGTTACCCTTTCCCTCCTCGGTTTCCTTTCCCCTGGCGTGCCCACGATGTGCCAACACCAACTGTTGATCCCTGGCAGTGCCTGAGGGGCCAAGGGCTCTGCCTCGCTGCTCCTGGCCCAGCACAGCCCCACAGCTCAGCACAGCCTCCCTCCTGGATGCTTTCATGCAGGAATTGTGTCCCCTCTGGCTCTTCCAGTTGCCATTTTTGGCTGCAGGATCACCCGGATTGTGCATGTGGGAAAATAAACCCGTGGTGGCCTCAGTGTTGTGGGTGTCTCAGTTTTCAGTAATTCTACCAGAGGGATTTCTGTGCCTTTCCATCTGTGCAGGAAGCTGCCCTTGGCTGAGCTGTTTGTCATCCACCCCACTCAGATCTGAGAAGCTCCTTTGAAAACGTGACCCAAGTTCAGGATTTTCTACTGCAAAACAAAGCCAGGGCCAAACACAGGGAGCCCCTGGAATCCCAGTGCCTGGGAGAGAGGAGTTCCCTGCTTTTGGGGCTCTTCCCCTGCTGAGGTGGAGCTGAGCCATGAAGGCCACAAGATCCATGGGATTCACCTCGGAGCAGGGAATGATCAGGGAAGGGGAGGAGAGAACCTGCACAGTCCAGACAAGTGCAATGTGCCCTTCAGAGAGCCAGGGGATGGTTTGGGTGGGAAGGGACCTTAAAGAGCATTTATTCCATGGCAGGGACCCCTCCCACTGTCCCAGGCTGCTCCAGCCCTGTCCAGCCTGGCCTTGGACACTCCCAGGGATCCAGGGGCAGCCACAGCTTCTCTGGGAATCCATTCCAGGGCATCCAAACCCTCCCAGCCAGGAATTCCTTCCCAATATCCCACCCAAATCTCCCCTTTCCCAAAGTGAAGCCATTCCCTGTGTCCTGTCCCTCCCTGCCTTGTCCCCAGTCCCTCTCCAGCTCTCCTGGAGCCCCTTCAGGCCCTGGAAAGCCACAACCTTGCTGGTACAGGAGGGAAATGGTTCAAATGCAGTTTGTTTCCTGGATGCAAAGCTAAATTGGTGTACCCAGCATGGACACTGTGCTGCTGCTTCCTCCTGCTCCAGCTGCTCATTAAAGCTTCCTGGCCTTGCCCTTTTCCAGCTCCTCCTTCCAATTGCTCAGAAGTTTTGTCAAACTGGAATTGTTTGGACAAGAATTTTCTGGGACAGATGTCTCTCTCCACCTGAGATTTTGTGTAACGTTTCAGGCAAAACAGTTCTGTGGTTTTTCAGGAATGAGGGGAGGAGAAAATAAACATTGTTTTGCCAGATTAGAAAAAAATTTTGGAGTGCTATAAAATGTGGAGATACCTATCCCAGGGAAATCCACCTGAACAGCCTTGAACAACCTGGCTTTGTTTCCTTGTTCACCTGGTCCAGTGGGAGGTGTCCCTGCCCATGGCAGGGGTTGGATTGAGAAGGGCTTTTGGGTCCTGCCAACTCAATCCAGTCCATTATTCTGGAATATTGAAGGTATAATGGTTCTGTAATAATGAAAACACAATAGTTCTGTAATAATGAAAACACAGTGGTTCTGTAGCAATGAAAAGCAAACGCAGACATTTTGGCAGAGAGCACAGAAGGGCTTTGAACATCTCTGAGGAGTTCAAGCCTCAGCTTTGCTCCTCCAGGGAGGAGTAACTCAGCACCAGCCGAGGCCATGAGTCAGCTCCTGGGTGGTGTCAGCAGGGGCTGCCTTGGCCCTGGAATTCCATAGAAATGGGAGGGTAATCCCTGTTTTCCGTGGATTTCACCATGACAGAGGGGAGGTGAGAGCTGACAGTCCTTAAACACTCCAGGCTCAGCTCAGGCAAGAGCCTGGCATTTGCAAAGCAGCCCAGCACTTGGTGGCACAGAGCAGAGAACCATCAAACATCATCCATCACCTTGTTCCTGGAGCAGGGAGAGGCTGGAACCAGCGAAGGGAAGGAGGAGAAGGTGCCCAATCACCACCTCTGATGTGACAGCCCCACAGCCTCTCACCACGGGAGAGCCACACAGTGCCAGGGAAATGTGGCCTCCTTCCATCTCCTGGAAAACATCTCTGCCTTCCTTGGAAATCTTCGAGCTTCCAGTGCTTCCTGGGCTTCAGAGCTTTTACTATCAGTGGTTGAAGTCTAAAAAAAGGGAGGAAAAAGAAGTAAATGCCGTGTGGAAGTTAAAATAGAAAACAGCAGTATGTTCTGTACCAAAGCTGGCTGTGCCAGACCTAAGAGTAAATACTCGTGATCATAGTTAGACCCTGAGGAACTGTGGATTATACCTTGGACAAATCAGGAAATACAGGAAATGGGTATTTCCTGTAATCAGCTGATTTTATTTATTTCATTGGGAAAAGAGGAAAGGAGAATTCTGACCAGTCAGTCATTGAAGAAACAAAACTGTGTGAGAAGCTGGAGGTTGGGCAGGGTCATCCCAACATGGTCAGGGTTGGAATGGACCTTGAGGATCACCCAGTTCCAACCAAGCCCCCCATTCCCCTGGGTGGGGGATTCTCACCTGGTAGCCCCTTCTGAAACACTTCTCAGACACCAGTGAATTAAATCACAGTGTTCCTCTGCACCAGGGCATCCCATGAATCTTCCTGGGGTTCCCAGAGAAGCTGTGGCTGCCCCTGGATCCCTGGCAGTGCCCAAGGCCAGGCTGGAGGGGCTGGGAGCACCTGGGACAGTGGGAGGTGTCCCTGCCCTGGCAGGGGTGGCACTGGATGGGCTTTGGGTCCCTTCCCACCCAACCCACCCCAGGATTCCCTCCCAGACCTGAGCCCGAGCCTCAGGCAGTCAGGCTGGATAAGCCATGGCTCTGGACCCTCCCAGGAATTCCCTCTGCAGAGGTGCCCAGGGCATGGAGCAAGGATGCTCCTCCAGGTCTGTTCCCATGGGGCAGCCAAGGCATGAGCAAGGAATGGGAAAAACTCCCCCAAGAGAGACCCAGAGGGGCCAAGGCAGCGTGGTCCTGCCCTGCTGGGAGAGGGAGGTCCCAGGGAACCCTGACTGGGAGCTCCAGTGCCCTGTAGGGAAAGTTGCTGATTCCAGGGGGCAACTGGAGGTGCTCAAATGTGCACCTGGACTGGCTGGGTCTGTTGTTTGTCCCAGGATCTGATCCCCCCCAGCCCCTCAGCCTGAGCTCTCTTCAGCTCTGAGTCCTGCCTGGGATAAAGAGGAGCAGAGGGATGGGGCAGTGCCTGGCCAGGATTCCCTTGATAAGGAGCTGGGATGGAGCCAGAGCGTGGGAGAGACCAGCCAGGACTTCCAGAGGGTTTCCCAGATAAAATAGAGCCTCTGCTTGGCACAGAGGTACTGCCTAACCCAGATTCTGGGAATCACGACAGCCAGGCTGAGTGTGAGCCCTGCTTTGAGACCTGAAAGCAGAAAGCATTTAAAAAAACCCAGAAAAACAAAATATTTTCTTTATATACAGATCTAGCAGTCTGGGGACTCACCTGTGTGTTTGCTGAGCACTTTGGGTCCACAGCTCTGACTCAATCCTCATTTCTGGGTTTTTTCCTGTCTGTAAGGGAAGGAAATGTTTGTTTTTCACAGAGCATCCTGGATTTGGTGATTTCTCCTGGGTGGAGGTTTAAAGGGCCAGCACTGAAAGAGGCGATCAAGCTTTAGAAGTGTCTCCCCTCAGGAACATCATTTTCGATTTTTATTTCTCTATTGCCCCAGAATTCCTTGAAGCAGACTCAGCTCCTTCTCCTGTTTATTTTTAGTTGTGAACTGGAGCAGGGAAGGAGAAATCAGTGTGAGCTGAGCCTGCATCTGTCACCCCTGGCTGTCACATCGGCACAGACACCCTGCCCGTCCCCTGCCTTGCACCCAGCAGCCTCTCCAGCTTCCCCAGGGAAAACAGCAGCAAAGGAGAGCTCAGACAAAGAAGTTCTCAGCTTCAACAGGCTCCAGCACTGCCGCTAAATCAGCAGCAGCTTCTCTTGTCAGGGGTTTCTATGGAGACTCAGCGCTGTCCTGGCAGACCCTGTGTGCTCCACACTCCTGGTGTTGGTTGGTGTTGGTTGGTGTTGGTTGGTGTTTGTTGGTGTTTGTTGGTGTTTGTTGGTGTTTGCTGGTGTTTGATGGTGTTGGTTGGTGTTTGTTGGTGTTTGATGGTGTTGGTTGGTGTTTGTTGGTGTTTGTTGGTGTTTGTTGGTGTTTGATGGTGTTTGTTGGTGTTTGATGGTGTTTGTTGGTGTTTGTTGGTGTTTGTTGGTGTTTGATGGTGTTGGTTGGTGTTTGATGGTGTTTGATGGTGTTTGATGGTGTTGGTTGGTGTTTGATGGTGTTTGATGGTGTTTGTTGGCATTTGCCAGAGAGCAGAGGGGGCTGAGCCCTGCCCTGGCCGTGTGGGGCAGCCCAGGATCCCCCTGCCCCCAGCACAGCCCCAGCACAGGCCGAGGACACAGCGGTGTCGTTTTCCTCCGGCTCCTGGGGGGTTTGTTTGGTGCTGTGCAGCTCCTGGGAAAAGCTGCAGAGTCCTGGAAGGGAAACTGGGCCAACCCTGACCCTGGGCCATGGTCTGAGGAGGAGCTGGGGGAGCTGGGAAGGGGCTGAGGGAGATGGAAAGGGGCTGAGGGAGCTGGGAAGGGGCTGAGGGAGCTGGGAAGGGGCTGAGGGAGCTGGGAAGGGGCTCAGCCTGGAGCAAAGGAGGCTCAGGGGGCCCTGCTGGCTCTGCACAGCTCCTGCCAGGAGGGGCAGCCAGGGGGGTCGGGCTCTGCTCCAGGGAACAGGGACAGGAGCAGAGGGAACGGCCTCAGGCTGGGCCAGGGAGGCTCAGCTTGGATTTTGGGAACTTTTCTTCACTGCCCAGGGCAGGGGAAGTCCCCATCCCTGGAGGGATTTAAAATCCCTGTGGATGTGGCACTTGGGGACGGGGGTCAGGGGTGGCCCTGGCAGTGCTGGGGGGGTTGGACTCGCTGACTTGAAGGACATTTCCAGTGCAAACCATCTGGGGTTCTGTGCCTGTGCCCCCAGCAGTGAATGGATGTGCACCCAGGGCGTTGCAGAGGTTGGAGTTAATTCTGTGCTCCCTGCAGCCCAAGGTGCTTTTCCAATCATCCAACCACTCCCAATCATTCCCATGGCCCTGCTCAGTTCCTTTCCCCTCTGATCACAAGCAGGGGAACACACACCAGGCCCAGCCCCTGCCTGGAGATGAATTCATCCAGCAGCTTTTCAGCTGTGAGTGTTATTTGCTTCCTTGACCAGCTCATTGCTCCTTCCCAGGAAAGCTTCCAAGGATGTGGAGAGACACTCTCCAGAATCATTAATCAGAGCAGCAGGAAGATTTATTAACTCCCCTCTCCATGCAATAAAACCATCAGGCTCTGAAGTCAGCTCTCTGTGCCATCAATTCCTCCTCCAGGTTTAGAGGCTGCTAACGAAGGCAAGTCCATCCAGCCAGGCCTGATTTATTGCTTGTGGCTGCACTATTGTGATCCTGACTCAGCTCCAAAATCCAGGAGTCAAATGATAGCAGTGCTTTCTTTCAGTATTAATTATGTTAATAAAACTCAATGATATTCATGCCAAAGGTTGGGAGTGCATGGAAATGCATGGACGCCTTCAGATGAACTGCTTTGGTGTCTCAGCATGTAATTAGGAAAACTCTTGGCCCTGGTGTGCTGTGTAAATGAACACAAATGATATCTGTGCTATAGCCCAGCCATGAGAGGAGCAGAATTTGCCCTCTCACTCCACTGGGTGCCCAAGCCTGGTGGAGATGGAAAAACATCACCCTGCAATGTGACAGGGAGCAGCTCTGACCCCAAATTAGTGGGGGATGAATGTGGCTGGATCCATCTTCAGAGTGACCAACCCCACGCTCCTGACCCAGGACAGCCTCCCCTCCCTGTGCTGCTGGAGGAGGGACACATCCCGGGCTGCTCTGTGACTGCAGCACCTCCAGCACCTCCTGCAGCCACAGCCTGGGCACCACCTGCACTTTGGGCACAGAACCACGGAGCTGCTTCTGTTGGAAAAGCCCTCTGAGATCACCCAGCTCTGCCAGGGCCACCCCTGCCCCACATCCCCAAGTGCCACATCCACAGGGCTCTGAAATCCCTCCAGGGATGGGGACTCCAAACCTCCCTGGGCAGCTGTGCCAGTGATTTCCCACCATTTCCATGAGGAAATTCCTGCTGGGGTCCAAGCTGAGCCTCCCCTGGCCCAGCCTGAGGCCATTCCCTCTGCTCCTGTCCCTGTTCCCTGGGATAAGATCCCAAATCCCCCCTGACTGCCCCTCCTGGCAGGAGCTGTGCAGAGCCAGCAGGGCCCCCTGAGCCTCCTTTGCTCCAGGCTGAGCCCCTTCCCAGCTCCCTCAGCCCCTTCCCAGCCCCGTTCCCTGCCCTGGACACCTCCAGCCCCTCAGGGTCTCTGCTGTGGGGAGGGCCCGGAGCTGCCCCAGCACTGGAGGTGCCCCAGCAGTGCCAGCACAGGGACGGGCACTGCCCTGGCCCTGCTGCCCCCCCAGAGCTGGCACAGCCCATCGGCCTCTGCCCCCCTGGGCACCCCTGGGCTCGTGTCCACAGCAGCCCCAGGGCCTTTCCCAGCTTTGCAGCCCCTGTGCTCAGCCCAGGGCACCGTGGGGATGCTGTGATGCCCAGGATGTGGGGATGGGGTCACCCCAGGACTGTGGGGATGCTGTGACCCCCAAAATGCGGGGATGGGGCACCCCAGGACTGTGGGGATGCTGTGACCCCCGGAATGCGGGGATGGGGCACCCCAGGACTGTGGGGATGCTGTGATGCCCAGGATGTGGGGATGGGGTCACCCCAGGACTGTGGGGATGCTGTGACCCCCGGAATGCGGGGATGGGACACCCCAGGACTGTCACCCACCTCATTCCCGGCCTCATTTCCCTCTCTCTTTCCCCATGGCTGAGGTACTCGAGAGGCACAGACTTCCCAAATGGCCTCATACACATCCCCTTCTGATAGACATCATTCTTTGTATCTCGGTGCTTTTGCACCATGTCCAGGAGTTTAACGTGGCCTTGGGCGAGCAACACTCTGTCCATTAGTGGAGTTCTCCTGGAATTGATGGTTCCTCCCATTTCCTCTTTCACCCATCGGGATCCGGCGTTATCTACAAGCAGCCCGCAGTTTGCAAAGGCGCCTCCCTCTCCTTCCTTCCACACCTCGAGGTTGATGTTTGCACCTCATCCCTGTCCCCGACAGCCTCCCTCATCCCCCGGCACCGCTCCGCCGAGCAGGAGGGGCTGCACACACCACACACCCTCTTAATTTCCATCCCTAATGAAGATTGGCAAGTCCCCTCCTAATTAGCAGCCTCACGATGCTCAGGGCTCGTTTGGGAGCTTCAGGTCCCGTTCAAACCTCCCTGAAAACTAAAAAATAAATGTTTTGCTTCAGGTTTTTTTCTAAATAAAGCAGTGCGATAATTTGGTTTAAAACAGGGTTTATTTTCAAATATACGTGATTTGTTTAGAGGTGATTAAAGCCAGCATGAGAATAAATGGAGAAAGACTTATTTAGGGCTCAGTGAATCATTTCATTCAAAGGAACAGACTTGAAAATGTTTGCAGCTTCCCAGTCATTGCATCAAGGGACACAAACTCTTAGGATAAAAAGGTGAATTTAGAAATCAGAAAATGGTCCCCTCATGCTTTATGAGTTTATTGCAGCCACATCCTGGCGCTGCTGGGAGCCCCGGGCTCAGCCCTGTGCTCCCCCTGAGCCCAGCCAATCCTCCTGCCCCGACCGTGGGTGCAAAACCACACTGAGATCCTGGGATGAGGGCTGTGACAAAGGAGAGAAAGGAAACCTCTCCTGCTCCCCGCCAGAATGAGCTCCTTGCCCTTTGTCTGGGGCTGGGCTGGTTATTGGGGCAGCAGAGATGATTTCTGCCTGTTTTGGGGAGCACGGCCCTGCTGGGCAGTGCTGCTGTGCCAGCCCTGTGCCCTCACTGGCATCCCAAAGCTCAGGGTGAAACAACGAGGATGCCAGAGAAGGAATCCAGGAGTTTGAAGGGCTGGGAGAGCTGTGGTGGCCAACCCAGAGAACAGGGAGCTGTGCAGGAACCTAAAACCAGCAGGGAGATAACCATCGAGCCTGACCTGCTGGGGCCCGGGCTCTGAAATTCCAGCCAGCAACTCCTCCCCGTGCCCAGCGATTAAAAATAAAAAGCCCCTTTTGGCAGGCATTTCCCAGAGCCTCCCCTGCTGCTCTGATCTGCTGAGGCCCGAGGGGAGATGCTCCTTGGAGAAGATCCTTGGAGCAGCCCTGGCTGAGCCCTGGCAGCGAGCAGGGGGCACTGAGCCCTGCCCCAGCTCTCTCCTGTGGCACACAAATCCTCCCCACTGCACCACAGTGGGTACCCGGGAGACAGCTGGGCCTGGGCCAGTTTCCATGGCAATGCAGAGCCAGGCTTTCTGCTGGAAGTTCTGGAGGGGAGATGGATGGAGAGATGGCACTGGGAGGTGGAGGGCAAAGAGATGAGATCCAGACTGCCCGAGGGCAGGGTTAGGTGGGATATTGGGAAGGAATTCCCGGCTGGGAGGGTGGGGAGGGGCTGGAATGGAATTCCCAGAGAAGCTGTGGCTGCCCCTGGATCCCTGGCAGTGCCCAAGGCCAGGCTGGAGCCCCCTGGGACAGTGGGAGGTGTCCCTGCCATGGCAGGGGTGGCACTGGGTGGGATGTAAGGTCCCTTCTCACTCACAGCATTCTGAGATTCAGTGATGCAGTGTCTGGGCTGTGTCCCATCCCCGTGCTCTCTCCAGTGGCCATCCCAGCAGGAATCACTGCTGCCTCCCACCCTGCCTTGCAGACCCTGTGACATCCATTGCCAGCCTCAGGAGTTTGGAATGCTGCTCCCTCTGCACCCCGGGGAGCTGGCAGGGGGGGCTTTGGGTGGGTAATAAAGAGTTTGGGCTCTGTGGTTGCTTCTGGTGTGGGTTTGGTGGGGGTGGTACAAAGGAGATGCATCTGGAAGGTGGGAAGGGAATTCCAAGGGTTGGGTGGAGCCCCCAAACAGCATCTGGTGAGCTGTGGGTGATGCACTGGTGCCCCTCTGGGTGCCCACCCCATCCCTGCCTGACACCGGGCAGGGAATCATCAGCACTTCCAAGGGGGATTCCTTGAAAATCCCCAATTCCAGCTGCTGCTCTCCCCAAAAACCTGAGCACCAGGCAGAAATTTCAAGGGACATTTTTGGCCATGAGAGATGGAAGTGCTGTGGGGTTGTGGCATTTTCCTCAGCTCCCAGGTTCAAAATCCACTGTGGAATTCCAGAAGAAGCTTCTTGAACACTGAGGAGCAGCAGCTCAGGGCCAACAGAGCTTTTCTCGTCCCCAGGAGGAGCCCTTGGAAGGGGTCAGTGTTTCCAGCAGGGAATTTTCCAGCTCTGCCCATCCCCACAGAGAGGTTCTGCTCCCCGGGAGGAGGGAGCTGAGCAGACATTGGATTCCTCACACACCCATTGCTCGGGGGCTCTGCTGAACCTGCAAGGGTGGAAACATTGGGAACGCTCCAAAGGCACAGAAACAGGGATTTCTTCACCACAGATTTCCATCACCTCCCAGCACAGGGCAGGGTGAGGGTTCCTAAAGGAATCAGTGGGAAAATCCCCTGAGGACCATGAAGGGCAGGGCATTGAGGGGTACCCGAGCCCTGAACATTTGGAGCTTGGAGAAGACAACTGCAATTCCACTTTTCCCCAGTTACCTGTGGGCTTTGGGCACACAGCCCCAGGTTTGGCTGCCAGAGGAGCATTGCCATGAACCAACTCTCAGCCCATCCCTTTGGAAAAATGAATTCCAACCTCCCATTAGAGCTGCCCATCTCTGCCCTAGCCCTGGCCTGGGGCTGCCTGCTCCTCCTGCCTGCGTGGTGGGAAAAGTCATTCCCAGACCTTCCCCCAGCTTCTCTCTGGCTCATGGCAAGGAAGGCAAAAGGAAGAGGATGATTTTCCTCCTTTCCCTCCTTACACAGAGCTGTGAGTCCTGGGAGCACCCAACCCCTGCCCAAACCTGCCAGGTTGTAGGGAACCCCCCAGGTCAAGGCTCCCAGCATGAAAGCAGGGCAGAACCTGGAGCAAGCCAAGAGCAAAGGCTGGAGAGGGCTGGAGAGAGATGGATAGGGATGGACAGGGATGGAGAGGGAGCTCCCAGCCCCTGCTGTGGGGTGGGCAGGAGCCCAGGGATGGACAGGGGTGGACAGGGCTGGACAGGGATGGACAGGGATGGACAGGGATGGACAGGGATGGACAGGGAGCTCCCAGCCCCGGCTGTGGGGTGGGCAGGAGCCCAGGGATGGACAGGGATGGACAGGGATGGACAAGGATGGACAGGGAGCTCCCAGCCCCGGCTGTGCGGTGGGCAGGAGCCCAGGGATGGAGAGGGATGGAGAGGGATGGACAGGGATGGACAGGGATGGACAGGGATGGACAGGGAGCTCCCAGCCCGGGCTGTGGGGTGGGCAGGAGCCCGGGGCTGGTGGCTGTGCCGTGGCTGGGGCAGCCCCGGGCTGGCAGCCCATGGAGCCCGGCTCGGGGGGACTGAGCTGCCCACGGGGAAGCTCCGAGACACCCCGGGGCTCCCGGGAGCTGTGGGACAAACCCACTCCTGCCTTGGGGCTGCTCTGCTGCCCCAGGGATGCTCCCCGTCCGCGGAGGGGCAGGGGGGCAGCAGGAGCCCGGATCCCTCTGCCCGGGGGGCCTTGGCTGGGAGATGCCAAAGCCTTTTCCAAAGCGCTGCAGCTCCCAACACCTCGTGCAAAGCCGCCTGCAGCAGCTCGGGGATCAGGGGAGAGAGGAGCCGAGCCCGGGGCAGAACCTGAGCCCGGGGGATGGGGAGAGAGAGGAGCCGAGCCCGGGGGATGAGGGGAGAGAGGAGCCGAGCCCGGGGCAGAAGCTGAGCCCGGTGCTCCGGGGGATGCGGGAGGAGCTGGCCCCGGCACGGATTTCCTCCGCTGCTCCGTGACGGCACCAGTGGCCCGGGAAGGCTGTCCCGCCTCCTCGGCAGCCAAGGGCCCCGCTGGGGCCGGGATGCGGTGCCAGCACCCGGGGCAGAGCTTGGCTTCAGCCGTGGTCACGATTCCCCATTACCTCATGGAGCTGTCACCTCCCAGCCTCGCTGCTGCCACGGGAAGGGCCGTCTGTGAGGGTCGCCTTAAGCCGGATTGTTTTTATCACATAAAAACGCGATATAAAAAGCTTTTTAATGTATATCTCTATTTATATCGGGCTTAGAGGATAAAAGCATTCATCCAGGGGAAGCAGGGACTTTAGACAGGACCTTTACAGCCACTCCTGCACAGGCAAATGGAGGTTTATAAACCACACAATAATGCTTTTTTTTTCTTATCTGGGGAGCTGAACTGCTGCCACTATTTTAGGATCAGCTCTGAGGACGAGGGGAGGTTTGTGAGAGCTGCCTCTGACCCGTGGCTGTGGCAGGGAGCCTTCCTGTGGTGCTCTCTAAAAGCTGGGACAGTTTTCCCGTCTCTGGGAGGGAAGGAGAGGCTTGTCCTGGCAGCAGAGCTGTCCCAGGGTGTGCACAGCAGAGATCCCCAGCCCAGCTCAGGGACTGGAGGTGCTAAAGCCCAATATCCCAGCAAAATGGCAAAACGGGGCACAGCCAAATAAAGTCAGAGTGCCCAAGGGCTGATGCAGCCAGGAGAGGTGCAGAGGAGTCGAGGACCCCCTGGTCCAGCCCTTGGCTGTGTCCCAGGAGTGCCCAGCACATCCCTCAGCCTCGGGCTGGGCTTGTGTTCAGCAGCCACAGATGGGATATCTCAAACCTGCTCATCATCCTGGGGCCTGTGATGTCCTGAAGCTCCGAGTTCCAGGGTCGCTGGGCACTGCAGGGTGAAGTTTTGCCTTTGATTTACTGAAACCCACGGTCTGACCCTTGCCCTGGGCTCCCCTCATCTGCTGTGAGGTGCCAAACAGGGAATAATGGGATCCCACGGAGCATTTCCGCACTCTGGTGATTCCCTGCATCTCTCCATCCCCTCCTTCATTTCCAGCCTGCCCCTTGTGGCTCATTCCCGGCCATCCCTGAGTGCCCAGGGGGGTTTGGGGCCTCCTGGCAGCTCTGGGTGCCTTTGCAGCAGCAGCAGCTGCCCCCGTGGTGGGGAAGAGCTGCGAGACACAAATCACAGAGCTCTGCCCAAGGTGAGGCCGTGACTCATCCTGGAGCCAGGAATAGCTCGGGAGCAGGGCCCCTTCACCTGCTGCTGCTGCCTGGAGCATGGCACGGCCCTGGGCACAGCCCTGGGCACAGCCCCAGCACATCTGGGCTGGCAGCAGGGCCTGGGGCACAGCCCCAGCACATCTGGGCTGGCCCTGGGCATGGGGCACAGCCCCAGCACATCTGGGCTGGCAGGAGGGTTTGGGGCACAGCCCCAGCACATCTGGGCTGGCAGCAGGGTTTGGGGCACAGCCCCAGCACATCTGGGCTGGCAGGAGGGTTTGGGGCACAGCCCCAGCACATCTGGGCTGGCAGGAGGGTTTGGGGCACAGCCCCAGCACATCTGGGCTGGCAGCAGGGCTTGGGGGCCCGACCCAGC
>VZRZ01006101.1:4291-14495 GCA_013398175.1 Climacteris rufus
CTCTGGGGCAGGCGCGAGGCTGCCGGGAAGGACTCTGGCGGAGCGCGGAGGAGCAGGAGCGAGGAGGAGGCCGAGCTGGCGGCTCCCGAGGGCGGCCCGGGCTGGCCGGGCCTGCGGCCCCTCCGGCGCGGCACCGACGCGGCCCCCGGCGGGATGGAGCTCTGGGCCTTCGCCCCGGCCGGCGCCGTGGAGGGCGCCTGGGAGCCGCCTGAGCTGCCGGACACCCTGTCCCCTTTCCTGCCTCTCCCCCGGGCTGTCCCCGGGGACGCTCCGGAGAGGCGGCCCCAAGAGCCCGAGCCGAACAGGGCCCCGCTGCGGCCCTCCAACCTCCCGCTGCAGCCCGAGGCCAGGCGGGCCCGGGAGGCGGCCGGCCCCTACAGGTACCACGGCGAGGCCCCCAAGCTGTCCCGCCTCTTACCCCTGGGAGAGGCGGAGCTGCCCCCGAGCTTCGGCTTCGCCTGCTCCCCGGAGCACCGCGCCAAGGGCAAACCCGTGGGCATCGCCCAGGGCGTGCCGCAGCATCCCGGTGGGAGCGGTGCCACGGAGAGCCCCGAGCGCTGCCCCGAGCCCCTCAAGGGCAGGGCCGGCCCGGGGCACGGCGGCTGCCGCGGCACCGCGCTCGGTGTCACCCAGGCCGAGTAGCTGCAGGGGTGTCCCCCAGCCCGGGGCTGCAGGGGTGTCACCAAACCTGGGGGCTGCAGGGGTGTCACTAAACCTGGGGGCTGCAGGGGTGTCACTGTGTCACCAATCCTGGGAGCTGCAGAGGTGTCACTGTGTCACCCAGCCCAGGCCTGCAGGGGTGTCACTGTGTCACCCAGCCCAGGCCTGCAGGGGTGTCACTGTCACCCAGCCCAGGCCTGCAGGGGTGTCACTGTGTCACCAAACCCGGGGGCTGCAGGGGTGTCACTGTGTCCCCCAGCCCAGGCCTGCAGGGGTGTCCCTGTGTCACCCAGCCCAGGCCTGCAGGGGTGACACTGTGTCACCAAACCCGGGGGCTGCAGGGGTGTCACTGTGTCACCCAGCCCAGGGGCTGCTCCAGGCAGGGGCAGCAGGGGGCCAGAGGGCAGGGAGGGAGAAACCCGGGAGCAGACACTTTGGGGGACTGGGGTTTGAGCTGGGCTGACGCTCCTGTCCCGCCACCGTGCGTGGCCTTGTCCCTGCGGGTGCTGCGGCGGGGTTTGGAGCTGCCTGCAGGATTCCTCACCACCACTGAGGCACTTTGTGGTTTTGCAGCCCTCTCCAACACCCAGTGCAGCAGCAGCCCCCGGCAGAACTGGGAACGGAGCCGCTGCTGGCGTGGCAGGTTGGGGTTGTGCAGGACTGCAGCTGGGGGAACAAGCCTTGGGCAGACTTTTGAGGGAAATGGGGTTGTTTTCCTCTTCTGGGTGAAATGTTTTGGTTCAGACTCACTTTGAATGTCTTCCATCTCGGGCTCAGTCTGGGGAGCTGGGAGGAAGGGTGCCAGGGGTTCCCAGAGCAAGGATGGGGGTGAGTCAGCTGAAAAGGGGAACTTTGCAGCAACATTTTTTATTTATTTCCTTTTTCCTTACCCCACAGGAGCTTTTGTGTGCGTGCTGATAACGTTCTCCAGGTCTAGTTTCCATTTGCTCAGAGATGTGCTGTCCATGGTGTCCCTTTTATGAACAAAGTGTTGGTCCCTTCTTTGTTGTGGTCTGTCTTCACCGTGCATAATTCCCAGTGGAAACCTTTCCCGTGCTTTGTCCCAGCTCCTGGCCTCTCCTGGGCCGTGGGCACATGGATGAGGCCTTTGAAATAAGCTAAATTTGCATCCTGCCTGTAGCTGTGAAGTGGCAGGTGCTGTTACTTTCTCAAAAAAGGAAGTTCTGTGGTTTCTTTAATTTAATTTGATTATTTTACAGTTGTTTTCTTTGCATAAACCAGCAGCAGGAAGGTTTTGTGTTGGTAGGAATATGGGATGTGCTGCAGGTCAATTGGGCTTCACAGCTTCCTCCTCCTAACTGGAGGGAACAAAAAAAGCTGGAAGTTGCTGGAGGTTTGGGGTTGTTTGCCTCTTGAAAGGAACGTGGAGCAGGGACACAGACTGAGGGGACAGACTTTGTCTAGGGGGTCCCACGAGCTCCTGTGCCATCTGTTCCAGGCTGCTGGTCCCCCCTGTCCTCTGTGATCCCAAACCCCCCAGCCCATGACACAGAGCTGCTTCCCTGTCCTGTCCAAGCTCTGTGTTCTGATTTGAATTCTGTTATCAATTATGATTTTCATTTTCCCCCCTCATTGCCCTTTTTCTGGTTTTCTTTGCAGCAGAGTTTGTAGCATTAAAAAAAACCAATCCCAAAGTGGAAATACCAGAGTTTTAGCCCATTTGTGGAGAGAGGGATGGCTCTGCCTGGCCCAGGCTCAGTTTTCCTGCTGGGTGCCCCTCCTGCTGCTCTCTCACTCCCTCTGGATGTGGCTCCCGAGGCTCCAGCAGCTGCTCCCTGCCTCTGCTGTATTTTCAGCACAAGGAGCTGCTTTGGGTTTGATGGGGATTTCCCTCCCTTTAAGCAAATTGAAGTCTTGATATTTCCTTTTGAGCAGAGATTCCTTCTGCCCTGTCCTTGAACATCTGGGAAGGAGCAGGGAGAGGCAAAGCCTTGGTTCAGCCTATGTGTGTGGTTCCATTTTCCTGCTGAGGCAGCACAGATCCAGCTGTGCATCCATGGCCTTAAACCTGAATTTTTCCCGTGTTTTCCTGCCAGTCCTGCTGCAGGAGTTGCCACAGGCACCTGCTGTGCCACGGTTGTGTTGTGCCATCCCTCTGGAACACGGGAGGCGATTTCCTGGGACAAACCTGGCTCTTGGTGCCAGCACCACAGCTGAAGAGAACGTGGTGAGCCAGGGGAAGCTCCCCTCGCTCTGAGCCCTCCTTAGCACAGCTACTGAACATTGGAATGTTGGAATATTGCTGAGTGGAGCAAGGGCAGGGTGGGCTCTGTGCCCATGCCAGCACTCCCAGCACACAAACCACGGGCACACCCACTGGGGACAGCACCCCCTCACAGCCCTGGCTGCGTTTAACCCCTTCCATTTCCTTTCAGCGTCTCACCAAAGGCAGCTTGGGGCTCCCAGCCCTCAGAGCTTTGTCCAGCCCTGGTGCCAAAGTCCTGCTGAGGGCTGGGAACGTCTCAGTGCTGCAGTGAATGTGCCAGGGGCTCTCTGGGAACGGTGGGTTTGCTTGTAGGTACGTGGTGGGGAGCTGCAGTGGGAGCAGGACAGCCAAGGCTTGATCATCTGGCTTTATACCAAAGGTTTCTCCTCTTAAATCCATGGGAATTCAATGAGGCAAATATCTCTGGAATTAAAATGAGTTTTCCTAACGCGGTTCAGTCACTAATTTGCTGGATTATTGGCGGATTCTGCCCCATTAACCCAAAGAAATCAGAATTTCCAATGTGGTAACTCAGCCTGTAATTGATCAGTGGGGTAGGGATTGGATTTCACTGCCTGATGAACCACTCTGCCCAAAAACCCCTGCTGGGGATACACAGGAACAAACCTGGAGCTGGCTCAGTCCAACACTGCCTTACCCGAGGAGCTCACATTTGGGAGTGCTCACTGAGGCTTTTTATGCAAAAGGGCTTCCCACCCAGAAATCAGCCTGAAAAGCCAGGAACAGCAGATTGGCTGGCCAAGATATTTAGGAAAATCTCGAGGAATTGGCCTGTCCCTTCCAGGGAAGGCCTTGCCTAAAGTGAGGAATGGGGGCTGTGAAGTTGTGCTGAAACCACATTTGACAGTGTTGGGGTCAGCCTACCAAGTGGGTCTGTAGTGCATTCTGGGGACTTTGGGGTTTTCTTTCGTTTGTTTGTTTTTATACACATAAGAAAACGGTCGATTTAATCTATTTTTGTATAGTTTTGCATTTTATAATCACGGGGAAATTTTACAGCCTGTTCTTTTACTCGTGTGTGTTGTCTTCCCAAGTGGTGTGGTTTGCTTTTCCCGTGGAGAAAAGGCCATTGCTGCTGCTGCTGCTGTGCCAGGATCCCCCCTGCTCCCCCAGGAATGTGCTGGGGCCTCTTCCCAGCTGGATCAGCTGCCCCAGCCCCTCACCAACACACTTTGCACACACCTGAGACCTCCTTAACCTCCTCTGTCACACTCCCCAGCTGGCCCTTCTTTTCTTTTCAATGTTGTTTTTAATCTGAATTGGTGCATTTTGGTGATTTCTCCCTCAAAGTGTTATAAAAAGCCCACAGGTTGCAGTTGGGGCTTTCCCTGTTGTCTGCTTTATTGTTTTCTCCCAAACTGGGGCTTTTCTTAAATCCCTGTGCAGGAGATGCTGTTGGTTGGTGCATCTTGAACAGGTTTCCCCTCCCCTTGGAGCTGGGATTTCTCCCTGCTGCCTGAGGATTGCTCCTTAAATAATCCTGGGATTAGCAGGGTTTCCCCCCTTTTCCTGCCCCCTTGCTGGGAGCTCCAGCCCCTGCAGCTGCATTGCCAGCATCACTAAAGCATCTTCCTGCACTGACACTGCCTTCAGTTTTGGGATCAGAGGAGAGCAGAGCTCCTGCAATGCTAAAACCCAGCCCAAACCACATTTTCCCCCCTTCCTCCCCCAGCAGAGATGCAAATTGCCACTGATGTGGCTCTGCAGAGAATTTTTTTTTGTCTTCTAATTAATAGCTTGTCACCTCATGGTGTTTTTAAAAGTTTTTCTTCATTGGGTTTGCCCCATTCCCAGCACAGGGATGGATGGGAAGGTCTCTCAGCAAACATTCCTGGGGCACTCAGACCTTCACATTCCCTCTGCCCTGGAATTTTGGGCTCCCTCCTCTCAGCTGGGGCCTCCTGCTCTTCCTTCCCACACTGAGTCACCCTAAAGCTCTGCTTGGGTGAAGTGAGAAATTAAAATCCAAAAAAGCCTCTCAGTCCTAAAGGAAATGAGGAATTAGCCCTTGTCCTTGGCTGCCCCATCCTGCTGCTGGGCTGGCAGCCCCTCCAGGTGACCAACCTGTCTGAATTTGGGGGTTTTTTGTTTCCTTCCTGGTCTCATTGCTACTAGTCCTTTCCAGTTTTTAATGTATTGATTGTGTTTTAAAATGAATGTTCCTTTCACTGAATTCTAATGAATAAACTCCAGATTTTTAGAGAACATTGGATTTCACTCGTGATTTGGCGTGTTCCTGCTTATTTTATGCTTGATTTCATGTTTTTCTTCCCCCTCCTCTCCTGCCTGTTGATTCTTTGCCTTGCAGGGGAGGAGGCAGCAGAATCCTTTGCACATCCCTGACACTGCTCAAGCCCTGTGCTGTGCAATGAGCTTTGAACAACAGCCAGGATTGAAGGCCCCTGAGGCAGATTTTCCCTGTTCTTCCCCTGGCACTGCCAGGGCTGAGGTGGGTGACAGCAGCAGGGATTCCCTGGCTCTGAGGGACCCCAGTGTCCCCTGGCTGGGACAGCCCTGGGGATGGCACAGAAGGGCTGGGAGGGATGGCTGTGGGTTATAAATATGAGAGAGTTTGAATGGGTTTGAATTCCCTTGGAGTGGCCTGCACTCCAAAACCACCTGTTCTTTCTGGTTCTTTAGTTATGATCAGGATTATTACAGCATGGATGGATTTATTGGAATAGTCACAAGAAAACACATGTGAGAGCAGAATGTAAGCAAAACTTCTTACTACCCAGGATAAACAAACAAACAAAAAAAACCCTACCAGTAGAAGAAATAGTGCACAATAATAAAAGGTACTTATAGCAAAGAAATAGTAAGGTTAGAAATGAATGTGACTTACCAATTCCTTTCTCTCAGCTTCTAGAAGAGAAGCACAAAAACGACA
The DNA here is from genome assembly GCA_013398175.1 of Climacteris rufus. Taxonomy (NCBI): domain Eukaryota; kingdom Metazoa; phylum Chordata; class Aves; order Passeriformes; family Climacteridae; genus Climacteris; species Climacteris rufus. The sequence goes on from VZRZ01006101.1 coordinate 10,090, forward strand.
CACTGATGTCTGAGTACGTTGGAGAGAACAGTTTGTGCACTCCAAGAAGTAACCAAACTGCTCTCTGCTTTTTGGAGGTCACAGTGCCCTTTTATATCATAAAATCCTTGTGTCTGTCAGTCACTTATCTGGGATATTCTGCCTTGCCAGTAGAGCAGGCACCAAGAACTTAGGGGAGACGGTTCTCTAATCTTTGCATCAGCAGATAAGATTTGGGAGCAGAGGGGGGTGAAAACCATCCTGCCACACCCGGGATCCTGCTGTGTGTGTCCCTTGGGTACCTCCCAGCATCTCCAAACGCCTTGGAAGACCCAGGAGAGGAGTCCCGTGCCCCTCGGGCAGCAATGGAACTTGTAAGGAGCTGTAATTATCTGTGGAGCCTGATGAGCTGCTCTGTTAATGAGTCCGGAGTGAGCCGGGGATGCCCTGGGGAGGCTTTGTCCTTTCCCACCCCATCCATTGGAGGTTCCCGGCCATCCATGGAGCTGAGGGAAGGGAAAGCTCTGCCTGGGGGCTGGGAGCCTCTCCTCCTCCCCGTGCTGCTCTCTCTGCCCCAGAGCTCCCCAGGCAGGAGGTTCCTCTCTGGCAGGGCTGAGTTTCCATCCAGCCCCTGCTCCGAGCTCCCTCTGTGCTGCCTGTGCCTTCCCCACTGTTGCACCTTGTTGCACCTTCCCATTCCAGGCCTGAATCCATCAGTGTTTCATCCCTAGAACCAAACAGGCTCTGTCATGGCCTCTGACCAGCAGATGAGGCTGAGCATGGGCTGCCAGAAAAGCCTCCCCTACTTCAGCCACTCTTCAGGCCCCTACAGAGCTTTCCCAACACCTCAGTGCAAATATTTGGGCCCCTGAGGGGGCTCAGGGCTGCCCCAGCCCAGCTCTCCCCTCATGCACAGGTTGCTTTTTAGTATTTTTCAATCTTTATTTCTTTGTCTTGTTCAGCGCTGCATTTCAGCTGGGAATACCCCCCCATCCCTTTGGGTTTCCCCAGGCTGGGGAGGTGGGGTGCAGCCTCCAGCAGCTCCCAAAGCTCTGGGGCAGTGGGGTGAGGCTGTGGCTGCTCCTTTGGGCTTAAACAAGGGGATTTTGGCTGCTTTGCCCCAGGGAGGAGGTTTGGTCACAGCTTTGGTGGGTTGGAGGAGGTGAAGGGGGCTGAGCTGGGGCTTTGGGCAGCTCCAGCCCACTCTGTGCCCAGCAGCCCTCCCCTGGCAGCCACTGCTGTGAGCTCCCCTCCTGGGGACAGCAGGGACAGAGGCTGGGGCCACCTCTGACCACGAGCAGGGAGGGACAGGCCACCAGCCCAGTGCTCCTGCAGGGAACAAGGCTCCTCCTGAGCAGCCCTCACTGAATTTAGGGAGGGAAAAGATAGGGCAGGGGCAGAGGGCAGGAGCTGGCAGCTGCTGATGGGTGAGCTCCAAGAATTTCCCTTCATTTTCAACATGGGAAGAGTCTGGAAGGCAAGCAGCTGGGAAAAATGACATGGGGGGCTGGGTCAGCACTGCCAGGGCTGGAAAACTCAGCCAGAGGAGCCAAAAACCCCGTGGAGAGGCCGGGCAGGGGTGAGTGTTTGTGTCTTTGGTGGGTCCTGGGGCATGAGCTCAAAACTCAAGCTGCAAATTGTCCCTCTGGAGCTGTGATGTCTGGTCCTGCTGGGCTATTCCCTGCATCCCATGGCTTCATGCTGGGCTATTCCCTGCATCCCATGGCTTCCTGGCTTGAGGTACCTGCCCCAAAGCCCTGGGGTTGCCTTTCCAGATCCCACTTTGAGGCTGCAATGGCAAAGCTGGGGGTCCCTGGCAGGGATTGGGGTTATCCAGGGCATTTCTGGCTCCTGACTGGGGGTGTTTAATCCCTGATTGGCACTGGTGCCTGGGGGGAATATTCCCCTTGGCTTCACCCCCAGAGAGTGGCAGCTCTGGCAGTGAGGGATGCAGTTGTGGGACCCCCTGGAGCCCTGGCTGGCAGAGGGGTGCTGCAGGAGATGGATTTCACCTCGTCCCTGTCTTGTTTCCTCCTGCTGCCACCACCTTCCTGCTGCACAAGTGGCAGGAGAAGTGTGGCAGTGGAGCAGGGATGATGAGGACAGCAGGATCAGCCCTTGGGATGGCCCATCCCGCTGGGAATGCTTCAAACCTCCAGCTCTAATTGCCTCCAAGTAAATACAAATTGAAGTAAATACAAATTGAAGTAAATACAAGTAAATACAAATCGTTTGCTGCCAAAAAGTTCCTGCTGAAAAAACCACGCTGGAAGTCAGCTGTCATCACAGAAATGCATCTCACACTTTGAAGTGCTGCTTTTTTTCCCCTTTTTTTGTCTCCAAAGTGATGTGAAAAGCACAGACACAACAGCTTTGCTCCCTGAAGGAACAGGGAGGTGTTTGTGCCACCGGGAGCTCCCCCAGGGCTCCTGCACCCAGGGGCTGCAGGGACAGGGCTCTGCCTGGGGCTGAGGGGCTCTGGGTCAGCAGGGAGGACAGGGAGGGGATGGAGGGAGCTGGGAAGGGGCTGGAGCCCCAGGAGGGGCTGGGGGAGCTGGGAAAGGGGCTCAGCCTGGAGCAAAGGAGGCTCAGGGGGCCCTGCTGGCTCTGCACAGCTCCTGCCAGGAGGGGCAGCCAGGGGGGTCGGGCTCTGCTCCCAGGGAACAGCGACAGGAGCAGAGGGAACGGCCTCAAATTGCACCTGGGAAGTTTTAGAATGGATATTGGGAAAATTCCTTCATGGAAAGGGCTGTCCAGCCCTGGCACAGCTGCCTGGGAAGTGGTGGAGTCCCCATCCCTGGGGGGATTTAAAGCCCTGTGGATGTGGCCCTTGGGGACAGGGTCAGTGTGGCCTGGGCAGTGCTGGGGGATGGCTGCACTTGGTGGTCTCAGAGGCTTTTCCAACCACAGTGATTGAATGAATCTCTGATTTTATGATTATTCAGCCATCAAGCCGTAGCACTACATTGATGTTCATGGAATAAACAGAAAAACTCTTCTAGAAGAATGCTCCGTGTTTTCACACAGCCTAATAACTTCAGTCTACAATTTGTGACCATTCTCCAGCAGCCCATGGCAGACAACTCCTCTGTTACTCAATTTTATGGCACAGACATGTACAGCAGCATAACTTCTGATTGTGCCAGTATGCACTAACACAAACCACAGAAAATGCTTATATTTTTTTAACAATTTCTATAAAACAGTGTTAGATTTCCACAGAACCTTGGCAGTTTTCATGCCTATTAAATTTTAATACAGCAGATAAAATTGGCAGAAATTACCTTGTGAAATGCTCTTTACATCTCTGTATCAGTTTCCATCTGCCAGATTCTGCTGCCTTTATGCATTTTGAATAGTCCCTTACTCCTGAAATAGTCCCAGGAAAGTGGTGGGAGCACTTCAATATGCCTCTAATAAAGCAACAAAACCCTGCTGAAATGGAGCAATAAATCCAGCACAGGTGGGCAACAGCAATGTGCTAAACTGCACCCCCACAACTGTACATCTCCAATATTTAATTATCTGTCTCCTTGTTTCCAAACCCTGCACTTTGCCTTTTGCACATGGATTACCATCACCTTCGCCAAGGGAAGTGGAGGGATGTTGTCACCAGGAGTGCAGTTGTGAAAGCAACAGCCAAACCTTCCCAAAGAGGCTCTGGCAGTGTTGGTGTTCCTGACTGTTGGCTCCAGCAGGTGGAAATGGGAAGCTTTCCTGAAGGAAAGACTCAAAGGACAACTGGTTTCCTTAGTGCTCTGGAATAATGCTGGGAAGGAAGAGGCAGTTCTTGGCCTTGCAACACCCCCTCAACCCACTGGTGCTGGCAGGAATCCTCAGTGGCTCATGAGCCAAAGCTGCCTCTTCCTTCAAAAGAAGCTGCCAGTTGAATCCTTCTGCAGGCTGAGGATGGCCCCAGTGAAATTCCACCTGCACACTGCCACTTTATGGACCCCGAGCAACCCAGTGAAGNGTTTGGTTTGGAAGGGACCTTAGAGCTCATTCCATTCCACCCCCTGCCATGGGCAGGGACACCTTCCACTATCCCAGGGTGCTCCAAGCCCCATCCAGCCCTGACTTTCTTACTCCTGTAAGTCAGAAAAAGGAGGGATGGGCTGGAGGGACACAGGGTCGGTTTGCCCTGGTCAGAAAGGCCACAGTGAGGGGCCACAGGGGCTGTGGGTGCTCCCTGACAGCCTGAAGGAGAAGCAGATCCTTGNTGAATTCCTTACTCCTGTAAGCCAGAAAAAGGGGGGATGAGCTGGAAGGACACAGGGCTGGTTTGCCATGGGCAGAAAGGCCACAGTGAGGGGCCACAGGGGCTGTGGGTGCTCCCTGACAGCCTGAAGGAGAAGCAGATCCTTGCTCTGCCTCCCTCTGGCTGGAGGGGAGCACTGGGGTGGCCTTTGTGTCACCTGCAGCTGTGG
>VZRZ01006106.1:0-19200 GCA_013398175.1 Climacteris rufus
TCCCGTCGTTTTTCCCACAAACATGTACAAAATGAATGATTGTGTCTTGTTTTCTAAGGAAGACAGTGTTGAGTTTTGTGGGTCTAAGAAGATTTTATTGTCCTTTTTATGAATTTTTAATAAGTCAGTGAGCAGATGAAACTCATGGGATTCACTCATAACTTGCAAATTTCTGTCTGACAGTTCCATGCTTGAATAAATGTTAATGATTGTCATTTGATTAACTCTAGAAGATGACTCCGAATTTGCATCAAGGAAGGAAGACTGCGTACATACCAGTGATCTAACGGAGACAGGTAAATTCTAACTGTTTGCCTATGTCGTCCCCAGAAATTAATGCTTTAAAAAAATTATTCTACTCATCCGAATAAATAAATAAAAAAAAGGAAGTTGGCAAATCTAACATACTCACTGATAAATTGTCAAGCAAGGTCTATCCAGTTTCCCACAGGATGATAGTGAATTTCACAGTTACCTTCTCTCTGCTTTCACTATAGTTGGGGAGAAAAAGTATTGATTAAAAAACAGGAATCAAAAATTCTCATTAAAATGTAAATATTTCATAGAGAAAAAAGGTTGTTTGAAAAATCATTTACATGTGTAGTTCTTTTGCCTATGTACTATAATTTTTTAAGCTCGTCTATTTCTAGACTAATTGATTAAACCTGTGGTAAAGAAGTCATTCTGAGTGCTACGCATACATTGCAGAAAAATAATAAAGTGGCAGAGAGTATTCTAAATCAGGTATATTATTTTGAATCAGTATCTATTCTAAATATTCTTACTTGAACTTTAAAGAAGAATGTTTGAAGTGGTAGAGAACAGGTTAAGGATATATATTCTTTTCAGTTTTGTTGACAAAGTGTTGACAGTCTCCTACTACCTAAAGAGGGCCTACAAGAAAGCTGGAGAGAGACTTTCTAGAAGGGCAGATAGTGACAGGGCAAGGGGCAATGGCTTTAAATTGAATGAAGGCAGGTTTAGATTAAAGAAAAATTCTTCACTGTGAGGGTGGTGAGGCACTGGAAAAGGTTGCCTGGAGAAGCTGTGGATGCCCCATCCCTGGAATTGTTCAAGGGCAGGTTGGATGGGGCCTTGAGCAGCCTGGTCAGGTGGAAGGTACCCCTGCCCATGCAGAGGGGTTGGGACTACATGACCTTTAAGATCCTTTCCGACCCAAACCATTCTATAATTCTTCACAGGTGAAAAATAATTTAGGAGAACATTAGTTTGTTTAGTGTAAAGTGTAATGACATCAATATCCACCAAGACATTCAATAGCTCACAAATTACTGACTCTAGATCATAATCTGCATTACACTTGCTGCTGTATTCAGTTCTTTTATGAAACTAACCACTTTAATGGCAGTAAAAGCATAGTCACGTAAGTGATAACTGAAGTGTCTGCTAGCTTTTTCTTTAAACTGTGATTTCACTTTTAATTTTCAAAACTTATTATATGGAAGATTAAAGCACATTTTTCAGTGTATCATTTAAATCAGTCATGACTAAGTTGATACCAGTGGGCAATGTGTTTGAATATTTCATCACAAAGTGATGGAGCATCTTGTCTTGCTTGTTAGAGTGCTTTTACTCACCAGTCCATTCTGCTCTCTTATTTGACATGACCTGAATAAAGAATGACCAAAAAGTTCAGCAAGGACAGAATAAAAAAGCTATATCAATAAAGTAAAAAAGTATTTAAAGTCCTGATGATATTATTGCCTTAATTCAGTCAGTGCTATGGAAATAATTTTCTAAGTTATTCAAAGCCATGTAATTATGTTTGGCTTGCACAAATATAATTTAGGAAAGCAAAGTAAATATTTCTTCTTGTAAACAGAAACTAAATATAGTTAAAATTGATTTTTTCCTTGTAAATTATGGAGCTCTCTTCAACTTAAAATATTTCTTTTTGCACTCCAATCTCTTGTCAGACTAGGGAAGCAACTTTCCATTCTTCATGATTCTCTTGAGATAAAACACTGTTTGGAAAACCTTAAAGATGTTCAGAAATGTAAGCTTTTTTCTCTAAGTACTGTAAAACAGCTATAACACCATTTTGTCTATAGGGCATTAGAATCAGTACAACAGGTTTACTCCCTGATTTAGGGCTATACTGAAATGTTTAGACTGTTCCTTGGGACAGTCTCAACAAGCTGAAATTATCCATTGACAGTGCATCCTCTACCTGACATGCTTTTCCTACTGTCAATGTCCCTTTCCAAGGGACACTATTTGCTACACCTTGATACTCTTTCTGTGAGACTCCAAAGTCTAGGTCAGCTTAATGTGACAATGGCTTTTATCAGATCAGTGAAAACTACAGTGTTGAGGTTTTTCCTTCAAATTCCAGATTTGGAGAACAAAAATCATACAGAATTCTCTGTAGTGTGTCAATACCTGCCAAGAGTCAGGAGCTCTCTGGGTGTAGGAATAGCAACTGGGAATCCAAGAGGGAATACCTAGCTGTGGCTGGGAGTACCTGTACTGTCTGCAGCTGTTACTATTAAATCAGAATTTCTTTTGTTTGTCCCATATGTCTGAACAGTAGCTGGTATTTTATATTCTGTAAGAAGATTGACAGATTCTAAATCAAACAGAAAATCAATGCAATTGTTCAGTTGGGACTTTGTGACCTGTTTTTCAAATGTCAGAGGAGATGGAATCCAAAGTAACTTCCCTTTGTCCTGCACTGAAGTCACCCTGTTGACTTATTTTGCTGGGCAAGGGGGAGAGAGAGCCTAACACATCACCCTTAGCAGCCATACAGAAAAAGAGCAGATGCTGAAACGTTTGACTGCCTTATGTTGTCACAGTCTGTCATCAGTGGATTTTGCTCTCTTGACTGGTGATGTTGTATTCATATAATGCCTAGAAGCCACAAAGCAAGAAAACTAAGTGAATATGTTGCTTCTCCGCCTGCAATTTGCTTGTATTGGCATTTCACCATAGATTTTTCATCAGATGCATTCAGTTTGGAAAATGAATCTATTTATCTTTGTGTTCACTCACAAAATATATAGCAATAAATAGTATGAAACAGTTCTAGGTTTATACTTCTGCTTACAATATTATGACTATCATAGTGCATTAATTTCAGTAGAGAAAATTCAACATAAACCAGCATTTGTGTGACACAGTTTTCTAAGAAAGGAACAAGTAGTTCAATGAGCAGTGACAATAAGACCTGGAATTTATGAAGTTGTGTCTTGAGAGTGAGCACCTCTGTGGATGTGTGTTCGTTCACACTCAAACAGTACCAACAAATAGGCATGAGGGGCTGTACTTGTAGGATGATCAAAAGTTGTAATGAATGTGAGTTCAGATTTATTTTTTTTATAAGTTCGTAAATCAACACAAACTATCCTCCATTATGTTGCATATTTTTGTAGAAATTAGGGGGAAGAGAAAAATCTGACACCTTGTAGCTGCCCAGGGCCTGGGTGCACAGGGCTTCTTTTGAGGAAGTTGTCTTTCCCATGCAAGCTATGAAAAACAATAAGATAAGTGGTGTGGACACCTGCTGTTTTTCCACAGCTGTTTTGACTCAAGGCAGAATGTGTTTTGATTTAGGTGGTGTAGAACCCAGCCAATCATACCGGGGGATGGATGACTACTGACGAATCATCTAATTGGGTTCCTACCATATATAACGGGAAATAGGACAATAAACTCTCTCTGCTGCTGCCTTTACTGAGCTGGTTGTGTGCTTATTTCTGCATCTACAGCAAGAACACCTTTCCTCCTCAGTCACACTTGTACTAGCTGAGAGTTAAAGAACTATCAAAGGAAACTAAATGGACTGTTAATCATGCACTGAAGGGCACTGCATAAGTGTTTTTTGAAATTGTGATGGAAAGGTTTATGAGATAAACTACATATATAAAAGTGAGGTATTGCAGTTGTGTAGATTAAGGACTTTTTAAATAATTCAGAAAATAGTAAAAGTGAATAATTTTCTGCAAACAGAACACTTCAGAATTCACCTGACTCTTTAAGAGGGCTTTAAAGTGATAATTAAGTGTTTGAGAGGAGCTATAATACTTGGGGTATTATCTTACATGTGGAGAGAGTCCTATTTACTCTACATCAGTCAAATAGGCCTAATTTTGAAATTTAAGGAAGTTATTTGAGAAAGGTGATGATTGCCAAATCTCCTCAACATGCCATCACCAGAAATATTTGAGATATCATGTAATATCATTTCATTTCAGTGGAAAGTAGAGTGATATAGAGGAGTGGTATCTGTTGAAGCAGATGAAGTTTGGCAATGTAATGAAAATAACTGTCCAAAATTACCAATGCTATCAATTTGTGTCTTTCCAGAGTATGGCATAACATAGAGCTGCAGAGAGATACTACAGTTGGACTTGAGTGCCTTGTCAAGGACTGAGAAAGCAATGTAGCTGTGTTAGTGTGGCACAATCAAGGTAAATGAGCCCTCCTCAGCACCCAATGTAAGATAAAGTGCAGATATAAACACAGTACTATTGTGTTTGGTGTCTGTGCTGGCCAGGTATTTTTGCAATACCCTGAACTGAGTTCTACAGATGTGCTCCTTGGAAGACACATGCAGTGCCCTCAGCAGTGACTGGCTGCTGTTGCATGTGGTTATGTATGGAATCCACAGGGACAATGTGACAATTTTTTCTGAATGTACAAAAATTTAGTAAATATATATATATATATATATTTCTGGTATTTGCAACTAACATTTCAAGTTAATACAGAGAAATATATTCTAACCTCATTGATTTAATGAGAATATAGTATATATTCTGCATATATACATTATATATTCTGCAATACATTATATATTCTGCAAATATTCTGTTCTATTCTAAGCAGTTTGGGAAGCTCCAGAACCCTATTCTAATGGCAGATTATTTTATTTTATTTAGAATTTTAAAAGTGTGTTTGCATTAACTGGATTTCTGAGTGTCTTGATATGTTTTTCCAGAATTTCCAGAATTTTCACACAGGATACAGATACATCTGAATCCCTGCTGCTCATGATGTAAACTGGTAATGTGAAATACACAAAGAGATGGTGCTAAATGTTATAAAACCTGATTCTTTGATTGAAAAATGTGTGTTTCCTCATCTCTGTGCTGTTCCTGTCTCACACAGCAGTTCAGCAGCTTAGATTTGACAGCCACAATTATGAAATTGGCATGCCAAAGAGAATTTTTTTGTTTCAAAGAGTTAAATCCCAGTTAGTGTTTAAGCTACATTATTGCACATCTCTCCACAAAGAAACATTGCATTTCCCCAAAGAAACACATTGGAAAAGAAACAATGAAAAAGTTAAATTTAAAATATATTTAAATCACAGTGATTTCTCATGGCTTTTGTATGTTTTAACAATTTCCAAGCAGCACATGCAGACTGTTTTTTCCTGCACTGATTTGTAGCATAGAAAAAGGGCTTTAAAACTAATTGCTTACCACTGAGAATTTGTACATTGCATCTGAATGTATCTTTTGTAAAGTGAATAGACATGGAAATTTTCCAAAACACTAACTTGCACCTCATAACTTACAATATAAAAAATGTGTAGATCAGAATTTAAGTAAGCTACACATTTATTGTGGGATGGATCTGACAAGATCTGTGGCTAACATGTGGTAATAGAAATTAAAACGTATTCAGTCACCTTCCTAGGCCTAATTAGGGGATGAATACCTGAGAGAGAAGGAAAACTTAGTCTGGAATGCAATTATATGGGAAATTTAATCTTATGTCTGACTACAAATCTTTATATGTGTGTATGCAGTTTGTAGGATTAAAGTTGAAAGAGAAATATTCCTGTATTCTTTATCCCTGATTCATCCTTGTTAATATTTTCCCCCTCTTTTTCTTTTCTCTGAAGTTTCATGATAAAATAGTTCTTCAAAATGGACTTGGATTTAACCTTCTGTACCTGCCTGTTGCCTCCTGGATTTTGGCAGGTTTGAAAACCACAACCAGGTATGAATTTCTCTTTGAAATTTCTCTTCTCTGTTCATATTGCCAATTCGTTTGCAGGACTCTTGTGTAGTAGTTTTCATTGGTATGCATATGAATTCTTGTGATGAAGTTTAAATATTTATCAGCACAAGCTAGCTAGGTGTAATGGTAGAACTTTTCCTAGTATTTCTTTCACATATGGAAGGAAGTTTGGGTTTATTGACTGATATATCAGTAGTATTGGTGTTAGTATCAGGCTGTGCCAGGTAGTCTTCTTTCACTATATGAAGAAATACACAGTAGAACTGTTTGGTAGTCACAGCCCTGGCAGTCAGGTAACCAAACATTGTGGTGTCTTCTAGTGCCACTAGAGTGTTTCATTAATTAGGTAAACATGGCTCTGCACTGTTAGTTGGTGATGGTGCATTGAAATTTCTAATTGCTTTTCCCTCAACTGTTGCATAACATCAGCTAAATCGTGCAACTACATTTGTATGATTTTATTAGGCCACTGTCCCCAGAAATCAAAGTAGCACTAACTTATATTCATCCAGAATTTGGTCTTGCTAGAAGGATGGGTAACTTGGTGATTTTCTCATGCATTCAAAGTAGAAAGGCCTCATAAAGGAATTTAAGGAGACCAGCAGTCAATTCCCTTTCCTTTCTGTCCTTGTTGCCTTTTTTTCTTTTAATTTTTTTTCAATCAGTGAAACACTATTTTAGCTGTTAGTAGGTGGTGGAGCAAAATCAGAATCCTGCTGAACAAAAAATAAAATGCAAAATTGGAATGAGAAACCAAAAAACCTATGGTAATGAAAAGTCAAAAAACATGAGCCAGGGAGATTTAACAAGCTATCACAATGATAGGGTTTAGGTCAATATAGTCTGTAAATATCACTCTCAAAGTAAACGTTAAGTCAGTTTGAAAAATCATATGTTAAAAAAAAAAATCTACAGTTGTGTAGATGATTATCATTCTGTGTCAGTGCTGTGGAAAAAAAAGTCAGAAAAATTAAATCAAAACCTTCTACTTTTATCTTAAGGGTAGATTCTGATACCATCTAAGCCAGGTCATGCTGGGACTAAGTGCATTGCAGTAAATGCCATGAGGTATTTTGAAACAGATGCATTTACATCAGAATAACACTTGCTGTTCATAATTATCTTTGCAGTGCCTGTAAAATGGCTTAAACACTCACGTTGGATTTGTGGTGTAAAGATCTTGTATATAATTTTAGCCTCTTAATGATCGGCAAGTAGCAATTAGATAATTCTGAAGGGTATTGTGTATGGTGGTGACTGAAACCACTGTAACCCTCTAACAAAACAAAATGATTAGGTTGTGCTTGTCTGTATGTATGGGGAACCCCTACAAGTCAGCCTGATCCCTTAGAATCAAGTTGTGAGAAAATGAACACATTTGCATTGAAATTGACTAATGATATCACTGACTAAAGTAGAACTTATGTAAAAGCATCATCATACCCATAGTCCTCTTGTTTCAATTACTTGGAGATGATTTTGTAACATATGTGATTTTCTAAAGCAGAACAGAAATTAAACTCCCTTGATGCTCATGCTTCTATTTAGAAAGAAAAAAACCCGATAACCCTACACAAAACCACCCCTCTCTGTTCATTAAAAGCTGAAAAGATTAACAAAGGAAGTTAAGGACATTCAGTGTTACACTCCCAGGCTGGTGGTAACACTGTGACTTCCCTATAACATGTACAGCAGAGTACAACAGCTTTTTTGTTGAGTTACTAGCACATTGTATTCATTCTGATGAAAGAGAAAAAATGAAATGTTGCAGTGACCCAGCTCACCTTGGGGCTGAGTGACATCCAGTTGGTGGATTTTCCCGCCCAGGACTCCAACCCTGAGGGTGGATCCGAGGGTGAGACCAAGGTTTAAGGCTACTCCCCACTGGGTGTCCATCTCGCAGCATCTCCTCCTCTTCTTCTAGAAACCTCTCCTGTAATGCTATTGGTTTAGACTTCTGTGTTTATTCATGTGTTTCATTGCTTATGTATTGAGCTCTGGAAAGTTCTGTTCAGTTCAGTTCCCCATTGGTTGATTCAAATATTTTCCTCCCCTAACCCTTTGTGATTTGTTCCCTGTCACCCCTCGTCATTTCCCTATTGGTTTGTCCCTTTGTTCCTCCCCTTCTCCACCCCCGTTTCAAAAGGGGGCTGTAGCTGCTCCCCAGGGCTCTTCTCCTTTGTCCCCCCCTTTTGACTGGAACTCTGCCCCTCGGGGCTGGAGTAAAGTCTGGATTACAGACAAGGAAAGTGTCCCTCTTTCTTCCGTCACCCTCGCCTGTTGCCTAGCAACGCCTTGCAGCAGCCAGCCTTCTAACTGAGCTACTTGCAGGCAGCACCGACAGCTGCTGACAGGACTCTGATTGCCGCGCTGCCGGGGCATCAGAACTTGTTGCCTGCCGGGCCACTGAGCGGCTTGCAGTCAGCGCAACCATGTAATGGCATTTAATCTTTGACTTGCACTGGACTCTGGAACAGATAAATTTTTACTAATTCTACATTGCCTATGCTTGCAAATGGAGGAAAATACAGTAGCAGACTAAAAGCACAACAAACATCTTGATGAAATTGTTCTCTCAGTGCAGAAGAGTGTCAATGCCAATGTAGTTATTATATATACAATTATCAGCCCGCCTTCCTTTTCCTTTGTTTTATTATTTCTTTTTCTTTCTGCTAAAAAATGTATCCATTTGACAACCTCTTGATTTCCAAAGTTGGAGCTCTACATCTCTGTCCCAGTTGCTTTTAAATATTTAAAATTGACCTGGTAAGTATTTCTATGAATTGAAAAAAAAAGACAGAACCAGAAGTCTTTCTACCAAAGCCCTATGAATCTGATCATTATCCCTGGGTAAAATCTGTAATGTAAGTAAGTCCTAAATTCCCTAAGTTTGCATCATACGAGCCCCTTGGTTTCATGTGGGAGCCTAATTACTTTTACACATGGGCTCTGAAGACTTCATAAAATATTAGCAGAATGTGACAAAGAGATTCATATTCAAGGTATCTGAATTTTTAATCCATCTTCAAATTTAGTAGGAACAACAACCTACTTACTTTAGTAAGAATATTTATTTGACTAAAACTGGGCATGCTGGGGAAAGCTGTATTACAGATAGAGTTGCAATTTACATGAGGAATCCATTATGATGACATAATACTTATTTACTGTTTGAGGTCATCACATAATTCTGAAAAACAAAGCAATATAAATAAAATTTTAGAGCTTAATGGGTAATGTAACATCTAATGTACTGACTGTTGTCACATGCTAATCCTATAAATCTTTACACTTCAGTTTAATTTAGGACACACAAGAAATCCATTTACAAGCACTTAAGCTGTGTTAGGATTTTGGTTGTGTTTGCTTGGTGATTTCCTTAGGATTTACCACAATGACCTGAGTTATAGAAATACTGTTTCAAGTTAAGGGAAAAACTGACCTGGGTTCAAGCTGAAAACAAATGTTCTGACAACTCAAGTTTAACTTACCTGTCAGTATCTCAGAATTCTTTGCAAGAAACAAAACACTGCTTTTTTACTGTTATGTTGGTTCTTAATCTTCAGTAGATACGTGTAGAGAGTAGGAGAAAGAAGTTAGAGGAAGAATAGGGGGGAAAAAACCCTAAGTGGGAGAAAGAGTAGAAAAATGGAATCTGAACTTTAATTGTGAGTAAGGGAAACAGGCATTTTCCTGAATGGAAATTTTAAACCAAGAAACAGTTCTGTCCACATGGAAATCAAAATGCTGTTGACAATAGTGGTTTCATATTTTAAATATGATAAGAGAGGTATGGTGCCGTGTGTAGAAAGCATGAGTAACTTGGAGCCTTTTGCGTCGGTCTCGTTTTCCTAAATGAGGCAACTTTGGCCTCATCTAGACTCCCATCTGGAGGTGAGCCGGGCAGCAGAACTCCCGCAGAATCTAGGCTTAGCTCACACACAGCAGTTTAATTTATGCACGGAAGCAAAGAGATGAGAAAGGGTTCTTTTCCGCTTATTGCCAGCAGGATTTTATTCACTGAAGCCATGGAGTGTGATAAAAGACAAAATCAAAATGGAGGTCAGGGCATTTTAAGGCGGAGGCGAGGGGAGGGCAGTTGGGAGAGCCAATCACTGTGGAGGACCACAATGATTGACAGGGGCACCGGCCAGTGAGTCAACTGTCCGCACCCGGCATGGGAACCAGTGATCTGTTCTCCTGGGCGGGGACAGCCCCTGCTGCCCTGGCCGGGGACTGCCCCTGCCAAGCCGGGGCTGTGCCGTCCCAGCTGCTGCGCGGGGAGGGGAAAGGACTGGCCCTCCCCGGCCCTGGCCCGGCGGGATCGGGCCCAGTCGCAAGCCACGCCCAGAGGCACCACAACAGTATGGTGAACAATTATTGCTATTTGGATTAGATAAGAAATAGCAAATTTACTGTAAGGAAATTGTCAAAAAGTCTGGTGCAGTTAGAAGCTGTTATCTAGTAAACCAAATAGAAAAAGATGACAGGTGGTTTGCCATAGTTGAGAAACACAAGAAATAGCTATGCTTTTCACTTCACATATGAATAGATTACAAAATGCAATTTAATTCAGACTGGTAACTAAGGGAGTGTGCACAACCAGTCTTCTTAGCAGAAAAAGACATCTATCTTATCCATCATTCCTTGTGGACTAACAGTGTTTTGTCACATTGCACAAGATCAGTACACTCTCATTTTCCAAAAGTAAGAAAACTTCCTGAGGCTCTGTTTTGGCTCCATACTTATTCGTGTATCCTACCAACATTACTTGCTGTCCCTGAGATTCTTTATAAACATTAATTAATTTGTCCTTGCCATAAATCTGTGAAATAGGTTATTATTTTCAACATTGCCAACACCATAATTTTTGCTGAGGGTAAAGCTGAAAATTAGAGACTTTTAAAGGAAAGAATGACATTTTTGTTCTTTCTGCTTGAATTATTTTCTGTGGATTGGTTTGTTTTAAACAGCAGTGATAAAATGCCCATTCCTCTGCTGTAAGAAATCTGCCAGGGATAAGGCTAATCTGAGAATGTGAAGAACACCAAGACCTTATTTCCCACTCCCTGATGGCTCATGACATTATCAGGCAGGTTATTATTATATAAAGGAGGGCATTGCTTGTATCAGAAGCAGTGCTTTGTAACAAGCAGTCACAGCCAACATGAAAGGTACGTTTAATATCTTCGAAGTCATGGCCAACTTTTGGAAATGAAGCCCATAAAACTCGTTGGGACACTGAGAATTTGTTACCAAGCCTCCCAAGCTGCATCAGCTATTCCAATGAGTCCTGTTGGGGCATGGTACTCAGATTTTAAGCCTCAGCTTATTTTCCCGCTACTACAGGTCTAGTGAACAAAGCTAGTACGTCTGACAAACTCAAAATGAAAAGACCCTTTGCAGAAGACAAATGATTAATTTATAATTGGAAATACAGGGATCAAAAATTGTAGCTGAAGATCTGTATTAAGTCACCTATGGATGAAATAAAAACAGTTGACTCTGAAATATTGTTCACTATCTGAATTTTAAATATTCTTGTTTGCTTGGGAGGATTTTATGGGAATTTTTCATAGAAAAATATTCATGGAGGAATTTCAATAGTTGACAATCAGGAAAATGACAATTATTTTTTTACAATTCTTACATAGGAAATTGCCTCCATGTATTGAATGCTCTGCTCTACATAGCTTATTTGGTTAGTATAATTGTAAAGAAGAGTAAATATTTTGGTTGTGCTGGAGCTGTCAAACAGAAATGAAAGATGGAAAAGGCATATTAGGTCACCTTGAGGCCAAATCCACAGGTGCTGGAAGCTGGTATAATTCCACTGACATCAATTCCTATTCTTTTCATTTGGAACTGCAGATGCTCAGAACCTCTGAAATCCCTGATGTGTATTCAGATTGTTCTTTTTATTTCAACAGTTTTTAGTGGATAGTCCCCAACAATTTTGCTCATTAATGTGGTGATGTATTGAGTAACATTCCTTGTACTACTGTATGTTTTCACCTCTAGCAAATTTAGTCTTTGGCAACTAAATGCAAGTAGAATGATACTTGCACCTTTTATACCAGAAAGCCAAGCATCAAACCAGCAGAATCTGCTAATGTGTTTACAGAGGTGTAAATTACCAACATGGCTTCGAGTCCAGAGTATTTTGACTGTGAGGGAATGAAGTGAAAATGTGGCACAAAATAAAATGCTTTGCAGAAACAATCAATAAGTAATGATTTTTTTAAACAAAAATTCCAGTTCTTTTGGATCCATTGCCACCGAGATATACTTCAAAGAATGTTCTAAGCAGAAAGTTTAAGAAAAAAGTGTTGACATATTTCTACATATTATATATGGAAATTATAATTTAAATATAATTAATAAATTATACATTGATCTATTTACCATTTTTTTTCAAATTGTTAAAATTTTTCCCATTCTCTAAATTATAATCTAGTGGATTTATGTAAGGTGCAAAGTCAGAGCAGCATAGGGTAGAATTAAGTAATCAAAAAGGAATATTATAGAAAACATTAAGTGTATTTTAAATAACTAGCAAGCGGAGTAGTTTCTGGGTTAGAGTTGCTGCTTAGAATCATAGCACAACAGTAACTTAGACAGTGAGATGGAGAAATCGCTTACACTTGTATCTACTCCGAGTTCCAAGGAAAAATGTGGTTGCTATAGCAACTGCCACATTACACTTATGCAGTCCCTGGAATAGATTAAATTGCTGAAAACCTCAAGGTTTTGTTTGGCTCTGTTCAGAACTGCAGCTAAATGTGCTGAAGTTACTTAATCAAAGGTATGTTAGTGTGCATATTCTTACATATTCTTGACCAAAATTTTGGCTTGTTACTTTAGCTTAGAGTTTTTTTTGTAGCAAATACTAATTCAAAATAACTTTGTCATATTTACTGTTTAGGCAAAACCATTTGGCTAATGTATGTGCAAGGTAGACACTGAATGTGTGAAATACACTATAGAAAATTTCTTGACATGAGGTATATCCAAGAGGTTTAGAAAATCAAAGTATTTCCTTACTCTAGAAAGTTTGTTTAGAGGCCATCCTAAGATTCTATGAAAAAATTAATAATTGAACACTATGGCAGCAGAAAGCAAGTTGTGTTTTGTTTTCTGTGGAAATTCACTCTGTTGGCTCAGTGCAGTTGGTCAACAATTGCAGGTAAAGTCATCTAACATATATCCATTATTTGAACACAATTTCATGCTTTATGTTATAAATGCCTAACTGCAGTGATTCTGAGGAGTGATGATTTATGCCTTCCTGATGTGTTTAAACACTTCAAAAGATTAACTGCCTCAGATACAGGGAAATTTTGCTGCAGATATTTTTGGATGGTGTTCATGCAAAACAAAATACAAAATAAACATAGGGTGCAGCTGTAGAAAACAACATGTTTCTTTGAACAGCTGAGATGCCACATCATCTCATGCTGTGCTAGGAAAACTACAGAGAGTTTTCAATTGTAGGTCTTTTGGGCCTCCCCAAGCTGTGACTTCTGACCGACGAAGTAGGAATTGTAGTAGACATAACTAGAAGAATTTAAAACTGAAATCCTGGGATTATGTGCATTTGTACATTGTATTAGGTGTTTTTGTTGTTGTTCTAGACCATTTCTTCTATTCTAGAGAGTTAGTATTTTAGCACTGTGGTTGCTGTTGATTCTTCCCCCTGCTTAATGAATGTTTTTTTTGTTTGTTCCTGCTGCCTCTCTTCTCGATTTGCCCCATTGGGGCAGAGAGCTAATCTGGCAGAGTCAGGGCTCTTGGTTGCTTTGGTACTGGTTTTGTTCTAATGTGACATGAAAAGCTCTGCTTACTTTTCATGTTTTCTTATTTCTCCCTCTCAGATTTCCCAGTCTTGAGTATGTGGCAGCCCCTCCAGAAAGCAACTGGCTATGGTTCTTCTAATGGTCTGAGGTTTCACCTGACCTCCTAAGTGCCATTACCTTATCAGAACTGGTCACATACTACCCTTCCCTTTCTGAATTTAACTCTTTCTGTAGAGCTCAGTTTTCATTTTTACATTTTTCCTTGGCAAATTCTGAAGCTGTACTTTGTTCAGATGTTCTATCTTTATTGCATCTTTTTTTAGTCAGCGCTTCTTACTGATTTATTTATCTATTTGGTGATTATTTGATGACATGACTGTGTGGTACTCTATTTTCTGTTTATTACTCAAAGTTTTAGACCAAAGTAGTGTTTTCTTCCACCCTTCGAGGTAATTTCTGTTTCTCCCTGAGAGAACAGAGGAGTCTGGTGCTGAAACATTAGCAAGTCTTTTGTAATGAGTGACAGTTATTTCACTTACTTTCTATACCTGATACAATAATTCTTACAGCTTATTTGAATATGTCATTTGGTATTTTACATAGAAATGCTGCATCATTTTCTTTGTGACATCCTTACTTGTCGATTTAACAGCACTAGGTTTTCTAGGATCGTTATTTGCTCTATGTGTTTATGAAATATATTATCATAAATATTCATGTTTTCTTATGTGTATTTTATATCAGTTTGCAATGTTAATCCTGCCTCAGGACCAACTTCCATCATGACAAATACAAGAAATGTATTCTTCTTGCCCACTTTATGAGCTTCATAAATTAAAACCTTTGAAATCCACACAATGCAATTTGCCTTGCTTTGTCCCTTATGGTATTTGTTTCAACACCTTGTCATTGAGATTTCATAGGAGCTGTATTTTTTTCCTTGTCAGGTAACCTGGGTTCTGTCTTCTTTGTCTTAAACTGTCACTTTATTCTTTTGTTACCCACTTCATTTTGTCATCTTTGAAAACAGGTTCCTGTTCTGCCACTTCTATGGCAAAACACGTCCTTGTGCTGTGTTGGAGATGGTCAGACTCAGACTGATTATTTGAAGGTGAGACACTGTTCTTGTTTAGAGTGCTAAGGACATTAAAAGAAGAGTAAAATGGCTTCTAGACAGAAGGAGGCTATTTTCAACTTTTTCACTGTAAATCCAGCTGAAAGCAGAGCATGTATGAAACTACAGTGCACTGTGGGGAAACTATTCCATGTATGGCTTCATTCACTTGGGTTTGTTTGTTGTTATTTCCCTCCCCCTGGCACTCCAAGCTTCTCACTTTTAATATTAAAATCTGATTTTGGCTATAGTAAGACTGTTATATATTCTGTGAAAATGTATGACATCCAGTTTAGTTTTCTGAGGATGACTTTCTGAGCAGACACAGAGATACAGTTGAGAATTACAATTAGCTGAACATTTCTGCTCAATTTTCTATGATTATAGGCATCAAACATATTTTTATCTGTATTTCCATTAATTCACTTTTTGTTCAGTTCCCATAACCAGATAGCTTTGAAATTAAGGATAATTTTTAAGGCATAAAATATTCTTGAAGAAAAATGCCTACTTACTACTTTTATATTGATAATAAATTCTCAATATTAAATGAGAACATTTTACCACTAAGAAGTTCTACAATTTTGTATACCCCAGTTTTCATTCACTATTAGAAAGATTCGTACTTGTCAGAACCTGTCAGCCATTTAACAATTTACTTTGTTACTTTTTTAGTTACAGTAAAAAATGTAGCTCATTGTTTATCCTGCAAAACTCATTTTGCTCTCTCTTATTGCTAAAATTATGTCCAAGTTTTGTTTGTCGCTGTTTTTTTACTTCTAAGTACTTTCTGTAAAAGCAAAAGTTGAAAAGAAACAATTAGACATTCCGAGTGACTTTTGGAAAGGGTCTGATTTATTAACAGGGCAAACCGTGTTTTGGTACACAGGGCAGGGATATGTGGGGGATGAAAATTGGGGCTGTCACAAGGTGTCCTCTGTGAGAACAGCCCTGGCCATCCCTGTGTTGTGCAGAGTCAGTTTCAGCTGCCTTGCAAATGGACCCACCACTGGTCAAAGCTGATCCCACCAGCCATGCTCGTGGTGCCTCTGAATAAACATACTTGAGAAAGAGTGAAAAGCACTGCACAGCAACTGTAAGAAAGAGGACTGAGACATGAGAAAAAATGTTGAAACAACCCTGCAGACACCAAGGTCAGTGTAGGAAGGGAAGTAGGTGTTACAGGTGCCAGAGCAGAGACTCCCCCTGCATCCTGAGCAGCAGAATGTGGTAACGCATGTTAACCCCCTGCAGCCCATGGAAGTCATGGGTGGAGCAGATATGCTGCAAACTGCAGCCCATGGAGGATGCCAGGCTGCAGGAAGTGGATATATCCTAAAAGAAACCCAGAGGGAGCCCACACTGGAGCAGGTCTACTGGCAGAAACCAGGCCTGTAGAGAACCTACACTGGAGCAGTCTTTTCCTGTAGGACTGTGGTCTGTGCTAAGAATCCATGTTGGAGCACTTTGTGAACAGCTTCAGTCTGTAGGAAGGACCCATATGGAAGCAGTTTGGGAAGGGCTGTATTCTGTGGGAAGGACTCCATGTTGGAGCTGGGGAACAGTGTGGGGAGGAGCAGAGATGAAGTGTTATTAGGGATTGACCACAAGCCCCATTCCTTATCCCACTGTGCCACTTAGAGCAGGGAGGAAGTTGAATAGCAAGGAATGAAGGAAGGACGTTGAAAGAAGGGGAAGAAGAAGGGGGTGTGAGGGCAAGGCATCTGTTGTTAGGTCTTTTTCTGACCATTCTGCTCTATTTTTAATTGGCAATAAATTAAATGAATCTTCTCCAACTAGAGTCTGTTTTGCCTGTGGTGGTTTCCTGTCCTTATTAAGCCATGAGCATTTCCATCTTATTTTATCTCCCTGCTTTGCTGAGGAGGGGGAATGGAGAGTGATTTGGTAGCCATCTGGCTGCCAACCAAGGTTAACCCACTGGGCATATTTTGCTTGCAGTGTTGTAAGAAGTAGAAGTTATCTTTGATTGATAGATTCCTGGTGTGTAGAAACATAGTTGTGTTTTCTATAATTCCACTGTTTACTGCTGTACCATTTGCAATGCCTTATGATATGATGACAGCAGAAATAGAGCTTCCCTAATCCAGCTTTCAGTAAATCAGGGGACTGATTGTAAGTGAAATACCTGTAACTGAAAAGGCAGGACACCCTGATGTATTCAAAATGAATTTTGAAGGACACACAAAGGGGGTACCTTCTTTATATCTTCTAGACAGAATTTTTTAGCACAGAACACATTAGAAAATTATAATGCTTTTAGAGGGATATCCACATAAACTAATTTTTCCTAGCTAATAATTCATTCTTTATCTGTTACAAATCTGTTTATCAACAAATTACAATCTCTTCTTCCACCGATATTCTAGACATTAAAGTGTAACATTGCAAAATCACCAAGGGCAAGCAAAATTAGCACAAGGTATGAGAGACATAGAAAAAAGGAGAAAGGAAAGAAAAATGAAGGTAAAATGGGGTGAGGCAAGAAGAAAAAAATCAAAGGCAAGTACTATATATGAAAAGGACAGCGAGTGAGAAAAAAGGGAAGACAAATATTCTGAAGTAATAAACAGTAGTTATTCATTTAATGAAACAGATGTATCTATGAGTGTACATGCAGGTATGTGTCTAGAGGACTCCTGAAGCACTTCTCAGCTAGTTTTTTAGAGACAACTGCAGCAATATACTTCAGCCAGCAACAAAGATCCTACCCAGATATCACAAATGAATGTTTTCTCTGCAGTTTGTGGCTTCTTGGTACCTGTGATAGATTAGATCTCACTTAAAATTAGCTGTTAAAATTTGTGAATCTTTAAAGGAGCTGTTACAGGGTTAATCAAGCTGTATAGGAGTTGTTGAAGGGTTATTCAAACTGTACAGAAAAAAAGGAAATGGGCAGAGAAATAAGGAGATTTCTGCTGTGGAAGGGATTACAGAAAGGCAAACATCTGTAGTGAACTTGACTGAAGAAAACCTTCAGCACTGAGTGCCAAGAGCTATGTGAAGGATCTCAGTAAAATTTAAAAAGCCACTCACTCAAAATAAAAGACCAGAGAGAAATTACCAAGCAATGGCAAAGTGCATATGCTACTTAGGAACAAGCTCTCTTAAAAGTCATGTGGAGACCTTGTATGTGGCACAATTTAGGATTGCTTTTTGGAATAGCATCCAACTTTTTGGTGTAGGGCATAATCCATGTCCTGTGGACAAGCTTCTGCTATTCTTTCCAAATTGACATGCAGCCCCATTGTATCTTCCCATTGTTTTTTATTTTTAAGCGAAGATGAACACCTGTTCTGCCAGTGCTCATATCTGTGAACTCACACTGTGTTTTAATCATCTCTGACTAGGAAAATAATTCAGGTTGGAATTTTTCCTTCACATTTTTGCTTATTGGAAAGACTAAATACTTCATCTCATACTCAGGGAAGGAACTTGAAAATGCTGCACTGTCTTGCTGACAGCATTGCTGTCCTAGAATGATTTAATGTCTCTGTAAATATCAGTGTGAATATACAGAAATTACTTCAACTGACCATGCTTTGTGAGTAGCAAGAAATCACAGGTTTTCACATACAGAGATGCCAACCTATTCCAGTGTCAGTAGTGATTTTCCTTCTGTCTTTCACAGAGAATACTTAGTGATGAAAACTGGGTTAAAGACTGATTGGTCTGCCAGGCCTTCCTTCACAGAGCTCCTGCATGATCCCTCCATCAGTATGTAAAATGACACTTGAACAACCACTTTTCATTAACTTTGAGGTTTTTGATGTGTACAGTTTAGATGAGTATTAGGATGTCCTAATTAATCATGCAGGACAAAAGGGGAGACTAGTTATTTACATAACTCAGACTCCTAAGTAGAAACACACCTGCTTCCCCATTTCTCTGTAAGTTTTGTCCCTATCCCTTGCATTCCTTATCCCATTCCCATTATCTTCAACTTCAAACACTTACTTCAAAATTTTGTCCCCCTCAAAGTGAATGAGAAACTTTGAAAATAGTCAGTTTCCCTTACTGAAGTCAGTAAATTGATATACACTGGACCCAAATAATCCCTGGCATAATTCTGTTGCCATTCACTGGGACATGTGTGCAAGTTGTTGTGGTGTAAACAACTGGCTTGTTCAGTTCATAATGTGTAATACTTTTAGCTTGGAATGTTAATATTCTGTTTCTCTATGATTTTTACAATGGAGGGCATTTCAATAAAACCTTTCATAGACAAAGTACTACAACATGTATTTGTAGTTAGATAATATACAATATATAATATAT
>VZRZ01006123.1:28361-42213 GCA_013398175.1 Climacteris rufus
GTGGAACTGCCAGGGAGCCGTGGGAGCAGCGAGCCCTCCAGTGCACCCACGCCGGGAGCAGATGCCACCGAAGGCAGGAGCGAGTCCCCGGTGTCCGAGGGAGCCGGAGCTGCCGCTGCCCACTCAGCAGCTGATGTGGAGACAGGAACCAGCGAGCTGGAGGGAGGGGACACCTCCTTGGGGGAGCATCCGTCGGAGATGAACGAGACAGATGCGGCCAAGCAGTTCGAGACTTGCACGTCCAAGTTCTCCCTGGATGGGTTGGACCAGTTGGGTGCTGAGGAGAGCTGGAGCCAGCCCCGCTTATCCCCTCCCCTGGGGACCACAGACAGTGCCAAGTGGGACATGGCCTCCAAACAGGAGCCATTCTCTGAGAAGCTCAGTATTTCAGGACTAAACCCACCTTCCGAGCCAGACCCGGGCCAGCCGGAACTGTTCTGGACGGCTCTGGAAGAGCAGGAGGCAGCTGGGCATCCAAACCCACAATCCCAAAGGTCAGAGCGTGGGGAGAGTCCGTCCCCGCTGGAGCCAGTGTGGGATGATGGTGAGGGCCGAGCAGGAGAGCAGCCCCAGGAGGCAGAGCAGGGCAGGGCCCGCGCCGGCGAGCGCTCGGCAGAGAGCAGGATAGACTGCAAACAAGCCGATTTCTGGAAGCCAGACAGGCCAGAGCAGAGGCACAGGCAGGGAGGAGCTTCAGCCCTGAGAAACCCCTTTACCCTGGCGCTGAGCCCCAACTCCCCGAGCAACCCCTTCGTGGAGACGCCCCCGGCCCCGCTCCCCGTTGCGGCCGCGCTGCCCGAAACGCTTGCCCAGGGGGAGCTGAGCTTCTGCAGCCCGCGGGAGGCAGCCCTGGGGCGAGGCTTGCGGCCCACTAACGCGCCCCCCTCCCCGCATGCCAGCCAGCCCCCGGCCTTCTCCACCCCCTTCCTCGTGGCTGCCACTAACCCCGAGCCCCGTGGGCCCGCGGGGGTCCCCGCCAGCCGCCGCGCCGCCGCCCGGCCCTGCCCGCAGCCCCGGGACGCACAAGCTTCAGCGCTCCTGGTTTTGCCCAGGGAGACACAGCCGGCTGAGAAGCCCTTTTGCCAGCAGACAACCAGGTGAGCACTCTGGGGAAGGTGAAGGGTGTTGTTTGGGACAGGTGAGCCCTGGCTGCTGCTCTGAGCAGGGGGGATCAGAGGACCCAGCTCGGTGCCGGCAGCTCACGGCTGGGCTGGCTCCAAGGAGGCTGCTCCAGGTGCTGCAGCTCCTCTTCCCTCACCTTCCCGTGGGCCCAGAGAGCATCCTGTGCTCTGCACTGACCTTGGGAGCATCAGTGGGAGCTGTGCCAGGGCAGGGCTGGCTCAGAGAGGGGCACAAGGCTGGGCTGGTGTCACCCTGAGATGTTCCACCTTGGCCTTAAGCTCCAGCACAGACTCAGATCCACTCGGGATGCAGTGCTGGATGAGGAGCCTGGGATTCCCTGCACTGCTGGGAGCCTTGGCTCTCTGGGATCCTGGTGGGGAAAGGCCACTGTGTGTTCCCTGACCAGGGCAAAGGGTTCAATGCACCCATGACCCGCCCCAGCTGACCATTCAGCCCCAGCAGAACTGCACCCACACCTCACTCAGTGCTGATTTTGGCTCCATCATCTTGCCCGTGCTTGCAGAACAAAAGCCTTTTCCATGCCTGCCAGGAGAGCTTGTGGCTGTGAATGCTCTCGTGAGCTCCCTCGTGGCACGTGCACGGCTGCTGCCCCTGCCCTCTCCATTCATTCAGCTTTGGTTGCTTTCCTTCCAAGTGCCCATGGGCTACTAAAAGCCTCCTCCTCTCCATAGCAAAAAAAAAAGAGGTTTTTCACCAGGGCAAAATGCTGTTCTCCCCTCCCTCCTGCCCACTGGTGGTGAAGCAAGTGGGATTTAGCCTTGAGGAGAACGGGAGTGGGAAGGATGGAAAGGAGGAGCTGTTCCTCCTCTCAGGCTGATTGTGGGAATGCCATGGAGCAAAGATGGTGAGTTCAGGGCATGGAGTTCTGCTCTGTGTCCTTCAGGTCATGCAGTTTTCCTGGCACTCCTTCCCCTGGTGTGCCTGGGCAGGAGAAGCTTGTCCTGGGCTTTGTCTGCTCAAAGATCGAGCTCTCCCGGTGATTTTCCCAGCTCAGGCAGGGATTTATGGATCAGCCCCACTGAGCATGAGGCAAATGGAGCTTCCTGGGGGCACGGAAATGGTAAAATCCCACCTGGCCCAAGAACAAGATTGGTCACGGCCCTGGAGGGGGGAAGAAGGGAGGGTGGGGCCAGCAGAACTCGCTGAGCTCCTTCCACAGGGGGATCCCTCCTTGGCTGATCTTGGGAGCAAACACCAGCCAGAGCTGGGTCTGTCAGGGGATATTTGTTCTTCTTGTTTGGGCCAGATCCTCCAATCATTTTTAATTGGATTATTCACCCTCCAGCAGATAGCCTGGTTCAAATTGTGCAGAGCTGCTGCACAGGAACCTCCTGAGTTCTGTGACGTTTCATGGAAAGAGAAGTGTCCTGCGATGCCAGAGGGAAAGCTGAGGCATGAGGGGAGCACAGGACTCTCTGTTGGCAGTTCCTGCTCATGGGCATCCTCAGGCTTGCCTGTGCATCCCCCAGGCCTGGCTGGCTGCTGGGATGGGAATGGGCTCGGATCCAAGGGCTGGTTGTGATCCCAGGGCTGCCTTCTGTCGGGATACGTGGCTGGGCAGTCCTGGAACTTCCCTGCCCTGGTTCTTCCAGCACAGTTTGGATACCTGGTGTGACTGAAGGACCTCTGCAGAGTTACTGAGGCCTCTGTGAGAGGCTCTGAGTTACTGCAGAAGATCAGGAAGATGTGGTGACTCTCACAGGGTGAGGGAGGAAAGCTGGAGGGGACCTTTTCCCCATCCCCATGGCCATGCTTCCCTTTCCAGGATCTTCTCCTGCTGGGATTGTCAGTGGCACTTAGACAAGGGAAAGGTGGTAGGAAAAATGAAAGACTTCCCACTTGGAATGGGCATTGAGTGTTGGCTGGGGCAGCAGTGCCTGGTGTGGGATGTTGAGAGTTTGGTGAGGGGCTCGGTGCCTCCTCAGGAGAGCTGGAGGCTGGGATGGGGTCCCATGTCCCCTTCCCAAGTGGCCAGAGGGCTCCTTGTTCATCTTGTGCTGGGCTAAGGGGGTGCTCAGAGCATCAGCTGCAACTCCTGGGTGTGTGGGGGGCCCTTTGCTGCTCGTGGGGACAGGGCAGGATGGCCCTTCCCTGCTGGGAAGGTGTCACAGCCCCGGCAGGAGCGACCCCCAGGACAGCCTGTGACCTGCCCTGGGGGCTCTGCTGCCTCCAGGAGCCCAGCAGCTCCTTGTCCATCCCTCAGGACCCACGTGGGACTGTCCCAGCACATTGTGGTGCTTGCAGGTGGCAGCTTTGGGCTGTCACAGGTGCCGAGGTGCTGGCACACGCTGCTCGGTGCCTTCCTCACGTCAGGAGTGCAGCAGAACCAATTTATTCTGAAAATGAGGCTGCAGGTTAAACCATGTGCCAGTCCTGGTGATCCCTGTGGAGCCCTGGGAGCTTGGAGAGTGCTTTGGCACAGCCATGGGTAGACCTGGGAGATGTGATCCCCAGCTCAGATGTGATCCCTCTCCTCCTGTAGGCCCTTTCTCCATGGAAGTTTGGCCCTGGGATGCTGTGTGGTGCTGCAGGCACAGCAGCTTGTCCATGAGACTGAATCCCTTGGATCTGTCCTCTGTTGTTCTCTGTGAGGAGCATTTTAATGCAATGACAAGGACTGGGTTTGGGAGTTGCTGCAGGGCAATGCATCCAGTTTTTCACTGTGCTCTGCACTGACCTTGGGAGCATCAGTGGGAGCTGTGCCAGGGCAGGGCTGGCTCAGAGAGGGGCACAAGGCTGGGCTGGTGTCACCCTGAGATGTTCCACCTTGGCCTTAAGCTCCAGCACAGACTCAGATCCACTCGGGATGCAGTGCTGGATGAGGAGCCTGGGATTCCCTCATCCCACACTCAGTTCACATTCATGGACCAGCAAAGGAGACAGGTCCAGCTTCTTGGCACATCCATCAGACCTGACTGTGAGGTGTGGAGCTCCCCTGGCAGGACCTGGTGCCACCATCCCAGGACAAACCCAGGTGGAGGAACATGTGCAGCTCTTGGATCCTCTCTGAGTGACAGAGGGAGGAGGCAGAGCCCTGCTCAGCCCAGCCCTGCCCAGCCAAGCCCGGCCCACTCCACCCTCAATGGGAAGAACTGGGATAATGGTTTATTTCCAAGCCACCTTTCCCAGCTCTGCAGAAGTGACTGTTCCCACTGGGTGGGAAATGCCCCCTGCTTCCAAAACCCATCCAAGCATTCCCACTGGCACCCCAGGTCGGTGTGGTCCCAAGGAGGTGTTGGAGACACTGGGCACAGTGTCTGTGCTGGCTGTGGGGCTGCACGAGGTGCCAGTGACGTGTGGGGCTGTGTGCTCAGTCCTTGCAGTTCCCCCAGCCCTCTGCTCACCCCTGTCCTGCTGTGTCCTGGTGTTTGCAGCTCCTGCTCAGGTTTTGTCCCTCTGGGGAGTGCTGGAGCCTCCTGTGCAGAACAGCAACTCCTGCAAGCCCTGGCACTCAGCTCAGGTCTGTGGGATCGCTCTCCATCCTTTCCAGCTGCTCAGGAGTCCTGGGCTCTGTCCATGTGCTTGGACAGCTCTGGGAAGGGGTCAGAGAATCACAGAGCGTCCTGAGCTGGAAAGGACCCACAGGGATCATCCATCCAACCCTGGGCATGCACACACACCCCAAAAACCCCACCCTGGGCATCCCTGGCAGCGCTGTCCAACCTCCCCTGGAGCTCTGGCAGCCTTGGGAATGTTCCCATTCCTTGGGGAGCCTGGGCAGTGCCCAGCACCCTCTGGGGGAAGAACCTTGCCCTGATCTCCACCTAAACCTGCCCTGGCACAGCCCCAGCCCTTCCCTGGGTGCTGTCCCTGTTCCCCAGAGGGAAGAGGTCACTGCCTGCCCCTCGGGAGGAGCTGATCCTTTGGCTTGTTGGAGCTGGGTGGTGGCTGCCAGTGCTGTTCTCTCCCAGCACACGGACAGCAGGAGGCACCTTCATGGTCCAAGAGAACTTCCAGAGTCTTGGTGTGCCCTGATCCCATCCCCACGGACAAGGACGCACAGCAGGCAGGGTTGTCACCTGGGCAGGGTGGCTGCTGCACCCCAGGAGAGCAGAGGCTTTGCAGAGCTCCCAGGTGGATGTTTGGATGTCTCCATCCCAAGGATGGATGTCTGAATATCTGGATGTTTCCATCCCAAGGATGGGTGTCTGGATGTTTCCATCCCAAGGATGGATGTCTGAATATCTGGATGTTTCCATCCCAAGGATGGGTGTCTGGATGTTTCCATCCCAAGGATGGATGTCTGGATGTTTCCATCCCTTGGGATGGATGTCTGGATGTTTCCATCCCAAGGATGGATGTCTGAATATCTGGATGTTTCCATCCCAAGGATGGGTGTCTGGATGTTTCCATCCCAAGGATGGATGTCTGGATGTTTCCATCCCTTGGGATGGATGTCTGGATGTTTCCATCCCAAGGATGGATTTTGGGTGTCTGGATGTTTCCATCCCAAGGATGGATGTTTGGATGTTCCCATCCCAAGGATGGAGTTTGGATGTTTGGATGTTTCCATCCCAAGGATGGATGTCTGGATTTTTCCATCCCAAGGATGGATGTCTGGATTTTTTCATCCCAAGGATGGATGTTTGGATGTTTCCATCTTGGATGGATTTTGGATGTCTGGATGTTTCCATCCTTGGATGGATGTCTGGATGTCGGGATGTTCCCATCCCAAGGATGGATGTTTGGATGTTTGGATGTTTCCATCCTTGGATGGATGTTTGGATGTTTCCATCCCGAGGATGGATGTTTGGATGTTTCCATCCCAAGGATGGATTTTGGATGTTTGGATGTTCCTATCCCAAGGATGGATGTCTGGATGGTGCACAGGTGTGCTGCTCCTTGCAGGGAGGAAGCATCAGGTCACTTCTCTTTCCATCACACTGAGAAGGAACTGGGCTTTGCTCAAGCTCAGAAACAACCTTTGGGTGAAGAGCGAGGCAAAAATAAATGAGAATGTCATTCCCTCTCAACTGACTCCTCCCTCTCCCTTTTGGCCTCGTGGAGGGGACAAATTCTCTGGTGGCTTCCAGGCAGGTGACCTTGAGCTCTTGGGCTGGAGTGCTGCCCTCAGACTCTGGGCAGCAAAAAGCTGGGCAGCAAAAGCTGCTCTGGGCAGTGAATGATTGCACTGGGGCTGGGTTTGACCTTCCCATGGCAGCTGTGACCCAGCACTCCCAGTGTGGACTGGGGCTCCTCAATATCTCAGCCACACCCATGTCTGGGGCTCCTTATCTCCTCTGTGGGTGGAGCAGCTCCAGGGCTGTGCCCTGCTCTCCTTGGAGCGCAGCCACCAGGCTTTAGCTGCGCCTAAAGCTGCTGTTCCTGTCAGAGCCCCGGGCAGAGGCAGGAGCTGGGGGTGCTGACTGTTCCCCCTCTTGTTCCCGCAGCCCTCACCCCGTGAAGCCCCTGAGTGCTGGGCAGGAGGGCTCCAGGGAGAGGAGGCAGCAGCACAGGTCCAGCCTGAGCTCGGCGCTGAGCAACGGCCTGGAGAGGCTGCGGACGGCGACCACGGGCAGCGTGCAGCCCCTGGGCCCGGCCTCCCACCCCGACAGAACCGACTCCAAGCTCAAGGTGGGTGCTGCTTCCATCCCCTGCCCCGGGGGGGCTGTGCTGACCCTGCTCCAGCTGCTCTGGGGCACAGGGGCAGCAGGCTGGGCTGGGAGGAGGCACTGGGGGGCTCCAGGGCCCTGCTGGTTCAGCCTCCCCTCTCCTGTGGCTTCTGTGGGCTCTGCACCTCCCAGCCCATCGTTCTCCCCTTGGTTTGGGGGTTTTATTGTGCAGTGTGTGAGTGAATCCCAGTTATAAAGTCATGGCAAGGGTTGGGTTGGGTTGGGATGGACCTTAAATCCCATTTTCTTCCAACCCCTGCCATGGGCAGGGACACCTTCCACTGCCCCAGGTTGCTCCAAGCCCTGTCCAACCTGGTCTCCACAAGCCATGGAAGGGGGAGGGTGTAGCAGCTGCCTGCTGGATGCTCTGAAAGGTTCCTAATCCTGGCAGGGGAAGGTGCTTCCTGCAGCTTGGCTCACCTGGGTGCACTCCAGACACTGGCACGCTGAGGCCAGCAAAGCTCCTGGGTGGTACCTGGGCACAGGGTGTTCTGAGGGCTCATCCCTCTGTGCCCTGCCTCTCCCTGTGCCTGCCCAGCTCAACGTGGGGTTCACCTGAGTGTCAGGACAAGCACAGCCCTGCTGCTGCCAGGAAGCCTTTGGGTGCTGCAGGGAGTGCAGGAGGTGTGGGTGGTGCTTTTCATTGTACTCTGTGATGCTGCCCTTCTTTCCCAGCAGGACCCCTCCCTGCTGGACCAGTCAGCCAAGTATTACCACCTGACCCACGACGAGCTCATCCAGCTTGTGCTGCAGAAGGAGCTGGAGCTGAGCAAGAAGGAGGAGCACATCCAGGAGCTGGAGAACTACATCGACCAGCTGCTGGTGCGCATCATGGAGCAGTCCCCCACCCTGCTGCAGATCCCCCTGGGGGGAGGCAAGGCCCAGTGAGCCCCCCAGGCAGCAGCCCCACTCCCCAGAGCACTGCCCAGCACCCACCTGCAAACCCCCTGCCCTCCCCTCCTGGCAGCACAGGCTCCTGCAGCTCCTGTGCCCACAGCCCAGCAGGAGAGCTGCTCCTTCCAGCCCAGGCTGGGCACAGCTCAGCTCCAGGGAGCTGCAGGGTGACAGAGGAGGGGCTGGCAGCACCTCTGGGGAGGAGCAGAGCCCTGGACTCAAGGCCTCCTGAGGTTCCTGTGGCTGGGACCGAGTGCCCTCCTCCCAGGCACTGCTCCTGCCAGAGCTTTCAGTGCCCCATGGACATCTGAGAGCTGGAAACCATCTCCCCATGGCTTCATCCTGCTGCTGCTGCTCCTCTGCCCGCTCTTCCTCCCTTCTCCTCCTCCATCCTCCTGCCTGCAGGATGATGTTGGACTGGTGGATGAGGGAGCTGCTCAGCCCCAGTGAGGCTCCAGCAGCCTGTTGGATGCTCCTGCCCCACTCAGCCCCCAGGGAAGGGCCTGCAGAGCCAGCTCCACTCTGTGCCACTCCCTGACCACGGGGGAGATGCTCCCCAGAGCGTTGGGGGCACTGGGATGGTGCCAGGGCCTGGCTGGGCTGTGCTGGCCCTGTCACCCTCCCAGAGCCAGGGCTGGCACTGCCCTGGGAATCTGGGCCAGGGCTGGGTTATGCCCCAGGAGAGCTGCAGGAGATTTTCTGCATCCCCCCCCACCCAGCACGGGGCTGCAGAGTTCAGAATCCACCGGGAATTTTCCATCCAGTGTTCCCTGGGAGTGGCTCCCCATGGCTGCCCCACCCTGGCTGTGCCTCAGCTTTCCCAGCACAGCAGGAAAACCCCTCCTGGGAGAAAGCTGAGCCTGGGCAGCTCTGCAGGGCTCCCAGACACTCCTGGCACAGCCACAGCTCCAGAATCCTCCCAGAGCCCTCCCTGGCTGCTGCCATGGGATCCCAGGCACAGCATCTCTGCAGGGCCCAGCCTGGGGGGACGTGGGCCAGCTCTGCCCACTGCTGGCCAAATGACCACCCAAGGGTGATTCACCTGCTCCAGGATGGGTTTGGAGGGGCTGTGCAGGGGGACAGGAAAGGGGGTGTTCCCTCTCTCATCCTGCCAGGATTCTGGCTGCAGAAGGTGCCCCTGCAGGCAGAGGGGCAGTCGGTGTGGGATTGCAACTTGTAGGGCATCTTCTCTCTCTCCTGTACATCCCAAAGTTACTGGATCCTTTTAAACCCTCCCTGCTCTTCTCTTTCCTTGCTTCAATACAGACCTTGCCTCTGAAGAGTTGTGCCTTTTGCCATAGCACAGTAGCAGTTTCCTACCCCAAAAAAGGCTCTGAGATCCAATTCCCAGTCCCTCACAACCTGTCTGGGGCAGGTCCCTCTTCTGTTTCCCTGCTCATCCCGAGAAGTGAGTTCATTCTCACACACAGACAGCAGCCCCTGGGCTGTGGGAGGCAGAGAGAGCAGGAGCTGACAGGGCTGGGAAGAGCAGGCTGAGAGTTCCAGGACAGAATGAGCTGGATACAGAGTGTTGGGTCAGGAGGAAAGGAGGCTTGGTCCTGTCTTGCCTGTGGACCCTTGAATGAGGAGGATTTGTGGCCTGGGAGGGCACCAGCCATGAACCTGCCCCTCCCCTCCTAGGAAATACCTGAGGGTATTTCCACCTGCTCCTCCTCCCTCTGTTTCTGGGCTGGGCTGGGAGCATCCAAGGGAAAGTTTCTCCCATTTTAGAAAGTCCCAGGAACCTCTCTGTGCCTGTAGGATCAGATCCCATGGACTCTGAGAGCCAGATCCCTTTCTGGGTGCCCCCCTCTGTCCCTCTGAGCTGGAGAAGCTGTGGGCAGTGGGAAAAGCAGCCCAGCAGGGGGATGAGGGCAGGAGAAGGGGCAGGGGGGCATTAAAGGGGAGGTGTAGAGCCCAAATCTCCCTCTAGAGCCAGGCCCTGCACTCCCTGAGCACAGCCTGGCCTGGAGCTGAGCCTGCAGGGTGTGTTGGAGGTGCCACTGTTTGTGTGGCTCTCATGGCACCTCCTTCCCTGCTCTCCCTCCTCCGTGGTGCCTCAGCCCTCCCTCAGCCCCTCTGCCTCAGGCAGCTCTGCCTTGCTTGGCTCCAAAGCCTCAATGTTTTGCACTGCAATATTAAAAGTTACTCAGAGCTCGGCAGGTTGTACCAGGTGTGCAGCCTTTCCAGCAATAGGTGCTTCCTCATCTCCTGCCTTTCCACAATACCTTCTCCTTCCATCTCCTGTTTGCATCTCCTGTTTTCTCCTTCCATCTCCTGCCTTTCCAGCAATACCTATTCCCTCATCTCCTGCCTTTCCAGCAATAGGTGCTTCCTCATCTCCTGCCTTTCCAGCAATACCTATTCCCTCATCTCCTGCCTTCCCAGCAATTCCTGCTCCTCCCATCTCCTGTTTGCAGCAATACTTGCTCCTTCCATCTCCTGCCCTTCCAGCAATATCTGCTCCTTCCATCTCTTGCCTTTCCAGCAATTCCTGCTCCTTCCATTTCCTGTCTTTCCAGCAATAGGTGCTTCCTCATCTCCTGCCTGTCCACAATATCTGTTCTCTCATCTCCTGCCTTTCCAGCAATTCCTGCTCCTTCAATCTCCTGTTTGCAGCAATACCTTCTCCTTCCATCTCCTGCCTTTCCACAATTCCTGTGCTGTTCCCTCATCTCCATTCCTGTTCCAGCAAGAGGTGCTTCCACATCTCCTGTTTCCAGCAATACCTGTTCCCTCATCTCCTGCCNGCCTTTTCACAATACCTGTTCTCTCATCTCCTGTTTGCAGCAATACCTTCTCCTTCCATCTCCTGCCTTTCCACAATTCCTGTGCTGTTCCCTCATCTCCATTCCTGTTCCAGCAAGAGGTGCTTCCACATCTCCTGTTTCCAGCAATACCTGTTCCCTCATCTCCTGCCTTTGTGTGCAGCAATTCCTGCTCCCCCACCCCATTTCCAGCAATTCCTGCTCCCCCACCCCATTTCCAGCAATTCCTGTCGCTCCCACCTGCAGGGCCCAGCACAGCTCCCTTGGCACAGAGGAACTGCAGTGAGGGATGTTCTGTGTCTGTCCCTGAGTGTTCACAAGTCCACAGGTACCTCCCTTGTTCAGGAAAAGGTGTCTTAGGGATGCTCCTGTCTCTGTTCTCTGTTTCCCCACCCCACTGCCCTGAGAGTTGGGGCTTTCCCCCTCAGCACACAGGTTTTATTCTCTGCATGAGAGCAGCAGCTTGGCTACACAGCAGCTCTGGGCTCTGGGCCATTCTATGGTCATCTCCACCTTCCCAAGGGAATGGCTTTGAGGACCTAAACGCTTTCTCAGAGAGGGGGGGGGTGAGGAGAAGAATTCTGGGGATGTTCTGGAGTTGCCCGTGCTCCATCTGGAATTTCTCTCTGTGTTTGGTGACCGAGTCTCTGTGTTTGGTGATGTCTTTGGGAGCCCAGGGGCAGGAGCAGCGTCCCTGCTCCGTGTTTGTCCCTGGCCATGTCCCTCTCTGCTGAGCCCAAGGGTTTTGTGGGCCAGCAGCAGCTTTTCCCTGTTCTGTTGGAAACACAGCCACAACAATCCCTCTGTGGCTTTGCCTTTCTCCTGGAGCTGTTTGCCCACGAGGCTGCAGCAGGGTGCTGCTGCTCTGCTTTTGCTGCCAGCCCACCACCGGGTTTCTTGCTTCTCAACAACTTTGCCCAAGTGATTTCTTTCCCCCTTGCCTGGTCCTCCTGGCCAGAAGAACCACCAGGGTTTCTCCTCAGACAAACCTGAAGGGCTGGGGAGTCTCCAGGGTGATGTAGGCTCAGCCTTGGCTGGGAAGAAACCGCCCTGGTTGGTGTTAGAAATGTGGGAAAACATCCCCAAGTGGGAGAAGTTGGGGGGTTTTTTTGGGAGTTGTTGGTTTCCCTGTTCTTCAGGTCCGAGGGAAGCGGGTTCTGTGTGTCTCATGTTTTAATAGTTGCAACTAATGTTTATAAAGAGCTTGTTATTTACGTTTTGAGCACTTTAAAGAAAAAAAATAAAAGTTGTTCAAGCTGTTCCTAGACACTTGTGATTCACTGACAGCAGCGTCTGTGCTGATGGTGCTTGGATGGGGAGTGACAGCTCTGCTGGGGAGGCTGAGGGTGGCCAGCTCCTCCAGCAGCTTCTCCACCTTCCCTGGCAGTGCCCTGGCAGTGCCCTGGCCTGGGGATGCTGCAGGTACCTCAAATGCCTCCCCAGATGCTGCTCCTGCCTCAGGATCCAAGGATTCCCTCAGTTTTGTGTGTCTGGGATGGGAGTGGGCAGGGGGCTGGGCTCTGCTCCCAGGGAACAGGGACAGGAGCAGAGGGAACGGCCTCAGGCTGGGCCAGGAGAGGTTTAGATTGGATTTTGGGAATATTTCTCCATGGAAAGGGCTGTGCAGCCCTGGCACAGCTGCCCAGGGAGGTTTGGAATCCCCATCCCTGGAGGGGTTTAAAATCCCTGGGGATGTGGCACTTGGGGATGTGGGGCTCAGAGGGCTTTTCCAGCCCAAACAATTCCAGAATTCCACGATTCTCTGCACCTGCAGCTGCCCTGCTGCTCACACTGCCCAGAGCAGGGAGGGTGGGGAGGTCACTGCTGCATTCCTGGGGATTTGTGGAAGTTTTGTGTTGGGGCAGAGGGCAGCAGAGCTGGGCTGGCTCCCAGACAGGGGGTTCAGCCTGCTGGGAACACCCAGCTCCAGCAGAGCTCCTGGGAACAGGGAATTCCTCCTGCAGCTCCTCTCCCAATCCCTCCAACCCCTCACCACTCAGCCCTTTCCTCCTCAGCACCCTCTGCTTTCTCCCTTCAGCTGCTGGAAATGCCCCTGCTGCTCCCATAGAGCTCAGCTCTTTCTAACCTTGATTTCTGTTCCTGACCCTGATTTCTGTTTCTAACTCTGATTTCTGTTTCTGACCCTGATTTCTGTTTCTGACCCTGGTTTCTGTTTCTGACCCTGGTTTGTGTTTCTGACCCTGATTTCTGTTTCTACCCCTGGTTTCTGTTTCTGACCCTGATTTCTGTTTCTGACCCTGATTTCTGTTTCTACCCCTGGTTTCTGTTTCTGACCCTGATTTCTGTTTCTGACCCTGATTTCTGTTTCTACCCCTGGTTTCTGTTTCTGACCCTGATTTCTGTTTCTACCCCTGGTTTCTGTTTCTAACCCTGATTTCTGTTTCTACCCCTGGTTTCTGTTTCTAACCCTGATTTCTGTTTCTGACCCTGGTTTCTGTTTCTACCCCTGGTTTCTTTATTTGTCACCCAGCTGGATGGAGCCCCTGTGGCCTTGGCACCTCTCTGGGGGTTCAGGAGGGAGCCTTGGGCACCTTGTGGGCTCAGGGTGCTGAGCTGGGAGCCTCTGACAGGTGATGCACCCCAAGGAAAGTCAGCCTGGGCTGAACTGGGAGAACTGGAGGCTGGAAGGTGGAAAACCAGAAGGATTCAAAGCTTTTATTCCCCTGAAATTTGGTGCCTGCCCTAAGCACAGGCTCAGGAAGAATTCCCAGCCCTGAGGAAGAACTGGGATTGCTGTTCCAAGGCCAAGTTTGGCTGCCCAACATGAGTTCTCTCCAAATCTGGCTTTGCAGATGGGAGCTGACAAGGAATGTTCCTGGGACTCCCTCCCAGCCCCACAGCCAGCTGTCCCCTGTGGGGAGGGGGCCTGGCACCCCAAAACTCCCCCAGGGTTTGGGGAGAACCCTGGGTGGGCACTGGGAGCCCCCCAGAGCTGCTCTCAGTCCCCTCCTCAGCTGGGCAGGCAGAGAAAATACAGCAAAAAACTCATTGTGGGGTAAGGGCAGGGAGGGATCTCTCAGAACTCACCAGGGACTGCCATGGCCTAGATTTGGGGAAATCAATTTAATTTGTTACCAATCAAATCAGAGCAGGGCAATGAGAAATTAACCCAAAAAAATCCCCTTCCCCTTACCCCTCCCTCCTTCCCAGGCTCAACATCCATCCTAAATTCTCTCCCTGGGGAATGGGGCTGTGGTCAGTCCATCCCACACTGAGCCTGCTGCCCCTTCCTCTGCAGGGCTTGGACCCTCCCAGCCTCCCCCTGCTCCAGCCTGGGCTCCCATGGGGTCACAGCCCCTTCCAGAACCTTCCATGGGGTCACAGCCCCTTCCAGAACCTTCCATGGGGTCACAGTCCCTTCCAGAACCTTCCATGGGGTCACAGCCCCCTCTAGAACCTTCCATGGGGTCACAG
>VZRZ01006124.1:0-25763 GCA_013398175.1 Climacteris rufus
CACATGGAACTCTCCAAACTCAAAGAGAAAGAATATGCTGAGCTCTTACTACAGTGATATATCCTGTAATAATAATATTACCAGAATTTATCTGGTGATTTATCTGGTGCCTGTGGTTAAATGCACTCGTTCTTAAGAGACTTCAAAGTTTATATTTTCCTTAGCCCACTGGTGCTCAGGGCATCAATTTTTAATGGGTTTTGAAGCACCAAAACCCTACATCTGGACCTTAATACTCTGTCAGCTCAGAGAGGAGTGTTCAACCCAGTAAGTCACAAGCACTGCTTTGCACAGCACGTGGGGTTTCCTCAGGGCTATCCTCAGGATAAGCTGAATTTTCCAGTGCTCCTAAAGGACTTGAATGCTTACAGACTCTTTGTAAAAACATCTGGGTATGTATGTGTACTGTTAGAGGAAATGATTAGGAAAGATTTTTTTGCATTAATAGGTGAAATAATTAGTTGTTAGTAAGAACTGGGATTGTAATTTTTCATCTTTTAAACTACATTAATTATACCTGAGTTGTAATACTTAGGCACCAGACAACTCTTAGCCATTAGGTGTAAAGGTAAGCTAGGAAAACATTTTTAAATGTCCTATTATTTGTCCATAGCCAGATGACGGAATCAGGAATCTATTTCTTTTGTGCTTCCAAGCTTCTGAATCCAGCAGATACTCACTGTGAGTGATTCAGTGAAGTTTGAATCTCAGTATTTGAATGTATGTGATCAGGGTCTAGAATCATGTAAGACAGAGGAGCTTAACCCTTGGGAAAAGCAAGATTACATGTTCCAGGGAGGCATTTGGTGTTCTCTGGGAGTGCCTATAGTGCTCATAGAGGGAGAGTAGCTGCAAGATCCCTGTGGCTGCATGTGATCTATGTTAATGCAAACCAAAATAAGCCGAACCCCAGCTAAGTCCAAGCTAAAAACCCTTGCTAGGAGGAGAGTGTGTGTTCATTCAGACAAGGCATTGTGTTAACATGTTTGACTTTTGGCTTCTTCATATCCTATGCAGAGCCCTCCCACACCTGTTCAGAACTTGAGCCCACACATTTACACAGGATGTAGTCCCACCCTGATACATCTTCTCCTCTTTTTGGGAAGTGAAATCCTAATGCCAAACAATTTGCAAGAAGAAGCTAAAATAGCTGCTTTGTTTAGCTTAACAAATTGAAAGCTGAAATAGGATCTCTTTTTCCAATTATAAAGAAGTGGACTATGCAAAAGGGAAGGAAAGAATTGAGTAAGCTAAAGAACACTATGCAAAAGGGAAGGAAAGAATTGAGTAAGCTAAAGAACAGGACTGACACAGGAGGAAAATGAGCATGAATTGCCCAATAAAGAAGTTTTGTCAGGAAATAAGAGGGGAGATTTTTAGCCAGCAGCTCCCAGTGAGGCTTTGGAATTGTCTTTCAGTGGGAATAGTCAGGACAAAAAATACATAAATTCCATAAGAAAACCACAGATTTGTATGATGGAATGACTACACAAAATTGCAGGATATTTTTGTTGATAACCCTGACAGTCCTCTGTGATTCAGCACTACTGTGTTCCTGCGGATGAGTACCTTAGTGGTATGTGAGCCTTAGATCCTTAAATATTGCCACAGCTCACAAGGCCTGCAAACAGAAAGAGTGGACATGTGTGTATATGTATATTTCTCACACATACATATGTATTTACAAATACAGGTGTGTGTGTGTGTATATATATATATATTCATGCATTAAACAAGGACCTTTGTTTGAAGGAGAAAGTGATGTTGTAAGTTAAATACTTCCAGTTTACAGTAATGATCAAGCTCAAGGAGAGACTTGCCTGTTAGGAAAAATGTTTTTGCTCTTAAAAATAAATAGAAAAACAGTGGAAGAAAATGCTCATTTTCCAAGCAAATTTCACTTTGTTGGATGTTCATCTGTCCCAGCACTTCCTCAAGTGATTGTCCTTTCTGTTGTAATTCCTTGTATACTACAGAGAAGGAAAGTTGTTGTTATAATTCTGGTGCTTTTAAGCTAAAAATCGATTTGTCTACCAGAAAGGAGTTGCCCTTAATGTGCATTTAACAACCTCTTTTTGATTAATGTGGCACTGCCTTGTGAGAAACAAGAATGGTCTTCCTCCTTCCGAGTGCCCTTGATTCTCCAAGAGAGCTCAGGGGATAAAGGTGAATAAGGTTATGTGTCTGTGGGTTGATTTGTAGGCTCGGGGACTGTCACTGGAGTGTCTCCAGGGGTGCCCCAGGGGTTCAGAGCTAAACAGTACTATGGCTAAGACGAGGTTGAAACGCATGAGGGAGTAAGTAGCATATTTATGTGTTACCAATATGCGGGCAAAGAAAATGGATTTGAAAAACTGCAAAACACAGGAAAGAAAACAAAAAAAATCCTGTCAACAGAAGGAAGTGGATGGTAAGGTGTTTGCAGACTTGCCTACTTGCCTCAAGAGAGGAAGAAGGCTGACCTTCACTTCTAATTGTTTTCTTGTAATCTGCACAATCACTGACATCCTTCCAGGATCCAGATTGCCTTCACTGCTGTGGGTGTCACTCTGAATTTCACTTTCTTTATTAGCACAGCACATGCCCATAAATCATCTGCTGACATACACATTACCACCATGTTGGCTCCCTCACCCACACTTCGCTCTTGCCTGGACTGAAAAGAGAATGGGTTTGTTTCCCATGATGATACAATGTCTTAAACCAAACACAATTGCTGCTCTTGGCTGGGATTTTCAAATGAAACAGAGGAATTTACATGTGCAGCTCCCTTTGAAACTCTTTGTCTGTTTGTTTTAGCATTGCTGAAACCCCAGCTTTATTAATAAAGGGTTCAGTGTCTTAATAGAACAAAGATCTGTGCTGCCTTTCTAAAATGTACTGGTTAATGTATCTTGAGCCTTTGTCTTGATTCAGTAATTTCTAGCCTTCCAAGGTTTATTGCACCCTAATTTAGGTGCTGATCTGATAATCATAATGGTGTGTAATATTTCTGAACTCGATTATTCTTTGCAATGCTGCAAGATTCAACTGCTCTCAGAATGTAAACCTTCAAAAAAGGGCAATTTTCTCTTGTGTAGGTGGACAGTGCCAATAATATGGTGGATGTTATTGGAATACAAATAAGTTCAAAGGGTGGATTCTAATAGTTATTTAAGTGAGTTCTCTAAAGAAAATGAGTACAACTCCAACAGCATTGATGCCATCACTGTTTAAAACAAATCACCATGTATTGAAGGGAAATACCAATCAGATTTATTCCAAATAAGAGTTGTTTGGTTTTATGGTATTTCAAGATGCAACAGCTCCCGCGATTTGTCCTTTCTCCAAAACATAGCATGACTTTGCCATTTTCTGAATATGGAAAGGTGAGAAAAGGTTTAATTGCTTGGAAGGTAAAGTGTTAAGGAACAAGTGAGAGAGCACAGTTCCCAGGGTGTATGCACACAAGGGGATCCCTGCACACTGTGAGCCATGGCCAATCTGCACACAGTGGGGTTTTCAGTGGTGAGAAGGAAGCACATCTGGCTGCAAAATAATGCATGAAGCCACAGCTGCTCTGCTTATCCCTCAGCAAACTTCATACGATGTGTTTTTAGTATGTTATCCACACAGCAGCGCCACCTAAGCAAGGCTAATATAATTTAGACTTGTGCTTTTCAGTTCTACTTAGGTAGATGCAGACTTTTGTCATCTTCCAGATGACAGCTTTTGATGAAAGAGGTAGTGGGGGGGGGTTGTCTTGCAGAAACTGAGTAGCTGGAGTTCCTATAAGGAAAAGAAAAGAACAGCAGGGGAGATAATGTGAAAGTGCAGTGTAATCTGTTTGGGTGTCAAGACATTGTGGAAAGAGGAGTATGAAGGTTTGTAATTTGCACTATTTTCAGGTGCTAGGAGCAATAGATTCTGATAAGGGAGACTCCTGTGTCATGAACTGCTTATAAAGAAAGCTTTGTGCCCACACATTACAAATGACATTACTGGAAGGAAGTCTCAGTCGCTCTGATAAAATGGTAGATTAATCTGAAATAAGACAGGGTCTAACAGCAAAAGTGCCTTTTAGCCATTCCTAACTGACACATGAATTATGTGGGTTTGCAAACAACTGTAGCAAGACAGTCACTTGACAAGATGTTTTGTGCTCGTTGCTTCAGTTACTGCAGTGTGCTGCACTTAATGCCTTCTTTGACAGTAGTGAGACTTGCTGTGTATGAGAGCATCAATTTGGGAGGCTTCTACTGTATTCTTTTGCAGGACTTTAGAAGGATACTCATGCAAGAGGGAAGTTATGCTAAAAATCTTTATGGGAATGTAGAAGGAAGCCACTGATGTTCTGGAGTATAGTAAGTCAGAATGCTTGGTCTCCTCCCATTTTAAGTGAAAAGAAAATGGTTCTTTCCTCACTCCAGCCCCTGAATATTTCACCTGATCTTTTCTTTCCAATTGCCATTGCACTCTCTGTTCCAGCTGATCATATCCAGCATCCAGCATCAATGTGAATATAAGTCCTCTC
The DNA here is from genome assembly GCA_013398175.1 of Climacteris rufus. Classification (NCBI taxonomy): domain Eukaryota; kingdom Metazoa; phylum Chordata; class Aves; order Passeriformes; family Climacteridae; genus Climacteris; species Climacteris rufus. Next base: position 4,514 of record VZRZ01006124.1, read on the forward strand.
AGTAAAAGTCATGATAAAATCACCTACTCCAGTGACGACAATTTCTAGTTTGTTATATTTGGTATCAGAATTCATTATGAATTTTATAACAGCAGAGATTTAACTTTAGCATTCAAGCAGAGTTCATTCTCTCCACAAAAATTTTCACTTCAGTGCTAAGCATTTCGATATTGGGGTCTGCAGTGTTGATAAGAAATCTCCATCTCTTGAACTAACTCCCACAAACGTTATCATTATGGTCCTTCCCAGCCCTGCATGACAGCAGCAACAAGTCAGCCAAATATAGAAATTGGAGTTGTGAGACTTGTATTCCTCATATTGGGCTTTGAAACTGAGGAATCATGTTAGATGCAGGAAATGGTAGGAGGCATTTCCTGGTATTTTCTGTCCTGGCCACCATCTAATTCTCATGGGGGTTCCCATCCTTAGTGGTATGGGGTAACTTGGTGCATGCCTTAGTCTGAGAAGTGTTACTGCCACATGCTATCCAGAGCCAAATTATCTTCATGGAGAGATCCATAAGGAAAAACAAATGACTGTTCCACTGGTGCTCCCCTAAAGACTTCCCAGCTATGCATCTCAGACGAGAACCATACTGTTCTTTAGAAGCAACTCCTCAAGCCAAAGCATTTTTTCCCTATCAGATCAAATTGTAGTAGCACCTATTAATTTTTTTTTCCCCTGAGGTCCATACAAAAAAAACTTAGTACAGATTCTTTTGTGTTCCTTTGTGGAGATATCCATGAATATCTACAATGAGTCAGTTTAATAGCCATGAACTTTAACATGCAGTTTAACATTCAATGAAATGTATGGCAGTAAAAGGAAAAGGCTCTTATGCCCTAAATTTTAAACAAATTAAAATCCTTCAACACAGCAGTGAGCACCTCTTAGTGAGTCCTCAAAGTCTTGTGCAGAGCAGCACACCGTGATCAAGCAAAAGACTTCATCATCCCCTGCTGAGTGTAAGCAAAGCAGTCTTTCAGAAGTCATGAAGAAAAGTCATTTGGTGATATTTTTATTCTGCTCCTGTGAATGCTCATAACGCTATTGGTTTAGACTCATGAGCAGTAGGCATATGTGCTTTTCGTGCTTGTGATGTTGGCATCAAATGCATAATTTTTCTTAAAAATTCAGAAAGAAAGGTAATTTTGAGGTCATTGAATAGGCACTGGACGTTCTTTGAAATAAGTAGTCCTAAAATGCCTAGAGTATGGAAGACTTTTTGTACATTTATTTCTGTAGATTTTTTGAATTGCAGTAAAGTATTTACTTGATGTAGTATTTTATTATATGTTGGGAGGACCTTTCTGAGCCAACTGAAACTGGTTTTGCTATTGACATCAAGGGCAGATTTAGGTGAAGACAAAAGCAACAAATACAGAAAGCTAATTGGTTTTCAAAACATCGATTAAAAATGTTCTCAGTGACTTTTTAATTGCCATTGACTGTTGTGTTGAAGGTGTCATGATGCAAACATGCTTGAGAAATGTCTTCTCACAGACAAAAGACATATTTGGTAAGAAAATGTATTGACACTGTCTGAGCTACCATGTTTTTTGCTGATGAGTAGAGTACTCTAGAAGGTATTGATCCTGAAAGGTTTTTGAGCATTGTATTTCCACTTACACACACCTCAGTTGTTCTGTCCAATACTCCATTTTCTGGGAATAATTTCTGTCTGGTGGTCCCAAGACACCTTACAATGCAACTAGAGTTTTTTCATCTCATGGGCTAAGCCAAAATTTTATTTACATATCCATCCTCCTTGTCACAGTTTCTCACACCTCAGTTTTAAAGGCCAGTCTCCAAATGAGCCCAATGAGCTCATTATGGAAACGCACTGAAGATCTTAGTCCACGAGTTCCCCTTTCTTTAACTGTAAATCTTTTTCAAGATAATTGCAACATTACCTTCCAGACCCAGATGTGGAGGAATTATTTTGGGCTTGCTGTTTGCTTTACAAGCAGGTGAGAGTATAGTAAACTAACTAGGAACACTAGGAAATTGCATCTGCCTGTATGCTACCAAGCTGGGATATTGGTTCTTGGCTTCTGTCAGGGAGAAGTGAGTGAACTGGCTCAGGAGTCATTGCTATCCCAAGGCAACAATTGAGAGAGAAAGTGGGAACAGGTGAATCCTGGGCTCCTCCTGCCTAAGAAGAAATAAAGGTGAGTGAGACAGTAGCTACTGCCCAGAAGTGTAGGAATTCTCTACAGCAGAAGCAGCAGTACCCCCTCAAGGCTGAAGTTGGAGCTGATGGACAGGTATTTTACGTGGGTCTTGATTCACCTTCTTCCCACTGGCCATACTCTTCCCCTTTCCATGACAAAAATGGGCTACTTCTCTTGTCTTACAGTGCTCCTCTCCACCCTGTAACTGAGGATGGGAAGAGCACATCACCTGCCAACACCAGAATTTCATCAGTTCTGAGCAGCTTTACATTTGTTACAATGCACTTCGAAATGAATAATGAGAACAAACTTGGTAGTTCGACTGAGTGACTATTGGGGCACAATTAAGTTTTGATGCATTTTCTTGGGATGATCATCTTGTTGCCCATTTTTCACATTACTTGAACTTCAGGTCCTCTCCTTTGTAATAATGTGCAATATTTTATGTATTTGCTTTAATACATATGGAAAACAGATTTTTCAGCTTCTCTACTGAGCTGTATGCCATGATCCAGAAGTCATTCTATTATTCTGAATTTTTAAGTACATTTTGTATAAGTTGATAGTAATGTTATAATTGCTTTAGCACTAGAGTTTTTATTCAGTCTGAAAATTGAATTTCAGTAGCAAAAATTTTAAGTATAGACTCACTCATTTTAAAATGTCAAGTAGCCCCAAACACTCAAAACATTTGGAGAATCAGACTTATACATCTTCTGGTTTTGCACACAAAGCATTGTTTCCCTAGTTTCTCGTGCTGTGCACACAAAATGCATAGATTGAACTGTTCAGTTTTCTAGCACCTTGACTTTGTCAATAGTTTGCAAATGTGAAAATGCTTTCCCACAGCATTAATTATATAGTCTGTTTTCAATACAGAACCACTTCAAGAATTTTGACAGTGTTTACTTGCAGCAGCATTACAAACCTTGGGAAGTTTGCTTGGGGTAGTATAGACAGGGAATTTTCCAAGAGATTTGACACAGAAATGACCAGGGCTCTATTTTGAAAGAGATTAAGTGTTTGCTTTTTGGGGAAAAATTAAAAGTACTAGACATCTATCTACTTCTTTAAATGCTTAAACAGTTCTGTGAAGCTTGTCTTATTTTGATGAAGACCCAGAAGAAACTGAATACATAAACCTTTCTAGGCCTTTCTGAAAATCATAGATCTAGTTGATAATTGCTTTTCTTTCTTTCTCTATAGTATACCGTCGTCATGGAATTGTATAGCTCTGCCAAAATGTGAATTTACCTTAATCTTGTTTTGTGCTAGGAACTTTTTAAAGGGCTACAGATGTGGAAAGAAACTTGAAAGAAGTTGTGGACTTAATCCACCTAGCTTCAGGCCACCTTGGGTGGATACAGATGTGGACTAAACCTGTATGGTTGGTGTTCAAAAAGCTGTTTGCATAAAAATTTTGTGCAAATGGGTTTTTTTTGTATGTATGTTAGTATCTATTTTTATGTATATGTATATACAAGCTTATATACTTGCCATAATTGGGCATCTCTCCACAGCTTTTGGGGTTTTCTTCTAGCTTTTAAAATGTCTTTTTGATTAGATTGTTTAAAAGTATTTTTACTTTTTTGATGATCCTGTATGGATGTTTAGCATAGTTCAGAGCTTGAATGCTGCTTCATGTCCCTGTGTGGCTGTACAGTGCACAAGCACAGCTGGAGGTTTTGTGAGTAAATTACTGTGGTGTTTGTGATGTTTCTATCAAGAACTGTCTATCTCCATACAGCTGATTACATTAATCTCTCTATTGATGCACTTGACATGTTGACAACCTTTTAATGAGACTGGCTTATTGCCTACTCAGAAATGCATTGGTTTATATCCACTAGTAACACTTAATACAATATGGCTAAAGACAATGCTTGGATTGAGAAAAAAAAAGTAATATTTAATATTATGATTGTTTCATTGAAACACATAGGTATCTTTCCCTTTCTCTGATAGGCAAATTGTTAGTTTTATAACTGTAATTTTTGTATGAAATCCTAAATCAGGAGAGACCCCTTCCCAATATCAAGCCATATAAAAGGAAATCAGCATTGATTCTTTATTACCACACAGCTGAACAAAAGACATTGCAGTTATATTCTTAAACTCTTACAAGATCTGTATATAACTGTTGACCTTTCAGAGGTAACTACTGTATCCTCATATGACCACATTCAGGAATTAGCTGTACATTGTGCTGCTCTTCAGACACATCTGTCTAAAACAAACACATTGATAAACAAAACAAATAGCATCAGGTACATGTTAAATGTGCCATGAATTTCTGCTTGATCTTGATCAGTGATGCTGAACTGATGACATGTCAAAAATTCTTTGTATGCCATAACACTGTTAAAAATCAGGATGTTGTTTATAATAATTATAGCAAGACTAGGAAATCTCAAATTGTGTATAAAGTTACTGCAGCCCAGGGAAGTGTGTTTCAGGTAATTCTTCCTGGGCACTAAACAGTGTCATTTTCACCTATCTTACCTCACGAAGAATAGCTCTGTATAAGCAAATGTGTTTCCTCTCTCATTTTAGTATTGATAGTAAATTTCTTAATATAAGAAGACTCTAAAATTTCAATATTCAGGTTTGATTTAAATAACTACTTTATGTTGTATTTTGTTTCTTTCTGTAGGAAAAAGTAAAAAACCCCACATTTTCTCTAAAGTAAAAACATCTAAATTCACAGTAGCTAGAATTCAACTAGCAGCTCTAATTTCTAATTAACGCTTCTTCAGAGAGCAGATGTCAGCTTCAATTCCGATTTTATAAATTCATTTACCTCTGAAGATGAGGTGCGTGGAGAATACTATTATTGATATTTCTTCACCTACAACTTTTAATAATAAGATACTTCTTAGCTCATGGGAAAACATGTCCTAAATACACTTTAGATTTTGCAGGTCTTTGAAGTAGGACATCAGAGAGTTTTGTTTGCAATCAAATTAAGGTGCTTTAATTCAGGAATTATTAAGTAATTAAGGATGAATTATGAAAATTATCACTGTGTTTTCAAGTGAAGAAATTTTCATTCAGCAGTAATATGAGGAAAACCAAAGTCCATTGAGGCTTGAAGGTGAAGGTGGGGGCTAATATTAGCAATTCATTTTTTTTACTAGCTTTTATATAACAATTCTTTCCATTGCCTTTTTTTTTTTTTTTATAAACAAACCCTTTTCTTAGACTTAGTATTTTTTTTCACATTCCTAAGCTTGAACAGCTGTCAGAACTATAAAGGTGTTGCCTTTAGAAATAAGTTCCTAAAAAATGAAGCATGGACCTTATTATGCTCTTTTGCTAGCAGATCTCAAAGGGTCTTCATACAGCAACAGAGAAGCTTTGCTGCAAATGCAGATTTGAACCCAAAGCCATTTCTTTCAAGTTTCAAAGTTTTAATCATTCATAATCAGTAATGCCAGCAAACCCAATGACAGAGAGGTAACTTGAGAGAACAGAGATCTTTTGTGTTCTGAGATAAACCTGTTTGTTTACTGAACCATGAGATGCTGTAGCAGATATCCTAAGATTTTCTGGTACAGTTAGAAAACAGTATTTTGTATGAGATTAAGGATATGCAATTTCCTGATTCTTTTGCAGAGTCATCTTAGGAGATAAATGCAGCAATCCTTTTCACTGAGATTCAAATCACTGCTGGTCAGCTGCAAAGTGGCACAATTGTACTGTTTTAAGGAGAAACAAAGGGTTAATAAATTGATGCTTGGAAACAGCATTAATTCAGGGACAAATCAGAAATGATGAGAATATTGATGAGAATCCCAAGTAACACTGCTGGACTCCACGGGGATACCCTTGAGTTAGGGAGAACAGAACTTAGTGGCATCTACTGAAATTATTCTTTCAAAGATCCTTGCACTTGCCTTTATGTCCTGTGAGCCCAAATCTAACGCTGCCTCTGGGTGCCTTCTTGAGGCCACTCAGCATTAGTCTGGGAGTGACCCTGGTTTCCTGGGGGCTGCCGCTCACAGCTTTCCCAAACACAGGGTGTCCTCCAACAGCTTTGTTTTGTGCTGGCTCCTCTGGGTGAGAGAGAGCCCCGGGTCGATGTCGCGGGCACAGGCGAGGAGAAAGGCCAGAGAGAAGGGCCCTGGTGGGATTTCCAGCTCTTTTATTTCCCAGGGAGAAGCAGCAGGAAAGGCAGGAGAGGGTCCGGGGTCCAGGAGAGGCGGCGCGAGGGTCAGGAAGAGCTGAAGGCTTCAGGGACCAGAGACCATAGGCAGGGGGACAGCAGGGGATTTATCGGGATACAAGCAGGGGAGAGTAACCAATTGGGGTACAGGGATTTACATGGAACCAATCAAGAACTGAACAGCAATGAAGTTTCTAGAACTTAACCTTACAGAGAACATTAGGTAATACCATAATTAACCAATAAATTGAAACATGGTAATGAAGTTGCGAGGGATGCTGGAGGTGAGCCAGAAAGCTGACCCTGACCCCTGACTAGGGAGTGTGACTCGGTGGCAACCTCAGGCTGAATCCACCAGTCTTGAGCCTGTGGGGCTGTGGCTTTTGCCACATACACCGCCACAAAAATCAAGACAGATTTGCTTCCTACTTTGCAATATGCTCGTTGGTGGTGGATGCAGGTGGCCTGGCTGCATTCAAAAGGATAAATAAATGCCCATTGGAATGGGTATTCCATGTCCAGAAATTTTCTTTATTAAGGTTTACATTGAGGTAGGCATGAGTAACAGTAGTATTTTGAAATAACTGAATTTTCTGTGGTTGTCTTAGGAGCAGTGTGTTTGTTGCCTGTTATGGCAGAGGTGAGATGTTGTTGCTGATGCCTGATCTGGAGGAATTTCCATGGTGTTGCTACTGTGGTGTGTTCAGTAGTGGCTTGTGCAGAGAGGTGAGATGTTGTTGCTGATGCCTGATCTGGAGGAATTTCCATGGTGTTGCTACTGTGGTGTGTTCAGTAGTGGCTTGTGCAGAGAGGTGAGATGTTGTTGCTGATGCCTGATCTGGAGGAATTTCCATGGTGTTGCTACTGTGGTGTGTTCAGTAGTGGCTTGTGCAGAGCCCCTCCTTGCACGGACCACACCGCATCTCCCTGGAGGCACCAATGAGACCAGGAAGGCTTTAAATGATAGTTGCTTTAAATATCATGCTGAATGATATGGGGAAATGAAAAACTGAAAGCCCCCTTAGTCTCTGATCAGTGTCATAGTTACCCTTCAAGGCAGGCCATGTCAAGCCATTGAGAGGTATTAACCTAGGTGCTAATGCCCACTGAGGAACAGAAACTTTACCATTAATCTTGTTTTGTGGCTTTTGTCAGTGTAGCATAAAGGTAGGTGTGTTGTAATTGATCTCCAATCCAGAAAGGAGATGTTAATATGTAGCTGGTAGCAGAACAGTCCAAATAAAGAGCCATGGGATAATAGAGAATTCTTTGTTCACCTAGGGAAAGATTTACAACTTCTTCAGCCGGTTGAGACCACAACATTATTATATTGTCAAATTTTAGCAATTTTGCACTGATGCATAGAAAATCAACTGCAAATCACCATATAGCCTGATAAATTCATTTGGGCCCAGATCCACTAAAAGACTCTGAATGCTTTTAGACACCCTAAGGGTCTAAAAATTGAAGTTCTCAAGGCTCCTATTTAGCTCCCCTCTAATGCCAGCAGTGCCTGTGATTTTGCTGATATTCTTTACTGCTTCTCACATGCTCAGAAATGCCTTATCCTTGATAGAACCAAGAATTTTATGTCCATGCCCCATCATTATCCACAAATCAAATACCTGTCTGATTCTATGGCCTTTGGGGCTTGTTGCAGTTAATTTTCTCAGGCATGGGTTGTGTTCTGCACAAAAGTATGACGGCGTATGTGGCAAAAGCCACAGCCCCACAGGCTCCAGACTCTCAAGTCCAAACAGAGCCAGATGGTTTTTTTTTGTAAAAGCAGGTTATAATTTTTTGTTACTTACCCCATAATTTTCAACCTATGAATGTTTCCCCCTTATTTCTATTGTATCAGCTGTTATACAGATCAGCTGATTTGCATGCTCTGCCAAGCTGAACAGAAAATATTCAAGTCTGCAGGTCACATTTATTAGCAGAAGCAATACTCCCAAGATACATGTTTGCTTATTTTTTCATCTTTAAATAGACAGGACTGCCAAAAAATCAAACATACTTGTCTAAGAGGGAGAGAGGAGTCAGTAAAGGCACTGATGAAGTAGGATTTCAAAATAGCTTTTCATGTATTGATTTTTAACTGTTGGAGAGAAATACTGTGATATTTTTGATGATGTTTTGTGAAGAAATGTACATTATTTATCAAACAAATCTCTACTCAGCTTTCGGTGTTTATCCAATCCCTAGGCTTCCAGGGCCTGAGAATTAATTATTTCCAACGGTTTTAAATATTCCCTAAACAACACTCTTGGTAGAAAGAAAAAGGCCATTTCTAGTTACAGGAAGCAGGACTGAGTCAGGTCTGGACCTGTAGAGATTCCAACTTGGCCCTGTGACTTCTGATCCTAGGTCTTGGCTTTCTCTGACCCAAGTTCCTGATCTGCCTCTGGGACAGGAGCCAGCATGAGGGGTGATGTGAAGCCAAAGGAGGATCACATGACCAAGGTGCTGGGAAAGCAAAATGCAAGTGGGATGGGAGCAGAAGTTTGAGAAGCAATAAAGTAAATTTCTTTGCAATGTTTTCCTAAGAACGGAGGAATTTACATTATGTGGAACTCTTATTGTCTGCCATCTCACTATGATGGTGTTATTCCTCAGCAATAACAGGATGACCACTGATGAAAAGTAACTACACCATTAGGTAGATTGGGTCAGTTGACCTTGACCTTGTGTTAGACACATAGCAAAATCAGTACAAAACCAGCAAAAAACTACAACAGGAGTGTGTGATGATGTTGTTAGGAGCCAGGTTTAACCATTTAAACCGCTATGGAAAATGTTGTGCCTGCTCTTTCTGAACCCACATCACAGTACTGAAGTTTCAAGCCTTAATGCTGGCACCAGGAGACACTTCTGATCCCTTTCTCTGCCCCTGTACAACTCATCCTTGGTATAGCCACAAGCAGAGTGTGTTCCAGCTCTGCCGCCCTCTGCCTCAGGCACTGGCTGTGGTGCCTACTGCAGGCACCGTATTACATGGTTCCCTTCCAAATACCTCCTTTTCATCTACCAACTCTCAACTGCTCTAACATATAAAGGTTTAGTGAAAGAAAATAAATCCTGTGTCAGAAGTGTGAAGAGCAGGCAGATAGTCTCTGATACGGTGAGGGAAAATTATTCTGGTATTTTCATCAAAATATTATGAAGCCATCACTGAGTGAAAAATTTTATGTTACCTTTGATACATGAATATGAAGACGTTTTCCTTTAGAAGGAAGAAATGCTGTTCATTGTCTTGCAGTTTTCAAATGGGTCTTCTTTATAAGTCAACGTTAAGATGCTGTGAGTGTGTGTTTTGTCACTGAGTTACAGATCTGCTCTGATAAAAGGAGAACACTGTAGGAAAAGAAAAAACTGTCAGTTACCTCATGCTGAGCTTGTACAATGGTTTTCTTGTATTTGAGAGAAGCTAAAAAAAAGCAATTAAAGTGTTCACATAAAACGCCACTGGTGTTCAGCTGACTAGGGTTGCTTGTTTTGGTTTTGATGAAATACAGAGGCAGTAATGCATGAGTGTATACCAGATTTGCTGTAGATAAAAGTATGTCAGATTCAGCATGAAAAGGATTCTTGGATTGTAACAATGACAATGGCCATGTTTCCCATAACTTTACTATGGCCAGCTTTTTACTCTTGGGCTCTTTTTATAGCAAACAATCATGGAGAAATTCTCCAGGAAACTTTAGTTCCTTTTACTGTCAGACAAACAACGTGCATCATGATACCATTTTAATCATACATGCAGCATTTAGAAAAAATCTGTAGTACTTATTGCTTGTGTTGCTAAATAATGTGAATTAACCTCTACTTGACCATTTATATAATATTTATCCCCAGATCTGCCATTGTGAAGCTGGGAATGGAAGCATTTGAGGCTGTGTACAGCTATCTCAAGCAAGCGAGACAGCAGAAAGACAGTGAGGAGATCAGGAGATATTTGGAGAAACTGGTTTCTAGAGCAAGTGATTGCTTTGAAGTGGATCAGCTGGTGTACTTCGAAGAACAGCTGCAGGCTTCAGAACCATGCCTCCAGCTGTAACAGGTGTGTCAGTAACAGCTGGAAATGGCATGGAGGGGGAAGGGGCTGAGCTACCTCCTTCAGGCCAGCAGGCAAGTATGGGAGGTATTTGGAGGAAACTGCTGAAGGAAATGTAGGGCATAAGCATGTGGGTCAGCTCCATTTGAGAATCTAGACTGCAGGGAGAATTAAGTATGACAGAAATTACAGGGGCAGGAAGAAGAACAAGTGTTTGTGACAGTGGAGGGGAGGGTTTGCTGTTACCTGAGTCCCCTTTTCCCACCACTTCAAGCATAAAGAAAGGTGTTCTGGGCTGTGGCTGGATGCCAGTCCTGCACTCAAACCATCACTGGCAAAGCTGCCTCTGCTGGAATGATGCAGGATTAGACTCCAGCTGCTATTGATTTCTCTTCTAACTGATCCTCATGGTATTTAAGCCCGTTTTTGTAATTTGACAGATTTACCCTTAAACATACATGTATATGTATGGCCACTCAGCCCATAATTGGCTTGTTATTATTGATTGTTCAAAAGGGCTGCATTTAATCTGTGTGATTTCAAAGGAACTGTGGAAATACATACATACGTGCATATTTATATACAATATGCATGCTTACCTACACAGAGATAGGTATGTATATTCATAATATACAGAAAGATGTCTGGTCATACACTGTACTTGCATAAAGAGTTTTGGATAGAATTCACTCTACACAAATGGAACAATAAACTGATTTTTTTCTTGCTTGCACATTGTTACTGTTAATGTTCTTCCTTAGTGTTTATGCTACCTTCTTTATATGCATCACACTTCTGCTGATTTCAGCTGTTTGTCAGGCTCTGATTATACCCCTGATGTTTTCCTTCTATGTCTTCCTTCTTTATTCTGTATTCTGAGCTCCTTCATCTCTCTGTGTAAAAGACTAAAGGTTAACAAAGTTGTACAATCTGTAAAGGAATCTAAAATGAATCATGGACCAAATTAATTTTAGCCATTATCCTAATCCTTATGCTTCCTGCTTTTCTGCCACAACTCTTGAAGGACTTGGGGACTGAGTTAAATACATTAAAACAAATTCATAATATGGATATCAAAAAAACCCTTCTATTTGACCTGAGTTATTTACAGCTAGATATATCAGTGTTGGTGGCCAATTATGCAGTGCTACTGATCCATCTTTATGACATGCTTTAAGATACTCAAAGCAATAGATAAGTAGAGTCATTTTAATGTATTTTAGCAGCAACATAAGATGAGGAAGGGAAGGGCATGCTCAGCTACAGAAGATGTGGCAGTATATGACTGGCTCAAAGTAATATGAGATTCTGGCATGTTTCAGCTTTTTCTAGTTCCAGCTTTCATTTAGAATACACAGTGACACAAGCCGGTGGCTAAAATCCACTATGGTGTTCACTGAGGTAGGCAAACATATTTGTTTTTTCTGTGTGGTGATTCAGATCCCATAGACAGTTTGAAGCACAAATTCACAGTCAGGTTTCAGTCTCTTTCCTATTATTTCTTCTTGTACTTATATGCCCCCTCCTTCTCAATGTTGTGTCTGTGAACCTGCTTCTATACTTTTTGCGCATAATTTAATTTAATTTAAAAACTGAAATGCTGAAGTGCAAGATATCGCAGACTTCTTCGGGCTTTTTCCTGTGCATCTTGCAAGGAAAAATTCCTGCATAAGAACGAGTCGGGCTCCTTAAGGCAGTCAAGGACTAATGAGATCATTAAAGGGGAACCTTTAAAACCTGGAAAACATGGTTTAGTCACTGAGATTGACTTTAGGGAAATGGTTGCTCTCTGATGAGCAGTACTTTCTTTGATTTATTATACAGGAGAAAGAACTCACAGTACCTTTCACATTTCCTTAGTTGCTTTCTGCTCTCTGCAGGGAATGACCTTCAAGGAGTGTGAGGATCTGGAGCTTACTGGCTTACTGATTATATGCTTTAAACCATGTGAGTTTTTGTGTGAATCATACCACAATTAGGCAATGTAGTATACATATTAAACAGAGCAGGAAATTTTTGTCTTTGAACTGTAGTAAAAGCACAGAATTACATCCCATGGATTTGACAGAAATTTTAACTTGCAAAATCCCATTGCTGGTGGTCATTGGTAGAAATCTAAAAGGAAGGAGAAGGATTGTTGATATTGTGGCTCTTCAGTAATGAAAAAACAACTAGAAGTAAATGCGAAGGCATTAAGTTGCTGTGGATAAATCTTCATAAAAGGTCCCATTTAACCTATGTATTTGTACTAAAAGCTTTGAAAGCATGAGGCAAACTTGCTGCCTTTTTTATTGATGGTCTTAAAAATGCTACAGGATGTATTGCTTGATGAAGAGATATTGAAAACAAAGGAAGTGAGGTGAGTGGTTTTTTAATGCTTTGAGGCCTTAAACCTGGTAAAAAGGTGCTTGAACTATGAAGGGAAAAAGAACATCTGAGTTTTTTGATATGAAGTGTAACTGTCAGCTTCTTGTTGACAGCTGGATTAGGAGGCAGACCAATTATATTTTTCACAGCAAAGCAAAAGGAAATCCTTTCTTAGTGGTGACTGTTCTGCTGGATAATTCCTAGAAGGCATCAGAGTCCCCTCTCTGTAAGGTGAATTAGAGGTTTCCAGTGTCTGAAAATCCTGCCTGCAGGAAAAGACCATCTTTCCTCCAGGACCTGGCTTTGTGGCTGTTGCCTTGTGATGACCAGCTCCAAGGTGCTCTCACAACCAAACCACAAACCTGCAGCTGGCACAGCAGGAGCTCACTCTTGACTGCTGCTGGCTCTCCGGTCCCCACATAATGGGAGCAACAGAACATCAAGCAGATACACAGTGAAAAAAAAGAGTAGGAGGCAGCAAAGTAGCCATATGGATAATGCAAAGACTGACCTTTCAGTCTTTGCTATGCATCAGGTGAGACTGACCTCTAGGTGCAACCAGTGTTATCTGAGGTAATCCTATGGGCAAGAGAAAAAAGACACAAACAGGAGATTTGTTTGGAGACAGGAACAAAAAGCACAGAGTAATATTCATATTTCATATTTTGTTTGTAGCATGTGTGCACAACACAGCGTAACCTGAAAACTCTTTAGCCTGTCTCCACTGAAAACTCTTGTTTTTCAGGAGAGAGAAGTCCAACAGAAAGCTTTCTGTATGTGATTATTGGAGGTAAGTAATGAAAATGCAGTACCCAGATGTTGATTTGGCTGGTGATCATTACTGTTCAGGGATATGTCTTGATGATAACTATCCAGATGGGCTGGATATATGCACATAAGAAGAGCTGGTTAACAGCATAAGGCAGATGTATTTATATATGGACTGGTCAGGCACAGAGGGTGGGAAAGGGTTGGAATAAGAAGAAAAGCATTGTAGTCTCTTTCCTCTTCCTTTCCTCTTACACCTTCTCCTCATGTACTTAGTTACCACAGCCAGTCCTACTCCTACTTACTTTTGTTGATTTTTTATGGTTGGAGGAATGAGGGGAGAGTGAATGGTTTTCTGAAGGCCACTGAAGTATCTGAAATGAGACTTTGGAATGGCAACCTAACAGGAAACCTTAACTTCACTCAAGACCAGTGGTCACAACAAGAGAAGATGTGAAAATGTTTTTGATTGCTTACAACTATGGGTTCAGTTTTTTCTGGGTTGGAATACAGCCATCATGGCTGGAAAGGTAGTGTGTACAGATAGTTTGCCCGTGTGTACAGATAGTTTGTTAGCTCTGCAGACAGGTTTCAGTCTTCTGTTAACTACAGACTCCTGGCTTTCAGTATTCCCACACTGTGCAGTTGGGTCACTTCCCTTTCAGGTCAGGAAGCAGAAATCAGGTAATGGGAAAACTTCCAGAAGTAAAATCAGTTGAGGAAAACAGACCTTTAGTCAGCTGGTTTAAAAATACACCTCTTGGGTGATTATTTTCCATTCCACTTGATGACACCTGGCCAGGGATTTCCAATGTTTTGCAATATCCAGAAATACACTTTGACTATCATCCCACAGATGAAATGGGCTCAGCTTTGTTGTCATTGTTATTATTACATGGGTAGCTGTAATCAAAGTATAAAGGCTGTGGTGTGTGAACAGTAAGGAAAAAATACCTCCAAAGAAAACTGGCAGATGGAAGGGGAGAAGATTACTCCCTTGTAATAATTAACTGTCCTATGTATTGATATATTTTAACATTTAGAAACTGCAGCCTGTCTCAGGGAGCCTGAGAGCATTGCATCTATGTACATATATCTACACAGAGAAATGAATTGTGACTCTATCATGAACTATTTATCACTCATCTGTCTTTACATCTACACATGCACACACAGACACGTGCGCACACACACACACACACACACATATATAGGGACATGTTTATGACCTTATTCAAAGCATGTCACCACACCTTCAAGAATACGTTTTCTCTCTTGGTTAAACAAAATATCTGCCAGCTGCCTCGGAAAATTCTTACGAGTAGGTAAATGCACAGCTGAATGCACCTTGAGTAGAAAAAAATCCCAAATGTCTTGATCAGCTACTGCACCTGGCAATTTACAACTTCCCAGGCCTCCCAGATGAAGTGTCCAGCAGGAAGATGAGTGGAAGATGGTTCAGAGAAGTAACCTGTGTAGCAAAGTGCAACAGGCAGCCTGGCCAGGGGACCACTCCTCTTGATCCTCACCTGACACTGTGCCAGGCAGTCAGCTGTGGCTTGTGGGTACCAGGATAAGGCAAGGCATAAAGGAGGGTGCAGTGTTGTGAAATGAGTTGCAATACAGAAAACCATTATTTAATTAAATACGACTCTGTGTCTGTGCCTGGAATTGTGCATGTGACGGACTATTGATGACGTAATTCTGTGCCAGAGCTTTATGCCCTGGAGATGACTGTGCTATGAAAGAGCTGGGAATGTGTGAATTGCTCTCCTCCCCCCATTGCCATCTACTGACACCTCGGGGACTGTCTTACTGTACCATGGCATGTGAATATTCCCTTGGGCTGTGCTATTTCCTCTCAGCCTGCCTACTATGAGTTCTATTTCAGTTTTTTTCATATGGAAGCCTCTGTCTGGCAGAGGCTGCATCTTTATTGATCTGCATCTATAAAGGGTCAGCAGTGTGAGAGTAGTCTTAAATAATGCATTGGAGTTTGCTCTCAGGGAGTTCTGGGGAAATGCTCCTTAGAACTGCTGTGGAATCTTCCTAGCTTGAACTGTCTTAGTTGTGTTCTTATTCTCTTTCCTCCCCAACTCATCAAGGACAGAAAGCAAAGCAAACCCAAGGTCCTCAGAGTGTGGAGAACAGATGCTGTTATTTAACATCCAGAGGCAATCCTTTAAATCAAGAGAAGCTGCTTCTCTTATTTTGTAAGACAGTTTTTGAATGTAAACATTATTTTATTGATGCCTTTAGGCATCTGACAATCAGTGGCATACTTTTGCCATCCAGTCTCTGCCAGCAAGTTGTTTTTTTCTCCACCTCAAAATGAAGCCTGCTTGTTTTGAATGCTCTTTTTGCAGGAGCTTGGCTCCTGATGCTGACAGCGAATGCTCCTGATTCTCTGGAGGCCTAATTTTGCCAGTTACTCAAGTGAGTTCTTGTACAAAGTGTCTTGGCAACAGGGGCCTCTGTTTCTGGGAAGGGTTGGCATTCCAAGAAGCATAAGCAAGGGTGTTGAAATGAACCTTCTATCGCTTGAGGAGGACAGGAATCAGCCAGGGAGCACAGCGGGAGTGGGGGCAGCCAGGGCAGCCCTGGGGCCTGAGCATCTCCCTGGTGCTGCTGGAGGAGCCCCGGGGTTTTGCTGCATCCCACGTGGTGGATGTCCAGGAGGCAGAGGAGCAGTTGTGCCTGGGCTGGGAGTCTCAGGAACCCTCTGGATTCACATTGTGCTTCCCGTTTTGAGCTAATACTGCAGAGAGGAGATTCATGGAGAGCAAACCCTTGTGAAGACAATGAGTCTCCTCCAGACTACCTAATGACTACTTAATGAGTGTCTAAGCATTGCACCGTTATTGAATTTTAATTACCTTCTTTCTGGCTGTGTGCTAGAAAATGATAAAGGAGCAAACACTACATGTAATGAGGGTAGATGATTAAAAAGTAATACTTAAGAGACACCCAGCTATTTGTGGAAAAGACCACAAGAATAATGTAAAGAGAGAAAGCAGCACTACTCTTGGCCTGTCACTTCTTTAGATAAAAAGTTTATTTTTACAGTTGTTAAAAATTGAAGTTGTGTTCAGCATGATTTGGCGGAAAAATAAATCATTTGGTATCAGTGAGGTAATTAAAGTAATACTGAATAAAATAGTGGTTAATTACCACTGTATGGAAAATCCAATCCACATCACCAGGTCAGTACAGGTGGGCTTTTCAGAGGTTGCTCTTTAGCATTGTGCCCTTTCTGATGTCTGCTTTCCTAGGGTGATGGGTTCAATTATTTTTGACTGTATTGAGTGAACATGCATTACTTTGAGCAGTAGACAGCAGAAGGACCTGACTGAAAGTAGACCAAATGACCCCTAAATCCATCAAGCATTTAAACATGTGCTTAGCTGTGAATGTCAGCCCCACTACTGCACAACTGCCATGGAAGCAGAGAGCACTGGGCTGTTTTACAGAGCTAAACACAGCCCAAGGACTTTTTGCTCCTACGAGAGGTAGGTCTTCAGAGCTGGAAGCCCCACCCTTGAAGCAACAGGCATTCAGAAATCTGAGAAAACCTCCAGCCACTGAGACAGTGCCTCAGCTTGGTGGTCCAATCAGTTGAACTAAATTAATATGGATTTATATAATCAAAAGATA
The DNA here is from genome assembly GCA_013398175.1 of Climacteris rufus. Taxonomy (NCBI): domain Eukaryota; kingdom Metazoa; phylum Chordata; class Aves; order Passeriformes; family Climacteridae; genus Climacteris; species Climacteris rufus. The sequence goes on from VZRZ01006124.1 coordinate 21,699, forward strand.
AAATTAATTAAAATGTACCTGGATTAAATAGGGTCCTATAAAAAGAGATTGACCTCTCCTTTTTAATTTGCTTAGAATGTTTATAATTTGACTAAATGTAAGATGCAGTCAAGTCCTAGATAGCAGGCCACACTTCTGAGATGAGTTAACTCCCTTTGTCCATCTCACCTGCCAGGCTGCAGGGCTGTGTATCACAGGCTGATTTTTTTCTCCCCTCTGAGAAGATATAATGTGTGATGGAGTGAGAGTGGGAACTCCCCAGTGACCAGCACTGGAGGGACCAGATGCATTGCTAGTTAGTTCCGTCTTAATGCCAGAAAAATGATCTAAAGTAGCACTTGCCCACAAATCAAAATGTCTCCATGAAGACAGATGGCCAAAAATGTGGTTTTGGGGGGACACTAAATTTAACTCTTTTCAGGACTGAAGGGTGTATGTTTGTGGAGTATTTTAACCTGAGCCAATGGAACACTCTGGCCAGATATTGTCGTCTCTAATTATACCATTTTTTTTCTCTCTTTCTCTTTCCATGACACACATTTTTTTCCCAGGCACTAATCTGACATGTCTCTCTTCTGCAGCTTCTCTTTTGACTTCTGATCTGCTGGTATAGGGCAAGTCTTAGTGAAATATTTTGCCTTCCTTCCTTCCTTCCTTCTGATGTGTAGCAGTGCACTTGGCAGAAGCTGCTGCTTTTGAGCTTCAGGTTAGGTGGGAAGAAAGCCAAGGCAATGCCCTCAACCTTCTTCCTCTAATATCTGAACCCTCTACCTGAGCTGTGGTAAAATCCCATATTTCTCTTGTGTTACCTGTACCCATATCTCAGATCCCATATATGGCTGTGCCCTGGAAAGCTCCCCTCCACTGGTCACTTTGAACTACACGGTTTCCCATTGGGTGTTTCCTGGTTCCACCTTCCTTTAAATGAGCCCTGCAGGGCTTCCTCGTGCTCTTTCTTCTGGGTTACCCCAGCCGCTTGGATATCTCTGGACTCACTTCCTGGACCCTCAGAACACAACACTGGATTCACAATAAATCAGCTGTTCTCCCAGAGAAGAGCCCTCTGTGTAGCCTTTTATTCTTGTTGGTGCTAGAACACCACGCCTGGGGAAACTCTCATCCTAGAGGAGCCAGCAGAAACAGGTTATCTGCGGTAGCTGGAACTCTGTCCTTTGGGAGAGTCATAAAACCATTGCAACTCATCCTGGCAGGGATTTCTCTCGCACAAAGGCGCTGTCGCTACCTCAAGAGCGTCCGGGTTAAGCACCTTTAATGATGTAGCACTGGTTGGTTGCAGGCTGAGGATACAGGATACAAGAGGTCTGTGAATGCTGCAGTCATGTCTTGCAGCCACTTACTATTTGTCCGTTTTTTTCCTGATTCAGCCACTACAACCACATCTGAAAGGAGAGAGCAGCTGGCCAAGGTGTTTGTCCCAGAAGATGTTGGAGCCCAGCCTAGCCTTGCTAGCTTGTGCGCAGCTCCAGCAAGCATAGCGGGCCTGGCCTCACCAGGAAAGGACTGTCCTCCCAAGACTGAATTAACCAACCTCCTACCATGAACTGACCTCCCACTGTTCTCCATGCCAAATGGATCCCAAGTTTCTCACCTGGGAATTTAACACTGCCTGTCTGCAAATCTTCTTCTTCCGATGAGGGAGGACATCTTTAGAGCGGCAGCATGCAAAGCACTCACAGCAACTCCCTCTGCACCAGGTTGACCCCAGCCTCCTACCATCTACTCTGTGCTTGGCTTTTTCCCCTGACTTTGAGGAGTGCTATGAGCAGAGGAAAATCAATGTGGTCATGTGAAATAATTGTGGATTGTGCTCTGGGCAGAGAACTGAGAAAGCATATTATAGATATTCTGGATCAATAGGGTTTCACGCAGCATTTGAGCTTTTCCTGTTAGCTCCCATACAAATGTACTTATGTCTTTACCTCTGATTTGGGGGACTTTAATGTGATCTACTGTAAAAACAGTTTTCTGTGGAAAGGGCAAGTAGGGTATAGTCTGTGAGAAATGGGAAGTACTGCTTTTCCCACAATCACTTTACTTTCCCTACCGGAGAGCTCTAAACTTCTTCCTCAGAGGTCTGACTGTAGTTTAAGAGTAGAAATGAGAAACACAAAAGACAAAATATAAAAAAGATGGATTTAGGTTATTTGGACAGCTGATGCACAGGCATCCAGACTTTTTCCTGGTAATTTAGCCATCACTTCAGGAGACAGAAGAACATTTGCATCCTTTGCAGCAGAAAAAAGCAAAGCAGCCTGCTATCAAAGGAGTTGTCTCTGGCACATTTTTTGACTGAGGTGTAATGGTTTTTTTATCCCTTCTACAGATGTATCAGCTTTGGTGTGAAACAGAATAACTACTGCTGGTTTGTAAGAAAAGGTGATAATTTGAAGCATATTCTGGGCTCTTTTTCTTGAGGGGATTTAGTTGAAAAACTATTATTTTGAACTGCAGTTTTCAATATTGCTATACTACTATACCATTCAATATAGGACTGACTGATTTGATACCATGTTGTCTGAGACTACATTTACCTCAGTGCCTGTCAGTTTACCCTTGCAGAAGTCTTTGTTAGCAAATTACTTTCATACCAATTTGTTATTTTATGAGAAAGTGATTATGGGTTAGTTTTTGTTGTGGTGGCCCAGCCCACCTTGGGGCTGTGACATCAAGTGGGTGGATTTCCCTGCCCAGGACTCTGATCCTGAGGGCAGATCCGAGGGCGAGACCCCAGTCTAGGGGTTGCCTCCCACTGGGTGTCACTCCCAAAGCATCTCCTCCCCCTTTTCCAGAAGCTTCTTTGTTCCCCTAACCCCATTGGTTCAAATCCCTATGTATATTCATTTGCTGCATTGCCTATGCATTAAGCTCTGGAAAGTTCTGCTCTGTTCGGTTCCCCATTGGTTGTTTTGAATATGTTCCTCCCCTAAACTGCTGTGATTTGTTCCTTGTCACCCCTTGTCATTTCCCCATGGGTTTGTCCCTTTGTTCCTCCCTTTCTCCTCCCCTGTTTAAAAGTTGCTGCAACTGTTCCCAGCCAGCTTTTTTCCTTTGTGTCCCCTGCTAATCAGACCTTCTGCCTCCCGGGCAGGAATAAAGTTGGGATTGCAGACTAGGAAAGAGCCCATCTCTCTTCCTTCATCCTCACCTGTTGCCTAGCAACACCTTCACTGCTGCCAGCCTTTCATTAGGCCACCTGCAGACAGCATTGCCAGCTGCTGACAGCATTTTCGGTTTTCCCGCTGCTGGGATACCGATCCTTGTCATCTGCCGGGCCTCCGGGTGGCCAGCAGCCGGCACGACAAGTTTTACTGTTTCTGTTCTGCATTTACAGGGGATGAGTGTTCAAAAGGGCCATTGCTTCATCCAGCTGATATGTTTCCTATAAGCAGAGATGGTCACAGTTTCAGGGACTGAGTTTGTAGTACTTACTTTGCCAGGGAAAATATTTTATAATTTGTTTGTTTTTAAAAATAAACACAAGGTTTGATTCACCAGTCCACCTACGCTCTGTTTTGTCAATTAAACTACAACAGAATGGTACTGGTTTTATTAAGGGAGAGAATCAGGCTTGTTATAGTCTATTACTAAGCAACTTTTTTTCCACCCCCTCTAGCTAATAAAATTCTTTATTTTAGGGTATTATCCATCCCTCTCTGCCCTCCCCCAGTCCAGGATATTCCCCATACTAGCCTGGGTAGGAGCAGAGCTTTGCGTCTTGACAAAAGCAATGGGTCACTTCTATTCCAAAATCCAGCTGAGACATTCCACTGCATCACATATTTCTTAGTGACAAGCATTTGTCCGGGCTGTTCAGGCCTTAGTTTTTCACCTAAAATGCACGGAAATTCCCAGCTGAGATTACAGTGCCATCTCTATTAATTATGAACCTAATTCTCATTGCTCTGGAAGGAGAGACAGCCCCCAGAGCTCCCTGGAGTTCAGTGCTGTTTGATGCTCCTTCAGCTCAGCAGGCTGCAACTCCTGCCCTGCCAAACCTCTCTAGCCCTGTGGCAGAGACCAGGCTTTCAGAAAATCCTTTCTGAA
>VZRZ01006124.1:38762-68618 GCA_013398175.1 Climacteris rufus
GCCAAGGCAGATGTGGAACCTTTTTCAGAGTTGCCCAGCATACTTTACATAAAAGAGAAACAGAGTTTGTTCACATTGAGAAAATGAACAGGAACCATCTTCAAAAGAACAGTTTTTCAGAAAAATGCAGGTTTTCACAGCCTGAGGCAGAGGACAAAAGGTCATTGAAGACACATAGCATGGTGTGTTTTACAACCTGCCCCTCAGATTCACCTGCTGCTGTAAGTACAGGTTTGAGACTGACAGTGGGAAATCTGACTGCCTGACCAAAATGGCAATGTCTGAAGGGCTTAAGTCAGTTGGCCAGACTACAATTCATATGTTTACTTTTATACAGAATTGCAAAGTTCACGAATATAACAAAACTCTGGATTTTCAAAGATGTGAAGAACACTATGTGTATGTGACAGATGGATCTGTGAACTGGAAAATCTCCTCATCAAAAAGGTCTTCTGGCAGTTCTTCATCTCCATCAGCAAAAAACGTAGGGAATGGAGGGTTTTTATTGCAGTCCTTGTAAGTAGGCAATTTGCTATCTCTGACCTAAAAAGTAGGAAGGGGGAGGGTAGGGTTAATAAATCTTACAGAAGGTTTTCAGACAGTGATACACTAGAAATCACACAACTCAGCTTGCATGCATAAGAAAAAACTGAATAGCATTGCACGTTGCACTTGTCTAAAGAATTCCAGGTATAATCATCAGTTACTTTAATATCAAACCCAGTTACTGAATTTAACATTTTGTACCCATCCTTAACGAGATTTTACAAACAGCAAAACTAAACCAAAAAAAAACTCCAAAGAGAATTTGTCACTACAAGGAGAGAATGAAAACCTACTCATGAATTCATTGCTTAATATTTTAAGATGTTATTAAAATAGAAATATGGCTTGTTTGAACTGTGCTTATATGCAACAGTATGTTCCTACATGACATTCCAAGTTATATTAAGCAGTGTAATCACCTCTTCAACAAACAAGACATGCATTTGTATGTATGATGCAAACTAATTATGGCAACTAATTTTGCAAAGTTATGTGCATGTGCTGTATTGAATCCCTCTGGCTATGGCAGAGCTGTTCAGTGACTGCAGAGTTAAACATCTAAAATTCTTCACTTAGTAATCAGTACCCAAGTTTGTCAAACACGAGCCTTTAGGACAGTTCACTTGCAAGAACTGTGGTGCCACAGAGAAATTACTTTCCTTTACTGACCTCTCTACATGTGGAGAGATTTAAAATCTAGCCCCTGAAACTCCAATCTCTGAAGAAAATTAGTAGCTAGGATTATCAGCAAAAAGCAGTTTGTCTGTGGCAGCCGGTAGAAGACTGGTATCTCTGAATAAAAAAAAAAAAAGACCTACAAATTCTTAGGCAATGAAATTTGATTTAAAATTAAATTCTTCTTTTCTATATCGTTACATATGATCTTTCTCCTGAGCTGTAATAATCCCTTTCAGGCACCATACTCAAGTGGATTAAAAAAAAAAATCCAAGTAGATGAGACAAAATTTTAGTACAGAGAAGACAAGATCTTCCTCTTATTTTTTGGTGGGCTTTTAAAGAACAGGAAGCTAGTTCTTACTTGGCTGGACAAAGACCTCACATAGGACAATTGTGATTTATACAAAAAATTAAATAAAACAATTCTATGCCCACTGAAAGCTCTGTTCTGACAGCACTGTATTTACCAGATTCATGTCTGCTATTACTTGAACCTTTCCCAAGGTCCATGAGGATTCCTGCAGATGGTGTGTATAGTAAATCTGACATTCCAATAGTTTTCCCAGTGCAGGCTTGATAAACAAAAAAACCTCTTTTGTTAAGAATGAGGGGATGAAGAGCCCAACATGTTGCACTGGTTAGGATGGCTGAAGTAGCTTTTCAAGTAGGTCATTCCTCTTCCAGCAGACACCTTCCTAGAGAAGCATTCCCTACTTGTGGGATCACACGACATGGGCTAGAGCCTGGAAGTGACCGCCGTGGAGCTGTGAGTAGGCTCAGCCCTCAGAGGAAGCTGAAGAGGTGTATCCTGGGATCTTGAGTTCTGACCCAGAAACCCGGCTCCCTCCAATGTAAGGCATGTTTACCTGTCCTCTATTGGTGCACCTTACCTAAGATTTATTTCCTGTTTCCAACACAACATAAAAAGCAGTTAAAACTGCACAATGAAGCGCCATTTTCTCACCGCCATCAACGTGTGAAGATCTCTTTATTACATCCATAATAACACTGCATCCCAGCACTGCTGACTTGTGAACTGCCAGACCTGTAGTTCCCAATTTATATTACAAATCTGGATGGAATGATCCAGGCTGAGGTCCAAGTCCACAGACCTTTGCTGCAACAGTTCCAGCAGCAGTGAGTTCAGAAGAAACACAGACAGCTTCAACAATGCTATCTGAAGGATGGCATCTTCAGAGACGTCATCCTTCCCTTTCAATGCACTGTGTCTGTTTCTTTCATTATATGAAAACATGTTTTCATCGCTTCACTGGTTATCTACCATTTCCCTTGTTAATTTCTCCTTTACTCTCTAATCCTGTTACACACTCTGTCAACACCAAAACCCCCCATGGTCTCTACATGAGTCAGTATTAGGAAGATTAGAATAAATTATTTTATTTATAGTAACTTATTAATTTCATATATATCTTATTAAAATGTTTTTCCTGTCTAGTTTTTTGTTATGCTTGATTATTTTCATAATTATATACGTGCTGTTACATATAGGCTGTGCCATTACAGGCAGTTCTGGATACCTGGAAAATGAAAGGAATTGAAATCTTTGTTTTCTTCCTATTTTTTTTCCCTTTCTTCTTAAAACAATTTCTTATGACAGGATTTAGGAGCAAGACATCTGCTCTTAACTGAAGGCAAATCCAACAGTCCAATCTTATTCCTGCATTAGTTTACCTACACGAATTTAAGATTTCTGACCAGACTTAACATTGTATTAATTACATATTAATGCCAAGTGGCATTTTGGAGATAGTATTTCTTGTGTGATATAGAGAATTCTTAAAATAGTTTTAAGATTCTCATGAACCATTTTCAACAGACCATTGTTGCTCTCAGAGGAGTACAATACTCCTTCATTTTGCCCCTCCCAGACTCCTCAGAAGCTTGACAGATCCCAGCAACACAGGCCACATCTGATGTTAAAATAGTTTTCTTCTGATATGCTTTCTTTTGATTGGTATAATTGATGAAGTATTTCTTTTGACTTGTGAAACTGCTGCTCTCTTTCCACCTTCTACATTCATTGCTTTCAAATGCAATTTAAAGCAAAAAAGCATCACAACTAAACTGAATGAACCTCTTTTTCCTTGAAACTTAAAAAAGTTAGGTATTATTATATTACCAGGTATTATCATTATCATTCCTATTAAAAGGAAGAACTCAATTTCATTTTACACCTGAAAGTATCGATTAGCAACTTAAAACATGTTATGATTTAACAGTCTTCTCAAGAGAATTACTGAATTACTGCCTTTACATTTATGAAGGGCCCAGCATACCAAAGGTTTCCTGTATCTGTTTTCTCAGGTTTCTGCACAATAATTTCACAATAGTATAAAAGGGTTCAATGGTATGCAGCTACACTTGTACGTATGAGCGTGTACACAAACAAGCACAGGTGACCCAGCACAGCTCTTCCTGCTCCCCCAGCAACCTGCTGAGAACATCCCTAATAAGGGAGTAAGTTTTCATGTTCTGTGTTACTAAAATTCAGTGAATTGAGCTCTCACCTAAAGAAGGAATCAGGCTCATTGTCCAACTGATTATTACAGTCCATAAAAGCATTTGCTGTATAACTCATATAACAAATACTTGGCTGACTCAACTGCTGTATTAATGGTACTACATATTACAGTACACTACACTAGAGACAGATGGTATATACACTACAGTGTATTCTCTGACAAGTGTTTTTATTAAGAAAAATACTAGAGAAAGCTGAAATTGGCACTGGTTGGGATTTTGTCACTAAATCTTTAGAACAGTCATAAAGGGTTTTGCAGACAATTAAGAAACTGCACATATGCACTTCCCCTATATTGACAGCATAATGGACAGTACAACCAAATACAGAAATCTATCACCACAAAAGACTTAATATGGTCTTAAACAGGCATTAAAAACTGATGCTTAAGTCACAACTCACATCTGTAGTTTAAAAGTGCTTCAGGCTTTGTTAGCAACCACAGCAAATAATGCAAGCTACTTGCTAAACAGAAAAATGTGTTTAAATACAGAAATTTATTAGGAATAATTTCCACAGGTGTCATACATTACCTAACTCACCTTCTCTGCTATTTTTGAAGCTAGACATAAAATTGAACTCAAGAATTATATCAATTTCTGACCAGCCTTATTCTGTCTTAAAAAAGTCCAACCATAGAAAAAACCCCCAAACCTCCACACAACTCTATCAATGGGGCCCAAGGCACAGGACAGGGAATATGAAAGAATTGAAGGCATCACACTATTCCTGCACATCCTCAATTTGAGCAGAGTACACCCCATTCAGGCACCAACTCCTAGAAACACAGCACAGTAATTCTGGGAAGTGTGATACCAAATAAGCAGGATGCAAATCACTAAAGTATTTTCTTAATAAAAAAAAAGAAAAAGAAAAAAGAGCCAAACAAAAATAAGCAGTCTCAAGGCTTAAGTTACTAGCTCAAGTGGAACATCATACTAAAGCAACTTGTACACTTCAGTTTAACTCAGGTCTAGCACAGAAACAGGCCAGTTCAATACCTAACTTGCTAAACAACTCCTATGGGTTTCAAGATTTGACAGAATTTCTGCTTTCACTACAAGTGATATACTCAAAGTGATCAACACTGAATGTTCTAAGAGAATCAGGTGCCTTAAAATTAGGAGAGGTATAAAACACTAACCAAGATAACCTGTAGCATCCAGAACTATAACATACCATATTACAGTACCCCCTCCATTATAAGGCACCTGATTAAAAAGGGAATTAACTCTTGTGCATGTCTCTTGAATGACAGAAGAGAGACCTTTTTGGTAATACACTTCGGAGAGAAATCCAGAGCCATAAACTTTGGAAAGAGAAGACTATTACAGATGGTAACTGTAATCTAAGAAGATACACCAGAATGAAACAGGTGTTACCTGAGCTAGGTTATCTTGATAGGCACAACACAAAAACTTACAAATGCTGCAATGTTACTCTTGTAACAGAAAAGCTCCATGCAGACTGCTAAAGTTTCTTCATTTTATTAGACCGTCCAATTGAGAAAGAAATCCACACTAAAGTAACCCCTTTTCATTAGTTGCCCAGTTGGCTAGAAACATTACTTATGCCAGTTATTTACCTGCATGCTTCATTGGGCAATATCAAATGAAAACTGATTCTAATTAAACCAGAAATCCATCAATCCCAGTATTCTACAATTTTATTCTGCTGAAAACAAAACTTGAAAAATTTAAGTGCTCTATCTGAATACAGTGCTGATGCATGAAGCTTCCAAAAATACAACATACAAAGTAAATATGTGCTTTAAAGGTGCACTGTGGTTTTAAGGGTTACCAAGCAACACAGAGTGGGTACAGAACACAAATGCCTTCCTCTTAGAGGCAAACAAAGAGAAAAGTGTTAAGCAATATTTCACTCTGGAGCTCAAAGACACAGATTCAATTTCCCTAGACATTAAACTTACTTAATTACAGGCAGGTGTTTAGTGGAAGGAATGGTAATTATGAGTGCTAATATTCCATAATTCCTCTCCCCAACTACAGATCCAAACAAATATACAACAATATATTGAAAGTCAATGTCTATAAGCAAACAATAAAAACATCCTGGAAGAAGGGTACATGACAAGCTAAAAACACCACAGGTCAGTGCAGCAAGATGAAATGGAGAAAGAAAAAAACAGAAATTAGAGAACTAAATAGTATTGCTTTGCCTGATTTTATAATTGAAGCTTTTTCTACTCTTCAGAGATGTATTTGAAAACATAAAGGAAAAAATTAATTAATACATCTAATTCATATGGCTTATGCAAGAAAAAGAACACAGAATGGATTCACCAGCTCAAGAAACTTGAATGAACTGTTGCTGACTACATACAGCCTCCAATGTCCAAACAGGAATGGAAGCAATTTTTAGAAAACTTTTTCTTAATAGCAATAATACCTACTGCCACATCTTTATCTCAAACAGTGTCATTTATTACTAAATGTCATGAAAATTTGAGCCTGGATCACTTTGGTAAAGATCTTTCCTATATTCTACTATCTTAACCAAGGAGCTCTAAGGGAAGAAAAGCCTCTTTCTTCCCATGGATCCTCAACCCTCCTTAATGGAATTAGCTGCAACTCTGAAACACATTTGCCAAAATGTATACTTGAAGGTATGTGGACTTCTAAATTGCACATAATTATGATTTGAAATCTTTTAAACATAGGTAACTTACAGATACAATGAATACAGGTTCTGAACTTACAGACATCATGTATAAGGATTAGTAAAGCAGTCAGAAAAGTGCCTTGTACCACTTAGTTAACACTGATGAATTAAGTTGACTTGAAATAAAACCAAATGAGCCATTTCAACTGCTGCTCTTCAGATGAAGTCCCAGTCATTATTTGTGGTGAGTGAACAGAAATCACTCGTGGCCATGGCAGGCACTTAAATGCAATGCAGCAGGCTGCCACAGCAGTCAATGTCCATTATCCTCCTCACATCACAGATGTCAACATGGTTGTTTCATCACATTTGCTCAGGTGGCTGGGCCGAGCAGTCTCCTGTTAACAAGGCTGTTGACTATGGCAGCACTGCTGCCTCAAGGATTTTTTTAAGCTAAAGGAGGACTGCTTCACAACAGAACCAGTAAATCCAAGGTGTTAAGGGGGATGCTTTCCAGCCTAGGCAAGAGTAACATCTGAGTAAAGAAAAATAGAAGGTGGAAGAAAAAGGTGAAAGGGGCCCAATCATGAAATAAAGCACATATGTTCTTCTCCAAGCAGAGTGTGCAACATCTGATCAGCAAGGGGACACTGATTTGTTTAAATGAGATCTTCATGGTGTACATAAGAACGTGTGGTGTTAACACACAAAGCTTTGCTTTTAAAAACAATTTATATTACAGGTGTGTAATAGCTGCTTGTTTTCTTAACTCACTTAGAATCTGAAATTAAAAAAAATAATAATTTACGGAGTCCAGTTAGAATAAAAGTTATGATCTGGTAGCAATAGGTATTGTATTCACAGTCTCAGTGGCTTCATAAGATGTTGTACCCTTACAAATAAAACATGTGAGATGTGTATGTGCATTTGCCACCAAGTGTGGCCACTGTAGGGGTGGATTTTAAACAGTATGACTAGGATAACAAGACGCACAATCTTTTCCAACAATTAACTCCTATTTAAGAGTACTATTTAGATCAAAGAATACATTTCTCATTTTTTCAGCTACATGATGCTGCTTGTATACCTATATTATGATTTAAAACCAACATCCTAAAATAAATTCCCACTTACTTAAATTTCAGACTAACATAAAGCAACCAGGTTCATGCCTCAGGATTAGAAAAGAATACTTTGAACACAGTTGAAGAAAAGGTCATTAAGTCCAATATACAGATGAAAAGCCAGTCAAACTACAGTCTTAGTTCTATATAATTGATGTCATGTCCAGTAATTTTGCAGAAGTTGTCCTGAAAACAACTTTTCCTGACATCTCTTAACCAATTTTCATTATCTTGGAAGAGAAACATTTAATGTATTCCCTAGGTTTGGGCTGGACATTACAGTAAAAACAGTTTAGAGATAGCCCACTCAGAATAAAAGGCCTTATTCCCAGTGAGAGAAACACAACACTAAACTTCATTTTTCTGTGGGTAAAACACCTATTTGAAAGCAAGGGCTGCTGTACTTAAAGCCCAGTAGCTGTGGAGTTCTGCTCCACAACTAAGAAACAGAAAGTGGATGTTCATAGTAAAATAGGAGAAGAAGATAATAAACTAGTTGAAAACATCTGAACTTGATGAACTCTGTAATACACTTTCCAAGACCTGAAGCATTTAAATCCCTACAATGCTTCTGAGGATTTAAAACTGTTTATCAGATAGACAGACAGGTATAAATATCTATAGGTATTTAGGTAGACAGCTTAGGAGTCACTAGTACCAGTACTGAAACTAGCAAACATACCTTCACCAGACAATTGGTGTGACCTGGAACAGACCCATTCACATAAATAATGTCATGTTTTGTGTTGATCCTCCACACCTACGAGACAGGGAAAAAAAAAAATCAGACACTGAGATGTGTTTAGAAACTATTCCCAGTTTTACAAACAATAGTCCAGCAAAGCATAAACTGATTAATTGGTGGTGGTACTCTGGGGGAAAAAAAATCTTTTGCACGGGCCTAAACTTGGCACAAAATTCACTCCTATGTCACTCAGAGTGCAGAACTTCCTACTGAAGGAGATTGAAGCACTTTCAAAGAGCTGGTGATCAGGCTGCATTTGGTAAAGCAGCTCTTTGTTCAGCAAAACCAAAGCTCCTAGGCCTCTTTTCCCTCTAACTGCAACATGTTGAAAAACATGGAAATGTTGAAAAACATCACAGGTGACAAAGTAAAACAAATATCCTCATGAAAATGTTACTGTGACCATATGTTAACTTACTCACTCAGTGAGGTGCTCAGCTAACACACACATTTTCTGCTACAAAAAAAATAGTTTTAGTTAACAGAGAACAGCAGCAGCACACTTTTTTTGCAAACTACAGGTCAATATGCTTTTTGTGCAAACTGCAGAGGTTCTCCTTAGAGACAGAAAAGAGTAGCTTTAACAGCCCAGGAGCTGCTGCAGCTATGTAGAAATTGGAGTCAGGTCAGAAACTATAATCCCCTTTTTGCACATGGAAGTGAAGGGCCATGATCAAGTTAGGGCTTTAAACAACTTAGAGTTGGGTTGGGTATGAACAAATGGAATAGGCATGGAAGCATTAACTGAAATCACCAAAAGCCTGATTGTTCTCCCACTTCAGAGGCACAAGTGAAGGAACTGGTGAAAACCACATCAAATACAGAAATATCAACTGAAGTCCCAGTTTCCAGGGTAGCACAAATGCAAAGGATGTTCATGTAAGGTATTTGCCACCCACAAGAAGACAGGAGAACATGTTTGCTGCTCTGGTTTTTCCAGCTTGCTTACTTCAAGATGCTTCTGTCTGGACTGTGACAAAAACGACAGACAGTACCCCCAGACAAGGCTATGTGGCCGAGTCCATTGCTTGGCAATGAAACCACCTTGTACACACACTCAGAACTCACCTTTAATCCAAAAGATGTCCTATAGATGTTACCCATTTTACCAGGCATTTTCTTTCCACGATAAACTTTGGCAGCTTTCTAGATAAAAGCAAGGCCAAAAAAATCACGTTAACTGCAAGAGGTACACTTACATGCTTCAAGAGGAGCACCAGAGAAAAAATGCTGACATTTCCAATGTTGAAAACATAGAATATTGAAGAAATCTAATCCTGATTAGCATCTTAAACACCTGCTGCCAGAAGTTAGGTATTACTTTATGTGTGTTCTGAAATATTTGACTTCAATTACAAAATTGAGATATATATATAGATATATAGATATAGATATAGATCTAGATATATATACACACACACTGTTCCATCAACAAAGGGATTCTAGCTTTGCTTCATACTTAATGTGTATAGATTCAGAGTAAAATCTGAACTCAGCCCATATGTTCCCTTTGGGAAAATCTGGAAGTTTTTTCTCCTAAAATCCCTGTCAACACAAGTCTATCACCTACATCAGACAGCAGCAACTGGAAACTTGCCTGAGCTACTTGTGAATGCTACCAGAGAGCTATAGAGCAGTCCTGCCTTGGAAGGCTGCCAAAATGAAGATTAAACTGTAGCTTCTCTCCTTTCCTAATCCCTGACTTTTCATACTGATGTGAATCCAATCCTTTTAACACATTTAGTTTTGAGAATAGAATTTTTAATTCCATTCCCTGTTATTCCTTAGTTTCTGTATCCCACTTTTGATTGTCTGGGTATAAACTGGGCAACAAAGGTAGGAAAAAAAAGGCAGAAGTAAGTGCAATAATTTTCAAATCTACACTGTTGTCAAGGAATTTGTATCCTGCAGCTCTCTGTTATTCACTAATAACATTTTTGGGGTTATTTTTTAATTATTGGGAAAATCATTATTTCATTAAATCAGTTGCAAAGCATTTCTAGGTAAAGGATTCTGTACTGAACATTACTGGATTACAAAAACATCAGAGATGGTCAATACTAGATGGGAAAATACTATCAAGGTATTGTTTTTCCCCTACTGCATCCTTTCACCTTGTTTCCTTTCCAACATAGCTACTTCCAATACTATTTTCCATTCTACATACTCTGTGAAACTATATCCAGCATTACTGCTTAGGAAAATCTAATTTAAAGAAAAGTAAAGAGGGGTTATTTTGTAATGATGAATACCATCTGCTAAAACAGTGTTTGGTGTTGAAATATTTACATTCTTCAGTGAAAACAAGTGCCAGGTGTAGAATTCTTTTTCCAGATGAAACTGAGGACTATAAACCAGTAATGCATGCTTTTACACTCTCAATTACTCCAACCTCACTGCCTGTTGTCTTTTTGCTTTTACTATTCTTCTGAGCCTTATTAATCCTTTTTAAAGTTTGATTTTAATTTCTCTAAGACATTTACAGACAATTCACTTTAGTAATGTGACTCAGTTGATCTTAGTTTGCAAAAAGTTGCTCTTACTTCAGTCTAAATATGTACAGCCTTTATAAGACAATTAATCTCCTCAAAGAGCTTTTATACTAATATTATTTATAGTTTGAAATGTGAAAATATGACCCTGTACCCTAATGAAAATGCATAGAAGCTTATACCCTTTTTGAAATTATTCCCTACTAAATTAATGGGATCAGTTCATTAAACAGCCACACGTGCCAGGCAAGGTGATAAAAGGAACTGGGATTCCAAAGAATGGTACAATATCTGCAGTGTAAAATAACAGGCAAATCCTTTCCAACCTATAAACGCTGTGACAAAAGCTTCTTAGAACTCTCTTTGAAGTATTAAGACTGTTCCTCTTACAATACTACAAAATAAGACAATTTGCTCAGTTTAAATATGCATGCTCACCAGCAATACAGAATATTCATAAACTGAGCCCTAAGTGAACAGCATTGCTCCTCATACAGGTTTCTGAACTTCCTCTGAAACAGCTGGGATTCCCTGCTAGCACAGAGTAAATGTAGCAGCTAGCTATTGCAAATTTGCTCATTTTTAGAAAGCAGTTCTAAAACCACTGAAGAATGTTTTAATGAGAAATGAGAATCCTCACATTGGTAGATATTGCTCCAGGTCGTCTGTGAGTTTTTGTCTGGCCATGGCTTGCAGGCTGACCTTTAAATCCCCACCTTTTCACAACACCTTGAAATCCTTTACCAATTCTGAAAATGAAAATAATTAAGAAACAAACCTGGGTTAGTCAGACATAAGGTTTCTAGCAATAATGAATAATTTCAGTCAGGCTCAAGATCTTTTTACCTTTAGTAGAGTTCAGCATAGGAAAGAATATACTTACAAAAAAATAAAATCTGTATTTTATACCATAAACATACATTAGCACAATGCTTAAAGGGTGATTTACAGAATAAGAAGCACTAAAAGCAAGTCAAATATGCAAGACTAATATAAAATGCTCCTTGCTGTGATCGTCCTCAATAAAAGTTACCATAACAAACTTGTCACCGAGTGAACACCAGAACAAACAAACAAAAAACCCAACCAAGAAAACAAATAATACCATATACCCAAACTTAATGACAGGCCTAAGCATTGAGAGAGGAAAGAGATGGGTACAACAAACTGGTCTCTTGAAAACACTTTTGTGCATAGTGAAAACTTGTAACTCCTTTGATCCGTACTCATCTAACAAATACTGTCTAAAACACAATAAACAATAAAATATACTTCCAGAGTCCATGTCCTTGATCTCTGAGGCACATGACAGCATTACTGGCTTTGGAATTCTCTGTTTACTTCAAGGACAGACTCAACAGGAAAAATCACCTTATCACTGCACAAAGGAAAAGCCGATTAAAGTGTGTGTTTCCAAAAGGCATTGTCTGTTTCCAAAAGGAGAAGTCTGACCACAGGGTTTATGGCTGCATTGATTATTTAATTTAACCTGAAACTGGCTCAGTTGGTCAGAGCATGGTGGTACTAACACTGAGGTTGTGGGTTTGATCCCTGTATGGGCCATTCACTAAAGAGTTGGAACCAATGATCCTTGTGGGTCCCTTCCAACTCAGAATATCCTGTGATTCTATGATTTAACAAGAGGATCCTTGTGCTCCAATTTGCAGAAATCCTTTCTCTGCTAATGAACTTTACATTAAAAATAAAAATATATATGCACTTTGTATCTAAAATAAAACTGGGAATGAGAATGCAAAGAGCACGCTATATACAGGAACTGCACTTTGCGGACTCCCCTGCTCCCCTGCCCTGGAGAGAACATACAAACATGGAAAACACCAACATTCATGAGAACTAGATTCTTTTCTCTTCCCACTTGAATAATTCTCTTCTAACTGCTGTCCTAGTTGCCTTGAACACTTCAAGCTACAGTCAAAATCAGCCATAAATGAAAAGACTCTAAAGCTACAGAACCATAGGGAAACAAGAGCTGTGCAACCTCAGTGTCTGTCTCCTGATCTTCCCTTTCCCTGGTCAGAATGTAGGGGCCAATCCCATTTAAATGTGGCAAAGAAAGATGTGTAATTGTTTGACTAAAAGGTTATTGATTAGAAGCCCCTGACTTTTTTTTGCTCCTTACCTACAACTGAGGAAAAGCTAAATCCTAATTAAAGCAGTGATATCTTCCTTTGACCTGCCAGCTGGCCAGTTATGCAAGTGGTTGTCACAGTGAGACAGTCCTTCCAGGTCAGCAGACAGTGGTGGGACAGGAGGATATGAAGGGGGTTGTGTCCATGAGAGGAAGATGAATGAAAGCACCTGTGCTAGGGAGGGTCTGGGTTACCTGGGATCAGGAACACAAGACAGCAATCCAAAGGATGCAAGGCTTTGCAACACCAGTTTCTCATAGAATCAACTTATTTTAAAAGCTTGCAGTAATAAACATCAATAGTTGTAAAAAATTGTTTGAAAAGTACACTTTCAGAGAGGCTCAAAACTTGTGGTTTTCCGTGTCTTCAGATTGCTGGGGGATCAATAAATTTGAAATACATGCAAAACTAAGCCACAGGAAAACTCTTATCTGTTCTGCCAAAATGCCATTTTTTTCTTTTAAACTACCTGTTACTGGTCATGTTTTCCAAGTAGACTACTTCTGACATCTCCACCTAGAAGATGGACTTAGCAAAGTCTCCAAAACCAACTGCAAGTGGGTTGCATAACAACAGCTCTGCAGTCAACAGAGCAAGCAGATCGGGGACACGATTAATTTTTCAGCTGCAGAAATGTCCTTGCAATGCAGAGAAAATCACAACCACAGAAAGCTACCACTTCAAAAGTAAACAGTACTGTCAACTGTAATCAAGAAACATAAATCTCTGATGTCATGAAACATCTTCAACATTTCATTCAGATTGCTCATTTTTTTAATAGGAACAATTTAGAATACCTTAAACTGTACTTTCAAAAACATAAGAAATAATACTTGTAAGATATGTATTTCAAAAACAAGAGTTTAGTACATCAAATATTACAAAGTACCTTCAAAAAGAAGTGATTATATCACAAGATGGAATTACTAGTGTTTATTGATTCATGCAATAGAGTATGTTAATTTGCTTCATGGTCTTTCCAATCATACACCTATTTTCTGTGAACAGAGACTCCAATTTTACAGTACCAAAGCCTTACAGAAATTTATAGAAAGCGTGACCAAAAAAAAGAGCATTATGGTAAACCTGACAATTCTCTTGCATATGTTGATCTGGAATATGAAAACAAATCTTCAGCCTCTGAAATATTCTGCTTAAGTCAAGGAAAGATATAGCAATGCTGAAATTATGAGTACTTCATAATGTACAAGGCTTTACTATATATCAAGACTCTTTCATCATACTGGTTCAATAATGTTTCCATTAGTTTCATTTTTTATGTGTGAAAATCACTCAATTACCTACAAGTACACTTTACCTTATGACTTTCTGAACGTTAATTTTCTATTCAACATGACACAGCCATCATGATTGAAATAAAACCAAATTTTGATTAATTAAATAAGAAGCTATAGGTGGTTTTCATTTTGGAGTTTCTGATTTTAAAAATGAATAGACAATGTATAATGTTCTTTAAATACATCTCAAGAGGAAAAACAATTACACAGTGTGTATTTCTTCCTCAACTCATGCTCTATCTGAAATAAAGGTGGAAGCAGAGTATGAACTTCAGGATTACGTAGATCAAATGTAAAGTGTAAAATAAAGTAAGGAACTACTAACATCTGGTTTATAATAAAATTTTGAAAGGAGATCTGGTCAACTAGGCACTTGGTAGCTGAGCCAACATGCTTCACCCATTTTAAAGAACAGTGGTTTTCCTGCCTAAGTTGATGTGAATGTGATCTGTTTTGAGACGAGTGGTGGAGTTCACCACTATACGCAAAAAAATGATGAGCAAATTTTCCATTACTCAAAATGTATTTGTATTTCTAATGCAAAGATTTTACATTCTTCCAATTGTATGAAATGCAAAGTGCTTTTGAAAATACTATTTATTTTACTTAAACAAGGAAGAGAACTTAAGGTGCATCCTGTACAAAAAATATTATGGAAAATCAGAGAAGGGCTTATATAGTTTACAGGTTTCTTAAGCTTTTTTCTTCTGCCAAAAAAAACCCAAATACTGTATTTGTTTATATTATATATAAAATAACAAAGACTATATTCTTGTTGATTTCTGAACAGACACCAGGTGTTGGCTATTGGTATATTTAATTTAATTTAATTTTAAATTTATATTATAATTAACTATTTAATAATTAACTTCTATAAATTTATTATAATTTTATTATAATCTCAATTTAATAATTAACTATTTAATTTCAAATTAATTGCCCCCTTTGCCCTTCTTAAAAATTACTAGGTATGAATACATTCAGCAAAGATCACCAATAAAAGGCAAAAAAATAGTTATTGAAACTCAACCTAAGCCAGATGAATTTTTCAAAAAACATTAATGTCTGTCAAAGAAGGATGTTAATCCAGTAGTACCTATTATCTTAACAGAATAAATAACTAGAATACACTCAGAAAGAATCAAGTTGTCTCCAGTGTCTGAAATATGATAACCAAGAACCTACACTGAAGTAGAAGGTTTGACATCTTACTTATACTGTTGTCATACTTTGCTAAGACACCTTCTACCTGTTGTCTTGGTTTGAATCAAGGGCTATACATTTTTGTTCCAACAACAGTAACATCAGACAGCATATCTGAACACAAAAACCCACACCCATGAATCTTATGAAATTAGATTTGAAATGTACAATGCCACTGTTTTTCAACAGGTGTGACTGAGTCACTTAGTTTACTCGGCTTCACTTAGTGAAGCATTACCTGATTGCCAGAAAGGAATCACAGGCAGTAATGATGGTACGAAAAACTAAGACACACAAGAGTTAAATGAAAGAAAAATAATCTTTCTGTAGATTTAAAAATAGAGTTTAATTACAGTTGTTCTAGTCTCACCTGCAGGAAAGCAGGTGTTTGGGTCAGCCACCTAATTTTGTATAAAAACTAATTTTCCAGGTTTGATACAAGCAAGATGCCAGTACCTAATGAGCCAACTTTCATTTAGAAAGCTCCTGGAATAAAGCACTCTAACTAAGCAACAATTTAGTTTGCTGGTAACTCTTCAAAAGTAGTTAATTTAAAAGACCATTGTTTAGATGCTGTAGGGAAAAAGTATTCCAACTACTTAGTCAAGTAGTTTTGGGCAAATGGAAAGCATACTTTCAGGCTCAGATTACACTGTTAACCTAGCAAAACCTACACAAATCAAAACCACTCCACAACCACCACTTAATTCTAGCCCATTTCCAACAAAACTACAGTTGCCTTTTTCTTTGGAGTGACAAAATTTCTGATGTTCCAAAGGCTTCCAGAAATGTTCATGAAACAGGACATGAAGTGGCAGAAAGCTGTAACACAACTCCATCTCCACAGAGCACTGAGCTACCCCTGCAGACCTTGTCCCACTGCTCCCTATCACCACGGTCTGGTAACCTTTGTACAAATGCAGACGCTCACTCAGCTCATCAGCAAGCTGGGGGACACAACTGATCCATCTGAAAACTAACCCAGAGAAGAATACAGGTATCTCACACTGATCTTTTCCTTCATGTAAGTCAGGATGCCAGTACCAGTGATAGAGGGGCAATGGGGACTCTGTGGGACAGAACACCACCTCCCCTTTGGGCAGCAGCCTCTGCTCCGTGCCAGCTTAAGGAGGTCATCACAGAATGGCCTGGGTTGGAAGGGACCCTAAAGAACATCTAGTCCAAGCCCTCTGCCATGGGCAGGGACACCTTCCACTAACCACAGTGCTCAGAGCCTCATCCAACCTGGGCACTTCCAGGGATGGGACATCAACCACTTTTCTGGGCAATCTGTGCCTCACCACCCTCACAAGAAGAATTTCTTCTTAATATCTAATCTAAATCTGCTCTCGGTTTGAAGCCACTCCCCCTTGTCCTGTCACTACATGATTTTGTAAATACTCTTTCTCCATCTTTCTTACAGGCTCCCTTCAGAAGCTGGATGGCTGCAATTAGGTCACCCTGAAGCCTTCTCTTCTCCAGGCTGTACAATCCCAATTCCCTCAGCCATTCCTCCTAGGTGAGGTGCTCCATTCCTACAGCTGACCACAGAGCTGGATGCAGTACTCAAGGTGGGGTCACAGATGTGCAGCCTTTGAGAGAAATGTTTCTGCATGGTGCTATGCATTTTAGCTCAAAGCATATCAGAGCTAAACTTAAGGATTGAGCTTTTAAGTTGCTGAAAATAAGTACTAAGGTAAGTATTTCATCACTATAGAAGACTGACAGCATGCAGACACACTGCTTACCATCAGTGCTCTAAAAGCCACTCATACTATGCTAAACAATTATAAGTTTTCCAATAAAAACAAACTGCATACATTCACCTTTAACTGAACCTTCTCATTTATGCCAAAGTGTTTTTCTTTACAAAGATAGAAACTAATCAAAACATTTCAAAAGACTTTGACAAGAACATTTGTAAGGAAGATTAAGAGAATACAGGAATAAAAAAACCCTCCTACATTTTGGTAACCAAATGAAGAGGCTGACCAAGGCTTCTGAAACGCAGTGCAAGTGTTTCATTTAGGCTATGATAACTAAGAAAAGTTTGCTCATTTTTAAGGAGCATAACTTTGATTTACATTTTGGCAAAAGAAGCATTCAAAAGGATATCTTGCTCACCTGAATAATTAAGAGTTGGTAAAAGACTAAAATATCCTTTATATTTCACTATATTATCTCCTGATTCAGGTGACATTAGTTTCTTTCCTTTTTAAAGGAAAAATTACAATTAATCATGCTATTATCAACAGCACTGCTATTTTCATTCACATGACTTCTAACACTTCAGTGTTTCATACATTAAAGCAAAATTACTGTCAAAAATGTAAAGTACATGTTCATGTAAAAATATTTCTAAATCTTTACTTGACAGCACATTTTTAGGAATTGCTGTTTTTTTAAGTCCATAATGGCTTGAATCAGGAAGACCCACATCCTCCCACAGGTCCTTCCCTCAGGCTGGATGGAGCTCTGTGCTAGCTGGTTTGCAGAAAACGTCCCTACCCACGGCACGGGGTTGGAACTAGATGATCTTTAAGGACTCAAGTCTAACTAAAGTATGTTTTCATTTTCCCCTCCCAGTGCAGTCCAAATGCTATAGCTCAATCATTCTCAGGGTAACTTTTTTCCCCTTCACTAAAGCATTTCCTGGATATTTTTGTGACATTGTGAAACCTGTTCCTACCGGTACAGTAACTAAGAATGATGGATACAGTATTCTGAAAAATAATGAGAAACTAAACCCCAAACATGTATGAGATTAAGTAAAACTGGGTGAAATTGCATTGAATAAAGTAAAAGACTCAAAGAAAAACTAAAACGTAGTAAGGTAATTTAATTCCTGCCCAAGAGCTAAGGAAACATGATAAATGAAGCATTCCAAAAATGTGGAAATTAAGAAGAAAGAAACTTTAAAAGTAGAAATCAGAATGCGAGTAAGCCACAGAAAATGGTTAAAAAAATTTTTATATAGAAAGATTGGAATGATTGGAAAATCATACTGACAGAAAACAGAGATCTTTCTCTTTAGCTAAAGAATTCTCCCTTCACCTTTCCAGAAGGATTACAAGAAATATGCTACCTAATCAGTGGGACAAACACATAGATTATTTCTGAAATGGGCTCATACAAATATCTGGAAAAAACACATCAGAAATACTGAATTGCAATCTAGGATGGATTCACTGAACAGGACCACGAACCCAGTCTATTTTTAGCTTGCTAGTACTTTCAAACACATAGCAACATACAAATCAATACCCTTGTGGCTGCTTACCACTATCTTCTATATTGCCAAAAAATCCCTTTCCTAGTTCTTGAAATATTTCTAGAAAAACAAAGCTTTTCTGCATTAACAAAGACTGGTGCTTAATCTACATGAAAGACTGTTTTCTTAATGATCATGTGCTTTGCTTTGCAAACATGGTATTGTCTCTTACAGGAGGTTCACTGAATGTAATTTTGAAGCAGAATGAAGAATATGCCAGATCTGAGTATCACATAAGAAAGTCTGACATGGCAAAAATACTAATTCCAGTCAACTCCTGGACCTCCTTTTCTCCATAGTGAGGTGCAACTCTATTAGAGCCACATACTCAGCTCTATTGGTACGGTTTGTTTCCCCATATACACAAAACCCTGTGAATAGTATTAGACATTTATAGGTATTACACATATGTGAGACAATTGCAGTTGGGTACTATCTCCATTGCTGAAAAAACCAAAACATCTACTGGAAAATACTATCTTTGTATCACAACACTGAAATGTGCAGATAGGAGTTCTCTTGGTCAGTGGAAATCACAGATGTACTGCAAGAGCCATGACCAGCCTTTGCCACAAGATGCCAGTTTTTCTTTTGACATCCTCTACCACTTGAGCTCTAATTTGGCATTCACAGTGGTCTGAGACGAAATCATTCCTCCCACATTAGAGCAGAAGATCATCAGCCACTGCTGGCAAGGACATGAGCTGCAATATGAGAGAAACCACAGACAGGAATTCGACAGCTCTGCAGTACTGCTAAATGTATTCACTATCTTTTTGCTTTCGTTTCAGTCCACATCTCTCTTCACATCTCTTCACCAGAACAAAATTAAGCAGTCTTTTTGGGAACTGATGCCTTTCAGCATTTATTCCCCATTTTTACATACCAGAGATACTGCATAACAGACCTCTTTGACCATGCTAATCATGTACATGTGACAGACAACACAGGCAGAACCATAGCCCCAGTAGTATTGTCTACCTGCCTTGTTCAAAATGAGGAGTAAGCCTCATCAAGAAAGATAATTTCATATTTTTGACCCAATGAGTGACTGGACTTCTATTTCCTGCCACTACCCTTGCAACTGTATCTCAGCATTTGTGAGCCATGGGTTCAAGACAAAGTAGAGGAGAAAAAAAAAAATCAACCAGTCTGTTTGAGAGATGAACAGAACACATGAAATCATCAGGAACCTACGTTTTTGCAGTCACATCCACAAACTGCCCGGGGCGGAAGTGAGCAGCGTACAAAGGAGTTCCTGCAAAAGGAGAGGAGAGGTCATGTTCAAGTCAGTGCTGAAACCTTCAAACCATTATCCAGTCATTATCCTCCAGCAGGTTACAGTCACAGGAAAGGAAACAAAATTTGTTATTCACATTTTATTTGTTCTGCTTTATGAACCTCACTGACTGAAATAAATATTTGTATTTACCATTTAAGTTTGTATTTACCATTTAAGCACGTTTCTCAGGTCAAGGCTTTACTCAGATACATTGTACTTCAAACACCACCACAGCCCAAAATGCCTAATTAGTTAAGACCCATAATAAACATGCTTAGCAAGAAAACAGAACATGCTACTAGCACTTCACAAGGTGGAGAATTAAAAAATAAACAAAAAACACAACAACAAAATGAAAACAAAACAAAAAACAACAACCAAAGCACAAAAAAACCCTACCTTCTATAAAAAATGGGGTTAGGAATGAAAAAAACAGGAGTTTTGCAATGCCTCCTCTATTAAGACAGTTTCCAAACTGTGGCAAAAGTACAGATTTGTCCACTGGGGAATTACCTACACACTAACCTTTAGCAGAAGTAGTGTTAGTGTAGGCCAGAGACATCACTCACCTCACTGTAATTACACTAATTCCTTAAGTACTTGCAGTATCAAAGTATTAATTTTAGATTTATTTTGTCCTCAATGATTTTTTTCATCCAAGTGCAATGTTCTTTTATGAGCAGCTTAAAAAACCCAACAAAGCAAAACTGATAACTTAGTTCATTATAAATGAACTTTAATCTGAAGATTCATGTCCCTGCATATTTCAGTTTCCAGTCTGCTACACATTCATTTAAAAAAGTGAAATTTTAATTTTTTCAAGTTTTTTCACTTACTTTCCTGCTTTCTCAAATCTATATGAATGCAAACTGAAATGATGTAAATCTCTCATAAGTCTCAATCATTAAAATCCTCATATTATTTCCTGTTATATTTATATAATCCACACACTGGGATAAGAGAACTGTCAACTGACACAAAATCATGCACATAAAGGATGTTATGTACAAAATACAGACACTGCAAAACCAATTTATCAAAAACTTGCAATTCTGCTTCATCTGAAAGTACTGCTTCCATTTATCAGTCCAGACTTCTACATGTCAGATTTGATTTTTATCAGTTACTGCACTGCCTTAAAAAAGGTCTTGCAAAAAGCTGCACTAATGGCAAGGGAAAACACAACACATTAGAATTTCCTACCCTACATAATTCTTCAGAAAATACCTATAACCGTCAAAAAGCACAAAATGAAAGCAACCTAAATACACTACCTAGTAAAACCTCAGAAACTTAAAACTTTTCATTAGATCTTCAAACTTCTAATACTGATTTTTAGTGATAATGTTTGTTATAAACATGTTTTAGTGTGCTCTATTTTGCAAACTGTCAGAAAAAGCATATATAGCAGCCATCATCCTACTTCTCCATGCAGCAAGAAGAAACAAAACTCAAACTGCTACTTAAGACTCCTGAGAAACATTACCACAAAAATCTCTGTGTCCCTCTCATGAGGATAGTCAGTGAACTTCCCACAGCTGTATTCATATTTATTCCCAATAAGTGAGACAAGGTTACAGATATCTACTTCTTAACTCAATGTCAATATTAGTATATTTGGATTGGACTTATTTTCTAATCAATCGAAACATGATATCCAGGAAAAAGCAAAAGTCCTACATCTCATCAACTAAAAAGTACAGTCCATTTTCTAATTTTTCTTAAGAAAAAAGTCTGCTTTTACTTAATGACAAAAAATTCAGTAATTTCCATACAAAGCAAAAATGAAATACACAACTTCATTTAGGTCTGCAAGTGGCAGATGTTAAATAATTGTGCATCTAATACCCAGTAGCTCAAAAAGATTACCTGGCTTAATTATGGCATCATCTGTTACATTAAATGTTGTAACTTTCTGCTTGCATGGTACTCCAGCTTCTTTAAAAATTTCATGTGCAGACTCTGGTTTCTGTAACAAAAAGCAGCCATAAAAAAGAAGCCATCTTAAAAAGGATCAACCTAGTACAGAAAATGATTACTGACTGTCAGAATCACCCAGAGAAAGAGATATATCATAGCAAAATTTCATCTTGAGGCTAGCATTTTATCTCTCTATGGAATTAGTTTAAAACTCCTCTGTTTGAATTTATTTTCTGTCAAATACTTACCCTACAGCTACATAATATAAACAAGAAATGTATGAAGATATCAAAGATCAGAAAAGGGAAACCAATCATTTAGCATGTAGATAAAAGGTACTACTTTTGTTTTCATGGCTTACAAAGAGTTTTGTAGCGATTTAAAAGTATGTTCTCTTTTTCAAACTTTGGCTTGGTTCCATACCATGATAAATATGATTTACTGAACTAACAAAATCTTAGAAACAAATTCCCGTCTTGCAGAAACTTCTAGAAATGCTTAACTTTTCACAGAAAAGCATTTTGAGTCTCTGGACAAAAAAAAAATGAAAAATGCGTAACAAAAAGTTTATGATTAATGTCTTTTGAAGATATACAAATACATTCAGTGTCAAACCCCTGCTGACTTACTAAAGCAGGGATCTTCTTTTCAGATGAGACTGATGAATTTAAAAGTATTGAAAATTATTCTCAGCTGTTTCAAACAAGACACCTCACAGAACAGCTGACCACTGAGATGAAGCCAAGCAATAGAAACAGTGATGCAGGAAAATCATGGCCACAGGAAAAGAGCAGTGCAGCTGATTTTCCCTCAAATGAATTCTCCTAGAAAGCAATTTAAGCATCTTACCATACTGTCACACTTGGATAGTCTCATCTCTGAGGTTTGCTCCTCAAAACTTCTGTGCAGTTCCCTCCCACTCAAAAATTATTTTGTGTATTTTAAGACCAAGTAATATGGACAATGTTAAAAATGTAACTTACTTTATCTGAAACACAGTTTTGAAAATCTGCATGTTGCCCTTTCTTTTGTTTTCAAAAGTTTGTTGAAACATTTTGGGAAAACAGAGGAAGTTTTATGAAGTATGAGCAAGAAAGATGATGAGGATCTCTGACTTAGACAAAACTCAGAAATTTTAAGTTTATGAATCCGTCTTCGAGGAGGAAGTATAGATACAAAGTCTATGAAAGTGAAAAGTGTTTTTTGAGAGGTTTGTTAACTTGAATTCACCGAACAAAATACTTCAAATACCTTTTAAAAAAACCAACTACATACAAAATCTCCCCTAAGACAACAAATATTTGAGGCATGAATGGAGGACACCTGTATTAACCTGCAGAACCATAAGTGAGAATGAAAAATAAAGATATGGCCTTTTTACTAAGTGGCTGTATATCAATTCTTTATTTCCAATGTTATGTAAAACTGCTGCCTTAAGCTACAGCAAGGGGAGCCCTGTGCTCAGCACAGGTGGCTGGAAAGAGCTACCACAGCTGAAGAAAAAGCTTGGTGAAGTCAAAGGGAAAAATTCACTTACATCTCAAGAGTCCTACACTAGGCTGTAGCCTTGCACTTCCTACTCTTCTTCACACAGTCAAATCAGAGAGATATATTCTTACAAACAAAACACTGCAGTTTTTACAAACCCTTCTAAAAAGCAATATTGAAGAAGGGAACCCTGAGTGAATTCTCCTATGTCCTTAATTTTTAAAAACACCAACGAGTATCTTCCAGTACAATAGGAAAATGATCAATATGCCCTCACTTACAGGAATATTTTAGACGAAAATATGCTAAAGCACTGACAGAACTGTATCTTTGAGCATAATTTTGCATTAAAAAATAATGAAAAATCTGTTCACTTATAAAAGACTGACATACATCAAGCTTAAAAGGAAAAATAAATCTTGCCAAAAATGCCATACCCCTTATCAGTTTTAAACCAATTTGACACTCAAAAGAAATACAGGAAATTCTTTGTTAGCAAAATTACTGAAGGAATCTTTTGACTGAATTCATTAAAAATCAGTAGCTGTGAGGAATCTGAGGAAGACATGTTCCTATGAGGAATTAATAAAAGATAAATTGCTTATGCTAATACAAGACAGTATAATTCACCTTTCTTTTAATTCTCACTTTTGACACTTCAGAGAGAAAAGAAACACATAAAAAGGCCGATAAACACAGGAGAGCAATGATCCAAACTCTGGTAGTTATGGTAGTATGACCTAAACTTGCAGGTAAATCACAGAAATACATCATTTTTTAGTACTTTAACTGCTCAAAAATCAGCATCCAAATTCTTCCTTAGGAATGATCTACTTGACAGAATGTTGATGATATAAAAAACAATAATCATACACAGTTCTGTCTCGGGCCAGGACCTCACGCCAGATTGGTCAAAGGATATTTAATTAATTTCTTCATTAAAATGAGTCTAACTTCAACCAAATTAACAGAAGTTAACTTGGGCAAAGTTATGCCCAAAGACAATCTTTAACTTAACTCACACTACTGAAAATTCCTTGACTTGACTTTTTAGGTAGTTCAGCTTTAAAGAAATTTTCTTAGCTCAGAGGAGCTCTTTATAAGTTTTCTTTATACCTCCTTACTTCCACCCTGACAACATACTGGATTACTAATAACATCATCTTCATGAAAAAATCAACTGTAAGGAGTGTAATGAGAAAAATTATTATTCACATGATTCTTGCATGTCTTAGATCAAAGTAACAAGAAAGAAAAAACACAGCTGTCATTTTTCCAGGAAAAATGTCATACCTGGAAAGTGGAAATGGACTAAAGCAACAGGACAGCTGAAAAGTACAAGCTGTGAGAGTGAAGCATGGCATAAACCCACTGAATAAAAGAAAGGAAGCTTATAGTATAAGCCTCTTCAAAATCAGTAGAATTTAATATAAAAGCCAAAAGATTTATCAAATGAAAAAAAGTCCTTCTTCCCTCACCTCCACTAAAGCAGAAAAAAGTACACAGATTAATTTTGAGGCCCTGGGACAACCACCTGTTTGAAAAAGGGAAATCTATGTCCTCAAAAAGCCACAATCAGCAACTGAGATAATCTGCTTAGTAGTCATGAGCCCTGGTTTTGCTTTTTTTTACTTGCCTAAATCAGACAAACGAGTGTCAGAACACTGCAAGAAGTGAAAAATTATATTTTACAGAAATAATGCATCACAGAAACTGCAACCCTCTGAGGGAACACTTTGATCCTGCTTGATCTATAACTTAGTTTTGCTCCTTGGGAATGACAGCTCTTCTATCCACCTTAGGCATCTGGGAATTCCACATCAGGTAACTGGGTTGTCTAAGCAAGTGAGTGGTTTTGACATGGCCATTGATAAGTTATAATCATGAAGCTATCTGCTTGAAAATATAAATCTTAAACTACTTATCAGCAGAACTATAGGCAAATTAAACAATGTCAACAGACCTGGGGAAAAATTACAACTACAGCTAAAAAAGCAGTATGGAAAAGTAAGCTAGAGAACTAACTCTTGTAAACAACTGATGGAGCTGGGTAAGTTTCCAACTCCTCTATATTGCAGTCCTCATCTCAAGTGCATCTCCACAAATATGGTGAACACACATTTCTACACTGCTATTGGTCCTTCAAACCCTTTCAGCAGCATGGGACACGCAGATCAAAGCAAATTCCTAAACCCACTGCTTTCCTAGAGAATCAACAAAACTTTCAACAAGTTCTTCCTGCTATTGCCTTAACCAAGAATTTACATTAGCATTAGGAAAAAGCAAAGGTGAATGTGACAAAAGATCAGTTCCCAAGCACACTTGTTTGCCAATTAATCTTTCAGAAAAGTCTACCTATGCTACTTTTGTATTGCAATCACAACAGAAACAGCAACTCTAACAATTACACCCCAAGTGGTTCACTTACAGAAAAAGGAGATAGATTTTTGCCTCCAACAAGCAGCTTAGCTGTTTTTCCACCCGACTCCTCCTTTGAAACATATCTTAAAACATGGCAGTCTTGAACCTTTAGAAACAAAAAAGTGCTTAAGTATAAGCAGATGTGTATACCCTTAAGACAATAGTAAGAAACAAAGTCAGTCTCTGTTTTCATAACAGAAGATACAGCCTAAAAGTAAGAGAGTGTCTTATTATTTTACCACTGGCATTGTTTTTCCAATGAACTGAAGGCTTATTTTAGAAAAAAAAAAATAATAGAATGCAAACTGTTTTCATAAATGCTGTAGAAATTGAATAAACTTTTATAATAATCTTCTACATCCAAGAGGTGCAAAAATCCCTATTGTAAGCATGCAAAGCATCCAGTAAGAGTCCACATTTTAGACTCCTGCTCCTTTGCCTTGTAAACCTGATGGCCTTCACAGCACTGGTTCCTCATATGGCAGCAACCAGTCAAGTAAAAGGCTTCACCACAATAGCAGCTGCCAGAGAGTATGAAGTAGCAGCTTCAGAGCTACAAAGGCTCAGAATCCAAGGTGAAACTAATTTCAATGTGCCTGCAGGTGGAAAAATAAAAAGTGGGACAGTTAACCCCAGCTCTGTTGCATCACCTAGGTAACACTGCTTACAGCTCTGCTCTAAGTAGCTGAATAGCTGAGGCAGCAGGCAGAACACTCCTAGAAAGTTCCAGATATAAACAGAATGGGTGTGGTGGATTACACAGGATCAAAAGAAATCTTTCCTTTCTTTCAGGATCTCCTACTCTGTACAAGTAGTAAGTTTCACTTTTGCTTGAAACGTCTGGTTTACAATCTGAATACAGTATAGGAGATGAAATTCATTATGATTTATTTCACCTTAAGTAGTGTGACAGCATGTTTTTCTCCTGATTTGGTCCAAATTGGCATCATTCCCAGTTTTACTGCAACAACACCAACTCTGATGGAATCTGTAGATCAAAACAGAACACGGATGAAACTTCACAATGAATAACTAGAAGAGTTCATCTAATAATCTGCAAAGTCCAATTAACTCTGATCTTTTCTAAGGAGGTGAAGGAGAGAAAACATAACTAGTCTCTGGGGGTAGGCTGGGAATAACCTGTTCATAGTTTTTGACGCCAGGAGCAGTAAATTCTATCTGTTTGGATTCTATGTGTTTGATAGAAAATGCAGCTACTTTTGTTGTTTTTTTTTTTTTTCAGAAAATAGAATGCCCATGTAGTAGAGCCAAACTAACTAGTGAAAATTTACTGTAGAATGTTCCTCCCATCCCAATCTTTGCAAACCTGTACAGCAAAGGCCACCTGTAAAGTCTGCCACACAAATGATGTGAAAACTCAAAAACTCAATACTGTGTTCTAGTCCATGAGAAGCTGTAATCACAGAAGTGGGATATCTTATATACTACACTTTTTCTTCAGACTCCAGCAATATTAACATTTTCAAGTTCATATATTGTATATTCTCATGAGTCTTTTTTGATGAATTCTTAGTGTATTATCTTGCCATTGTGCAGCAGTGGAACAAGCCAAGTGTTTATCTGGATTAAAAACTAAGAGTTCTTAAAAGGTTCTTAGGACTCTGTAATATTTAAAATATTTGTTAGAGAACTGATGTGTTCTATTTACTTATTTACTAGGAGATGTACTGAATGATTGATATAAAAGCAAAAAGCAGAATACTTTACAAGACACAATCCCGATGTTACTGAATGCAACAGCATAACAACAATAATAATTTCAGCATTAATTTGGTATTTTAGTAGAAATACTCTCACCTGGTGTCCACTCATTCAGTGGCCAAGGCTCATCTTTCAGAGGGCACAGCTTGCTGGCTGTCTGAGCTTTGTATTCCTCTGCAGTTATCTTCTTGAGAAACTCCACATTCTCTTCAGAAAGGTGCTCGTGCCACCACGTTGTGCTGTTGATGTGTCTGACTACAAAGCCCAGCTGGCCCCTTTTCAATGGTGGGAAAAAGTTTTAAGTGTCTTACCAGTACAAAGAATGCCTCATAACAGGCAGTTATATCTAATTATTTGTCATGCTCTCATTTGACTTCTGAAGTGTTCTGAATTACACCAAAGGGGAGCAAGTAACAACAAACCAACCAACCACTTCTTTTAAGATAAAAACCCCCTAGATCTAGGAATGAAGAGGTTAACAGTAGGTACTCTTTACTTTAACTTTAGAAAGCCTTTTCAACACAATCTCCTGTGGCATCCTTCTATCCAAGATGGGATGTTATGGCACAGAAGGGGGAGCTATCAGGTGAGCAAAAGCCTGGCTGGATCATCAGGCTGAAGGAGTCACAGCTGATGGTTGGACTCTGCTAAAAGGGCAGTTACAAGCAGAGTTCCTCAAAAGTCTATTCAGGGACTTGTCCTGGTCAGTATCTTTATAACCTCTAAGAGTCTTAAGTTTGAAGGGAGCACTGGAAGATGCTCAAAGATGTCCCTCTGCCAGTCAAAGGCAGAAGCCAACAAGGAACCCAACAAAATTCATACAGGAAAAATGCACAGTCCCATTCACAAGTGGGGTGCAATAACCCCTTGCAAGGGTACAGGCTGTGACTTTAGCAGAGCTGTTCCCCAGTCAGGCCAAGGACCTGGGAGATCCCAGGGGCAAAAAAGCAAAAAAGGAGCCAGCAGGCTACTGACAGCAATGAAAACTAACAGCAGCCTGGACTTTGTCAACAGCAGCACAGTCAGGAGACCAAGGGAACCAGTTACCATACTTTCCTCAGCACTCCAAGTAGATTACTTCTGCAAGTCTAAATCCAGTTTCAGGTCCCCAGTACAACAGGGATGTTTCTAGACGAGTGAGTCCAGCAGTGCTGCACAGAAACACCGGGGGCTGAAGCATTTGCCCTACCAGAAGGACTGAGGTAACTGGGCTTGGTTTAGTCTGGAGAAGAGGTGGCTTAGGGGGGATCTGACAGCAGCTTTCCCACACCTGTGAGAAAGCTACTGACAAGAGGCAAGCCATGTTTACTGAGGTGCACGGCAGGAGAATGAGAGAAGTGGTATAAACTGAAAAGGGTGATTCAGGTTTGACATACGGAAAAAAAGTTCAGCTTGAAGACAAACACTGGCACAGGGGCCTAGAGAGACTGTGCAGACTCAGTCCTTGGAGGCTCTCAAAGCCCAAAAAGACAAAACCCTGAGCTACCTGGTCTGACCTCTTGGCTGGCCACATCGAGAAGACACTTACAGCTCAGCTTAGAATTTCGCTCCTCAGCTCGCTTCCAGCCCCAACAACTCTCTGATTCCACATACACTGCTAAACAGCTCAGTGTCCTGCCATAAGTTTTGAGGGCTAAGAAAGGCTTGACTGCCCTGCAATGGTCTGCAACGTCAACAAAAGAATATTTAATGATACAAGTAGTGAATGCACGTGGCCAGTTGTAACAGCAGGCCAAGGTGACACAAAACACAGCAGGTCAAGTCGCTTTCTGTGCTGCAAAGATGCTTCGGATCCAAACGTGCCTGTCCTGCCATAACTCCCAGGCAGGCTGGGGCTATTTCTAAGGCTGGGGGTATTTCTAAAGTTGGAGTGCCCCAGCAGTAAGCCGGGGCAGCACCGCCTCTGCACGAACAAAGCTTCCAGGCCCTGCCAGGAGGCTGCACACAGAGGGCTCGCCAAAGGCTGGCGACCAGAGACGCCGCCGAGGGGCAGGGAGAGGCCGCCGAGACACCCCATCCCCTTCCACCACCTGAAGGGAACTTACAGGAAAGATGGGGCTAGACTATTTACAAGAGCATGTAGTGTCAGGACAAAGGGGAACGGATTCAAACTGAAAGACAGTAGGCTTAGATCCGATATAAGGAATAAATTCTTTGCTGTGAGGGTAGTGACGCACAGGAACAGGCTGCCCAGAGAAGCTGTGGATGCTCCATCCCTGGCAGTGTTCCAGGCCACGCTGGACGGAGCTCTGAGCAACCCGGTCTGGCTTAAAGTGTCCGTGCCCACAGCAGAGGGGCTGGAACCAGATGATCTTCAAGGTCCCCTTCCAACCCCAGACATTCTGCGATTCC
>VZRZ01006124.1:68763-93642 GCA_013398175.1 Climacteris rufus
GCCCGCCCAGCCGCGCCAGCCGCGCCCAGCCCGCCATGAAGCCACTCCGCCTTCCGGCCCGCGCGTCCGCCGCTGGAAACCTTCCGTGCTGCCCCGGACAGAGAGTTCCGGCCCCGGAGTAACACAAACACTCCCGAAGCCGTGGGCGCGGGCTGCAGCACCCGCGGCCGATGGAGCTGCTCTGAGCGGGACGGGAATACCTCTCCCAAGGGCGAGGCCATGCAGAAATTAACCATGGGCACCCTTTCCCCGCCAGCCCATCCCTCCTTGCCATCCCTCGTGAGCCTGCATTCCAGCGGCGAGCCGGTGAAATCCAGCACCCACGTGTCTAAAACGGGAAGGTGCCAGCGGCAGGTGGGCTCTGTCCCTAGCAAGCACCACTTGGGCACACAGGGTTGCGAGGCAATAGACTCCAATCCCGCCGGCAGGTGTTGAGCAGCCACCTTGGAGGTGCGGGTGGTGTCTGGGGAAAGAAGCGACTCTGCCTCGTCAAACTTCTCGGGGTACGGGGCGTAACCACTTCAGGTGCTTTCCCCCAGGGAGATGACCGACAGGACGAGAGAAAGCGCCCCCCAGTTGTGCCAGAGGAAGTTTAGATTGGATAGTGGGAAAAATTTCTTCACGGAAAGGGTGGTTAAGCATTGGAACAGGCTGCCCAGGGAAAGTGGTGGGATCCCTGTCCCTGGAAATGATTTTAAAAACCGTGTAGATGTGGCACTAAAGGACGTGGTTCAGTGATGGCGCTGGCAGTGCTGGGATAATGGGTGGACTCCATGATCTTAAAGGTCTTTCCGCACCGGAATGGTTCTATGACTCTGTGGTCTGGTGCTCCGAGCTAAGGGCTGGACCATGTGTGTGCGGGAGGGCAGCGTGTGTGGAAAGTGTATTTAATAGTGTAGCCAGGGAAGGTTACTGGTAAAGTTCAAGTGAGTCGATCAGGCAGAGGGTTCTGGGCAGCCTGGCACAGGGGTGGTACCTCTGACACTCTGGCTTCAGTGAGATCTGGCTTTCATCAGTATTCAGAATTAATTAATCCTTTTTTTTCTTTTTCTTTTTCTTTTTTTTTTTTTTTTTTCTCTAAGCAGAGAAGTAACGCAGCCAAGGGTGCACTACTTAGGATAGCAAAGGGGTACGAACCCAAGATTCTCTTTTGGTTTCAGCAGAAATCTCTTTGTTTAAAGACACATGAGCATTCAGCATGGTCGGCTGGCATCTGTCCTTGCTTCTGTTTTCCCTGCTACTCCATCTCCTCCCCCACTGTGGGGTGTGTGTGTGTGGATGTTGCACTTGAGGCTTGTAACTGAGCAGAGTTTTGGTGTTCACACCCAAAACTGTGATCCAGAAAATTACCAGCAGCTTTCACACACAGTCATTGTTCTTCTTGTTCTTTTAAGAAGTAGCTACGTGGTGTGTTCAGAAATTCATCTCCCAAGTTTACAGTCCCGAACTGATACTCAGGGGAACAGATATTCCCCCTCTGAAGCTGGTTAGTCATCTCTGTTATCAAAGTGAACTCTGTTATCAAAGTGAACACTGCATCTTTTTGCACTCTACCTGGCATCAAGAACAGCAACAGGGATATTGCTAAATTTCATGCAGATGTATTTTCTAATGGGGTTTATTGGTAGCTTACTCTGACAGGGACCTCTGTACAAGGAGGAAGAAAGAGTCTAAAAATGATAAAGGTGTTATGTCCCAATTTCTAAGCACTGTGGCAATCCTGCAATGGTGCTTATCCTACCAAAGTCCTCAGGAAGTAGCAAAATGCTATTTGCACCCATTGTAAAGATGTGGAACTAAGGCACATAGCAAGGTAAAGTGACTTGCCCAAGCCATGACAGATGTTCCCAGCCAGAGGAAAGGGCTTTCTTGACCCTAATGAGCCTTGTTGCCACAATATGATGCTTTTTGTGTAGCATCCTGCACAGCTGAGGTGACAAAGGCTTTCATGCACCAGTAACCTGGAAGTAATACGTTGGGGTGCACACATTTTTGAGAGAAAAGTTTTAGTGCTATACTTTTCTCCTTTTTATCATGATGTTGCAAAATCAACCTCTTTTATTTTTTAGGTGCATGCAGCTTGTCATGGTGCTAAAGAGGCTTGAACTCGTCAGGTTTTGTGTGTATTGGGGGGAGTGGGTGTAGCAAGATGGCCCCAACTGTGAATGCAATCAGGTGGCAAACTGCCTGCTCTAATCAGTGGGACAAGAATTCAAGTGCCTCCTGAACACAGGACTAAAAGGCTTTTTGCATACAGTTGGAATGCCTTGCACTTTTTCTTGGAGAAAAGGAAGAGAAAGGAAGAACACCCATTACAAAATGACCTTTCCCACCAGTAGTCCTCAGAAATGCACGAATGAGGAACTAGAAACACCACTTTTGAACTGGCAGCCTTCAGGAGAGAGGCCACCTGGGTTTCACCTGATCAGTTTGGAGGATGTCCCCAACTTTGCAATGAAATTGGAAAAAAAAACCAAAAAAGGAGGTGGGAGTGCAGCCAACTGATGATTTGCAGTGAATGCTGCAAGCAAACGTGCAGCTGGGCCGACTATTATCACTCATAAAGCTCTCTAATTGCTAAATTGTCTCTGGTATAGTGCACCTCCTCAGCTCAGGTCTGCAGGTACAAATAAGACCTACGTGTGAAGGCGGACAGGTGGTGCTATAAACTCTATTTTTTCTTGTGGCAAAATGGGGCTTCCTGTAAATAAAGGAAAAAAAAAACCTGAAAAGTGTAAATTTATCCTAGGAATCCTCCAGCCCTTCCTTTCCAGTAAAAAAAAAAAAAAAAAAAAGTGACTATAAAGGCAGCAAGGGTTTGTGACTGAAATGTTCATGCTACTTAGGAGTAAAGGGAGTTTGTCTAGTAACTTCTTTATGCTGCAAAGGCTGGACATGGGTTAAGATTTACATAGCAGATGTGACTGCAAGACCCATAATCCCAGGTGAGGAATGTCAAACTGAAAAACAAGTTGGGTTCTTCCTGGGAGATAGCCATCATCTGTGTTAGCAGCCAGAGGGCCATTCTGATGGAAGTAGCTCTGTTTAACTCACCAGCAGAGACCTTAGGGCAATACAATAATGAGGCTCACTTAAACCACATGCTGTTCTATCACAATATTTGGTGCATGGGTAAACCCAAGGGATGCAGTTGAGTATTGCAGAGCTGCAGGGCTTTTGTCAAGGAAATCTGCACAGAACTGGGGCCTTCCATCTGTGTATTTGTTGGAATATAACTTTGGCAACCTGCAGCAAGCCTTGGCTTAGACCATTGGTCCCCATCACCCACAGCAGGTCTCTGAAAGATCAAACTGCAAACCTTTTAACTGTCATCAGTTATGTTCCTTTGATATTCGGAGATGAAGGGAAAACATGTTTTAAAGCAATACTATTATTATAATTTTATTTTCCTTTCATGCCTGTAGACTCTTTCATCAAATGCTGTAGAGCACTATATTGTTCATAATGGGAAAAACTTCATATAGATAGGTTTTACCTTAGGGTAATAGGCATTATTAGTACTTTTTTCAAATCTGTTGTGGACTTAATTTCCCCTACAAACTATAAATACAACTCATCTCAGTATCTGGCTCAAGAATTAAAGATGTTGATGTATTTTGGCCTAATAGGGATTATGAATCTCTTTTTTTGCTGGGACTTCTGGGTTTTGAATTGGATTTGTGATAAAAAGAAAGGCAAGATTGTAGTTGGCAGAGAATGTATTTTAGATCATTGGTTATCTCAAAAGGACAAGATGTAATTTATTTTAAAGCAGTTTTCCAAATCTAAAATGATCCATCAAAAGGCAGTAGAAGTTTAAATTTGCATTAAAAAATCTGCAGAAGAAATTGATGGCAGTTCAGCCTTAAGGCAAATTGGCCTTGCTAAAACCCTAAGTAGATAAGACAGGAGAAAAATATCCCGTTTCAGAGGTGTATTCATATACTTATTGATGTTACCCTGCACAAAGTCCATGGTGTTTTATTGCACAGAGTAGCTTGGAGCAATGAAGATAACATTCAAAGCCTCATTAGAAAGCCTTTACCATATGGCCAGTTTCGTCTTCTGTGCGTCCTACACCAACTCACCACACTATTACATGTTTGTTTTACATGGTGAGATCTGTATAGACTGAGATTTCCAATTGATTTTTCAATACCATGAAGGTTCCAAATATTTGAACTACAGAATTACTGACCTGTATCAACCACTGATAATGATTTGTTTATAAGTAGACAACATTTATAATCAGGATTGTGTGAAGTAAACAGAGAGACCTACAGCAACTGGGGTTCTAGGCACTTATTTAGACCACCTACACACATGAAAATGACCGATGGCTTATATATCTCAGCATACAATAACCTGTGGATCTCTTCATTTCATGTGATGCTACACTAATAGAAGCACCTTGTAACACCTCTGGTAATGAAGAGTGTCGCACTTGGACATGAAAGAACCACGCAGACCCTGCCAGAGAGAGAAGCCAGGAAAGGGGGGCCGAGAGACCCTGGATTTTATTTATATATCTTCTTAGAAACCACCATGTATTGGAGGGAGAAATTGCCACCCCTCAATCACACTGGTCTAAGGAAAAAGCCATCAAACATCTCCGCTCAGGAGAAAGGAATGCAAACAATGGAACACAGTTAGGAAAAAAAAAGCTATTTTTACAGAAGGTGCATGAGAAACTGTTACAGAAAAATGAAAACATTGAAGAACTGAAAAACTCAGGGC
Organism: Climacteris rufus; assembly: GCA_013398175.1. Lineage (NCBI taxonomy): Eukaryota > Metazoa > Chordata > Aves > Passeriformes > Climacteridae > Climacteris > Climacteris rufus. The sequence goes on from VZRZ01006124.1 coordinate 73,501, forward strand.
AACAGAAGAGCTCTAACTGCCCAATTCTGTGTAACCATAAACACTTAAAAAATCAGTTTAGTCAAAGATCATATGTACCAGAAAAGCAATTTATCTGATTCCTACTTTTTCTTGCTGAAAGCTTTCTTTTACTTTTATTCAGTCTGGCAAGTAATAAAGAAAAGGCTTAACTCCTCCTCAGCTGTATATTACATCCCTAAATGCATGTCCCAGGGTAAAGTAATACTCTTTGCATGGTGAGAGTATCCTCATGCCTCTGAGGAAGGATCTCAAATCACTTTTCAAATATTAAAGTCCCCCAGCACTATTGTGAGATATTTATGATACACGACAGTGACCTTCACTTGACAGATGAGGAATCTGAGGAGCAGAAAACTGAAAGAACTTGGCCAAGAATGCAAAATTAGATACTGGAGGAGGAAAGAACATGGAGTCATTGATTTTTCAGTCATGTCATGTGCTTTAACATCTAGAAAACTCTTCTTCTGAGAATAGGGAAGGAAAGAAAATAGGGGGGAAGTGGGAATAAGAAACTAGAGATGTTGTGTGTAAGAATTAAGATTCATTGGCAGAGTGGTGTATAACATGTAAGGGAAGATCACAGTAGCTTCCAGATGAAATATACCCACAGAGGGAGAGATGCGTAGCCTGATAGAGTAAGCCTCTCAAATGAAGTGTCAGCCATTACATGGAAATGTGGATTTGTGATCTATCAGTTTGGACATCTCCAGACAATTTATACCCATGACAAGGTAATACTGGCTTCTGTTCAGTTATCTGATCAGCTGAAGAAATCTTTACTAGCAAATGTGAATGGTTGCACTGCAGGATGTAGATGGGGCATAATGTGCTGAGGACACAGCCCCATGCATCTTGGCTATCCCACTACCTTTTTTTAAGAGTACAAAATCATGAATCAAAGCCGATCCTATGGGAGTTATTTCTGAAGAAGAATCAGGGAGGTAGAGTACTTTACCTACCTTAAACTCATTTAAAAATATGTATTTCTGAAACAAAACATGTTTTTCACAAGGGAGGTTTTCCAAAATATTCAACACTGGCCCAAAACAACTTCTTCTGAAAGTAGCAACAAGAATGATTTCGATTCAATGGGAACACAATTTGTCTGAAGCTGTGCCTTTTGGACAATACCACACAAATTATTTTTTGTCAAATTTTGTCCTTAGTTTCTAACAAGCCCCTTCCTTTCTAACAAGCCCCTTCCTTCACTATTATTTTCTTAGCAAAAGAAGCCAAAATTCAAACACAAAAAATAACATTGATCTAACTTCTTCATTTGTATACATAAATATTTCAATGGAAATCCACCACCATTCTTTTCTTGTGTGTTCTCTTTTCTAAAAAAAAAAAAAAAGGTGGCTTGAATATTCTTTTGGTACAAACCCAGTTTTGCTATCACACACAGGTGATCCGTGTGAGAATGAAGTTACAAATCACTGGTTGTCACAAAATCAGACCGTGCAAAATTTCTTTTGGAAAATATATCCTACAGAGTTGGATGCTAGGTGTGAGATTAAAAAATGAAATAAATGAAACAAAACAAGAATTCCCAAACATAGGAGATTATAAATTTGGGTAGCCAAAATACAACTTGTTCGAAAGCCAGACAGATTGTTTGGATTAAGTGGATGTATGTTAAAACATGCAATCCTGATAGATCATGCTCTTCAAGCCAGATCTGTTTACAGCTATGGTCCAAACCCTTTATAACAGCTGGGTTTGTCAGGCTTTTGAAAAATTACTACTCAGCCCATAGACTGAGTGGGCATGTTTGGGTGCCAGTGTTATAAGCTGCTAGCATTAGAAATGCCTGTACTTTGGGTCAGGTGTCTCTGGCAACACTTTATTACCCTTTTCTTGGAATATGGAAGTTGAAAGCAGGCGGCCTTGTGGCAGAGAGAGAAATAAAGACAACTGCAAAACTGTGTTGTTTTTATTTTAAACATGCAAAATACAGTTCATGCATCTGCCATTTTGAAAAATCTCTCAGTTCATAGCAGATTAAACCAAAGACATTTTGTCTATTGACTCTCAATAAATATTTCAAAATGCTTTACAGTGTAAATATAAGAAATTTAGCAAAATTTCAACAAACCTGTATAAAAACCAGATACAGATAACTTTTTATTCAAGGCAACATGCTGTAAAGAGTTCACTTTTTTTTCTGGATTTTTTGTCTCATAAAAAGTTTTCAACGATACAACCATTTAATAGATTTAAGCCTTTAGGCTACACATGCAAAAAAAAAAAAAAAAAGGTTATTTTAGTTAAAAATCACCAAAACGTGCTATTTTTTTTTTTGTTTCATTTTTAAGTACAGTAGTTGTAGACAGTAGCATTTTTCTTTTTTAATTTTGTAAAAGAGTGCAGGCAGGTTCATGGAGCTAGTGTCCTGGAAGACTCGTACTCTGACACACATTTTGGTTTTATCCCTTTGCCATTGTAATAGTCCACGACTTGGTTTGGAACTTCAGCCAAAACACTTTTTGCTAGAGCAGCTGGGGATGCCTGCAGGAAATGGTAGAAAACACACATGTTAACCTGGCTCTCTGCTACAAGTACCATGGGTTTTAGAGGCATTGGTGCCACAAGATCAAGGGAGGAAGTATCGTACAAGAAAGACTCAAACTGAATTATACTATTGCTAGAAACGGATTTTATGAGTCAGTTAACTGTGTAGCTGTAGCTGCCTAAAAGTACACTAAAGCCAAAAGTGCTCTGCACGACTTCAGGTCCATTTGGACTATTTTAAGTTCATGGTAACTGAACTTCCCTTCACTCTGGGAGAGCACCATATCACAATAAAAAGCTGCAAAGACTTAATTCATCTGTGTTCAGCAAGGAACCCCACAGAGCTTCAAGCAGAACATGAATGGACATCACTGTGAAAGGAAGGCCTTCATCACCATTCTGCTCTTCAGAATCCGGCGTGGTGTTTTAATGCCTAGTAGAGTTTTTAATTCGATTAAAAATACTTTGTTTTTATTGGAATTAAATCATGGCTACAAGAAAGCTTTAATCCTAGGCTTGGTAGAGGCTTTAAACCTCTTCCTGCAAAAATGGCAGGTGTCAACCAGACTTAAGAACTGATGACCCTGAAATATAGAGATGGATCTAGAGATGGCCACTGGCTTTCACCCCAGGCAGGGAGGAGGGCTCCCCGTCAGTGCAGTGAGAAACCCTGCCCTTCATCAACAACACAGAGGTGCTGCCTCATGCCCCGACAATGCTTCATTTTAAGTAGAGGGGCCTGTGGATGTTTTGTGGGCAACCGTTATCTGCATGTGCTGCAGGGATTTTCCTTAGCCCCTGAATTCAGCAGTGACTGGACTCTTGTTCTCCCATGCACCTTCTTGCCCCCTGTTTTGGATTTGCTGATTTTTAAGTGTTTGGGTAGAGCTGGTTCCAAGTCCTCTGGAGTCAGCCTGCTTGGCCATGTTCCCTTTGAGCCTACCACAAAAATGCAGTAAAAATGCAAATACTTAAATGTCATGAGAGGTTTAAATGGATGTGTTTATCTCCAGACAGAGCACAGACTGCAGCTCAGATGATGCTTGGGAATTCAACTGGTGGCTGGATCACATTTCTTCAGCACACCAAGTACTTTTTTCCAAATTAATGAAACCCTGTCCTCCTCACTGTCTGCTATATTATTAGCCAGGTTTCTAAACTACCATGTCACAAAGCAGTTGTATTGACTGTTTTTTGACCTCCTCTGTTTCATGGGGTGGAATCCTTTTCCTTAGATTCTTAAAATTAGCTTTACAAAGAATGTATTTGTAGGCATGCCAATCCAAGGGTGCATAAAGCCTCAGGGCTATCAGGGCTATCAGAAATTCCAGTATCAAATGTTACAATACTGCAAATACAAACACAGTGCTAGCAAAACCAGAAACAGAGTTGTTTGTTGGGTTTTTTTTTTTTTTTGTATGTTTGTATTATGACTCATGTATGGGATTAGTAACAAATAAAATGAACGGCTATTTCTCTACCATGACATTTATACCAAGATATTTGTGCAGGCAAAAAAAGCCTGGAACATTTCTGCAGGAACAAACTGGTAAAGCATAGAGTATACTTTCTGTGACCATGCAGCAACTGTTCTCAGGTGTTACAGTAACAGAACTCATTTATTTTAATCCTGAAAAGTGAAATGCATGGTTTTCCAGAGTTGCTCTATTGTTGCCTAGACCTGTTTTAAAGAATCATAGAATGATTTGGGTTTGAAGGGACCTTAGAATTCATCTAGTTCCAACTAAAATAATCAGAAAATACCCCTTGGAATCAGAAGAATGGCTGATTTCTACAATGCCATTGAAAATTACTGGTTTTTAAATTGCCAGTGTGTCAAAGCTGTACATAACCTAGCCTGCCTCTGTGCTATGATAGCAAAAATACAACCCTACACAGAGGGTAAAAACAGGCAGTGGGGGAAGAGCCCTGAGCCATCGCTGCACGCACAAGCTGTAGCAATCAGGAAACTTCACCCTGCTCTGTCTTTAAAAATGCTGGGCAGGAGCACTTTTGCCATCAGCTTCTCTGGATCATGTGTAGTTCACCTCTGAATGTTGGACCAACACTCATCTCTGTGTATCACCCTTCCCTCGCCACTTCCCTCTTCTGATGCCACATCCATTCTTCCTGAGCGAAGGGTCAGCCCTTCAGAATAGGCTTTGTCAGGGCTCAGATGCACAGCTGAATTACTGCTACTTGAGGAGTCCTCAACTAAAAGCCTTTCATTGAGGTTTAAGCTAAAACATTTACTGTGCCCACAGGCTCACAGGCAATATGTGGCCCCGCACAGAGTTGCCCTGGGGTAGCTGGCTTGACTCCCTGCTTCAGTCTGAACATAGACAATGGTTCCTTTACTGAGTTTCATCATGCCAGTGATGTGTCTTGGTTCTGGGGCTCTGTCTAGCAGGGAACATTCCAAAATCACGGTTGGGATTGGTTACTTCTCTGATGATTTGGACCACCTATACTTTACATACTTTTTGTGGTGGTAGAACACTCTCACTTCTAGATCAGATGGTGCAAAGCAGCATTTATACAGGTCAGAATTACACTCAGTAACTTCTAAGCTAAAATTCAGACGCAGTTCATCAGTGTTGTGTAAGAATTACCTTTGCTGTGTCTTTAACACCAATGGGACATTAAATTAATGTTATACTGTAACATTTTCTCCACTGTTTAACTGCTTGAAGAGCATTCTACCGATAAGCACCTCAAGATGAATAGTTTTCAATTCACACAACAGTCAGAGCAGTCAGCAGCAGGAAAATAATCTCCCATGATTCCATTATTGGTGTGTGTTACAAGTAACTATTGGTTCAGTTCCATAGCTTCACAATGCTTAACCTTTAATTACAATGCATAGTGCAAAACATTGCTCCTGGCAGTGGTTATAAGCTGTGCTTTCCACACTCCTTTGTGATATATGTTATTAAGTCACAGCTGTTAACCTTTATGATTAAATGCAATACAGAATGGAATACAATCTACCTGTGGCATCAGATTTGTGCCCAGTAAATAGATCATATATCCCAAAGGCAGAGAATTTCGTCTCTTAAAATATGACTGTGAGTGGATTGGACAGGTGATCTTCAACTACATTTCAGTGACTGAGCATCACTGTTCTACAGTTTCAGATGAAGGACACTCACATTACTGGGGTGGTGATGATTACAAAGAGAAAAAAAATCACTTGAGTTCAGGGAAAATATGTTTCCTTTGTTATGTTCCCTTTCAGCGAATGGCACATGCCACCCACTATACAATGGGACTTTTTTAAAGCATTTATGATTACCTTGATTTTATCAAGCCTCTACAACTGCAGGATTTGCCAAAATCACTACAGTTGCTGTTATTCTTTTGATGTCTTCAAAGACATTCCTTAAAGAGAGAGAAAAAAGCTTAGATTTTTACTAAAGTACTTCTGATACACTGTATCACATAGGAGATTAAACCCCTATTATACAGACGGCTCTCTACACTGAGTCTTAAACCAACGAAACACTGAAGTGGGTATAAGGTTTTAGGGATGTGAATAACTAACTAATTGAAATGTGTTAAATACCTGTATGAGTGCTTTGCAGGACCAGAACCTTCTCTGAAGCCAAACTTATAAAATAAAAGGGATTCACTCTATGGGCTATTTTTACAACTTCTTTCTCCCCCCATCCATTTTCTCACAAGGGAAGGTATTGCATGGATTATTTTTGATCTCTCTAGATAGATGAGATTTTGACTTCTAAGCTGACCTGAGAATTGAAGTAATGAAAAAAAAGATTGCTTGCGTTGACTCCAAGTGAATTTTGGTTTAATCTTCCAGCAAAACAAAAAATAAATGCTCACACATAACGTTTTCTTTTCTTGTTCTGTCATCAATAGAGATAATATGGATTTAGTAATAAATAAATAATTGATTTATCAGAAAAACCTATAAACGTTACACAGTTTGATTTGTAATCTTTCTAAAAAGATTCTTCATTTTTTTCTACTTAATAAACTAAACACAAAGTACATTGACAAAAAGGAATGTGATTTTTACCTAAATATATATTTTGCTTAAAGCTGTCAAATGTAATATGCTGATGTGTGTAAATTTTTGTGCTTGATCAGAACTGATCTGACAAAAATCTCCCAAATGTATTAAATCCACATTTTTCTGTGGGAAAAAATCAGTTTGAATCAAAACATCAAACTAATTTCTCCCATGAAAAGTTATTTCACTAGTTGGTGCATGGTCTTTTTTTTGTGCTAAGTAAGCAAGGGAGCTGTGAATGTCACTTTTTTGAGAGATTATTTGGGATATGACAATAAAGAAATTCAACCAGAAGTGGCTATTTTTATGGGCACTCATCCATTACACTGACATTTGTTGAAAAGCTGAAAGATCACAATAAATGGACTAAATATCAGGTTGCATAAGATATATTGACTTTTCTGATAGAGCAAATACAAATCTATCTCTATACCTATATTATCTTGGCTACTGAAAGAAGGGGAAAAATATCACTATTTAACAATAAAAATACATTAAGATTGCTTTTCTCTCCCAGTACTGAGGAAGTGAATCTAAATCAGCTAAAAAGAACGTATGCTTGTCATTTGACCAGTGGTGGCAGTAACAATGACACAGATTCAGTCACAAACTAACACCAGGGGCACAGTATATTCGAGCCCAGAACTGCAACTGTCAGCATTAATCTATTCAATCCAGGATGATTTTAGCTTCATTATAAAACACACAGTGAAACTAAAAATGACAAAATGTAGCTGGCTTTGCCAGTTCCTTGCAGAAAAGTGTTTTCACATAATTAAAAGTAGCTCTCCCACTAGCCCATAAATAACTCAGCTCTGGACACTTTTACAATAGGCTACAGTGCAGCACTGTAGTCTTGTGATTATCTGCTGAAGGAATCACAAGCTGATGAGCTGGTCATGCTCATACTTTTCAGCAGTTGGCAACTGTGTGCCACTGTCAGCACAGAAATGTGTATATCTACAATTCAGTAGTCAATCTGCAGCTATTTGGCCTGGTGTCACCAAACTAAGAGCATAAGGTGAGTTTTCGCTCCTGTGTGCATCCAGTGTTTACATAAAGTAGAAACAAAAGAGGAACAAGTTTGTTTCTCTTTCTCCTCAGTGGAGTTTGTGAAAGTAAGAATTTGTCTAGATCTAAGACAAATATGGTAAAATTGTATTTTGAAGTGAGAAAAAAGAACAACTCTTGCAAAGCGAAAAATGAAGGTATTTTAGCAAACAGAAAAAAAATGCCCAGAAAGCCCAGAAAAAATGAAAGAAATGCAAGCACTGCAAACCCATATGAAGATCAAAACCAGCCCAGAGTTGAGAACTTTCATGTGACATATCCAAATCTAAGGATCACTAGCATATGGGAGCAGATTGAAAAGAGCAATCTCATGAGGAGGATGAGTCAGTTACACTGTGAGGTAAAGAAATTGTCAAATCACATACTAAGGATATCCTTCCTAGACAGTGGTGAGCAAAAAAACAGTCTGGAGAACCATGTAAATGTAACAGAAATGAGAGGAAAGAAGGGAGAGAAAGATAGAAAAATGGAAGGAAAGGGATGTGATCAGCATTGCAGAGGAACATAATGCATGCCTCCATATGGAGGAAAAGGGTGCGGAAGAACCAATTTATGTGTGGGAAAGCCCCTTCTGCCAGTGAACACTCTCTCTATCCTGTTGAACACTGTCTCCACCCTGGTGCTGAAAAGTCCCTGGAACAGATGATGCAGTGTAGGACAGGTGACTGAGAAGCAAAGTCCATGACCAATGCATTACTTTAGATATGGTAATTTATTGCTGCTTCTGTTCCTTCCTTTCCTGCAGAGTGTCTTCTACACCACACTAGTCTCAGAGAGGAACAGCTGGCTGAGGGCAGAGGGAAGCTCTTAGTAATGCCACTTTCTTGGTTCTATTCTTGTAAACAGTTTGGGAAAGGGTTTGGAGGCAATCAGGATGCTGTGGGTCCTGCCTTTCAGAACTTAGGGACCTAAATTTCAATAAAGAAACAGCCCCCTGGGGAATTCTGTGAGGACAAATTCACAGCCATTTCATCTGTCTGTGGAAATGAAGGAATGGAAAGCAGAATATAGTAGTCCAAATAGAAAAAATGCAAAGAGAATGGAAAAGAGACATAATGAAAAATTAGTCAGGGAGGATAACCAAATTAAAATCAGGGAGAAAGTGCAAGCAAGGACTGGAACCACAAAAAGCACATGGATTCTGCTTCATCTCTTCCTTCCCCACCCTCAACAACTCACTAATGGAGCACATTTCATTCTGATGCCTTTTTTTCTCTTTATTTTTGACACAGTAATGCCATAGACTTACTAAACACTTCATGCATATGCAAAGTTAAGCCCAGCCTCGGGAATCATTCACTACATGTTATACACATTCAACCTTCTGTGGAATGGATGGAAAAATCAGCTTACATGTTTGAAGTTCCTAAATGGCACAAACTGGACAATGTCTCGAAGCACAGGCTCGCCCTTGGGAGACCTCAGGATCCCATCATCACCATCCAGCATCTGCATGTCACTAAAATCAGCATTGCCCACCCCGACGATGATGACAGACATGGGGAGGTGAGAGGCGTGGACAATGGCCTCTCTGGTGTCGGCCATGTCTGTGATGACGCCATCCGTCAGGATCAGCAAGATGAAATATTGCTGAAGTTGTTGGACAAGAAGGGAAAAATTATGTCATTAGTTAATATTCCAAAGCTGCTTAACCTTTTGCGGTATAAAAGTATTTCTGGGAACTCGCGCATCGACCTTTTTAAATAGAAAAGAGCCTTTAAAGTGACTTTGTAGAATTTCGCAACCCAAGCTCCTCAGTTACTAATTTCCCCTCTTCTGGAGGGGAATTAGCTCTGGTTCAGGTAATTTAGCTCTGGTTTGGGTAACTTCCAGGAGCTGGAGGGAGCCAAAGGGTGCCCAGTGTAGCAAATGGGGTGTCTAGGTGCTAGGGCTGGGAGAGTTGGACCTTTGGCTGGGAAGTCTGGAATAGTCCTGTGATCTTCACTAGCCCTATTTTCCCTCTGCTGCACAATCACTTCTGACAGTTTCCAATTACATTTTTTTCCCCTTTGGGAACCAGTGGGAGGCAGGGAGGGATGGGGAACTGAAGCGTTACAGGCCTGTGGCAGAGCTGTCGGGGAATTTTGACACTTTGAAGAGGATCTCTGCTATCAGGCAAGAGGGGTGGGTGCATCTGTCTGAAAACTGGGGGCTGACCCACTGCTGCCTTTGGGAGAAGCACCACACCCTGGCAGGTCTACTGCACTCTGCAGAGTAATGGGGTCCCTGAGGAGAGCAAGGCAGGAATATATCCGTCTTTGTACTCTTCATACAGAGGCCCAAAGAGAGATTTTCTCATTCACTAAAGAAGACGAACCAATTTAGTGAGCTTGTCATTTCTTTCCCAAAACTCCAAAGCCCACTGAACTGGGACCATGGGCTATGACATATCTTCACTTGGCAATGGTGAAGTGACCCTTACTTGGATCCTTTATGAATTGTTAGGCAGCTGGAGTAATTTAACAAATGTGGATTAAGAGCAGAAATTAACAAATCATAGAATTTGGTCATTCTGTGTGAGCGATACCAACACACTAAACATCAATCATGTTTAGATATGTACAGCTTTATAAACTCAAAGTGTTCTGATCATCTTGTCCTGCCATGAATAAAACAAAACATGCAGAGAGAAGACTTCATCATGAAGAGTCATGCTATAAATTGTTTTTCAGACAGAAAAGGGGAAGCTTAGGTATAGAAGAATGAAGAAACTTATTCAGTATGGCATATTAGTTCAGAGGCAGCACTGGGAAGAGTGAGCCACCTCAGGAGTAGGTGGGTATGGAAATTCAAACATAGCAATTCCCCATTTTAGGACTGGGACCCGAAATACTATCAAGATTCTGGAAAATGGTTTGGGTTGGAAGGGACCTTAAAGATCATCTAGTCCAAATCTCCCTGCTGTAGGCAGGGACACCTTCCAGTAAACCAGGTTGCTCAGAGTTCCATCCAACCTATCCTTGAATACTTGCAGGGTTGGGGCATCCACAGCTTCTCTGGGCAAGGTGTTCCACTACCTCACTGCACTCACAGTAAAGAATTTTTTTCTAATATCTAAACCACCCTCTTTCAGGTTGAATCCATTACCCCATGTTCTGTCACTACATGCTCTTGCAAATATGACTCACAAGCCCAGACTCATGAACAGAAATATTTGGTAACTGCTGCCCTATAAGACTTAAAAAAGGCTCAACACATGAAGAAAGCTTAGAGAAAGCTCTAGGCCTAGTGATGAAATGCATGCCCAATGTACAGCTCTATTCTGTTCCCATACATACGCACTTTTCTTGCTGCATTATACAACTCTCTCTTACATCCTTTACTCCCACAGCACTGCCCTTGTAAATGGTTCAGATCTACTCACTCACATATTCTCTTCAGTTCTCTTGTTCTCCCTTTCTCCCATTCTGTCTCCAAGGCAGGATCGAAATAAGCCTAATGCATCTCAAAGACCTACATTTAAAACATAATCTATGTGTAACTCCGTTAGCCCAAGAAATCTGTCCTGGGATTTGTATCATGTGTAGGCTAAAAGTCTTGTCTTCTGGTTTCTAAAAGACACAAGATGCTTCATCAATAAGAGCAAGTCAAAAACTGTATCATTGCAGTTTTCAAATGAATGGTTGGAAAAATCTGCTAGGTGAACAGAAAAGTTTTAGTACAGCCTCTGCAAGGGACATGAAATTGGGTAGTCTGTGTAGGGAATCATTTGAACTCATCTCCTTGTATGATGAAGATTTTAGGGGTTGGACCCTCGATTTTTGTAACCTTGGTAGTGCCATTTTTATTTCCACAGGGAAGAACTGCATGTGTATCAGTAGAACAGCTCTAAAAGCAGGAAATAGATCAATGGGGGAAGAGTTTTAAGGTTGTGACAATCAAAGCTATAAAGGCTGGATATACTGCTCCAGCTGACACAGGTTTAAGCTGCCTTCCATGAAGACAGTTAATAGGAACAGTGAAGACATGATCTGCGTGAAAGGGCCTTGTTCTGATGGCCTACAACAGATCCATCATAAGAGAAGAAAAAAGGCAAACACAGCTTTATTCCCTTACCGAGGCCTCCTTGGTGTTGGTCTCCTCTGATGCTGATTTTGCCACTTTCTGGATGATGGGAGCAATGTTTGTCGGCCCATACAGCTGCAGCTTGGGAAGGCAGCTCTGATAAGCTTCCACAACACCTTGTATTCCTGGCATGAAAAACCACACAAAAGAAAAATAAATGTCGGGCACATTGCTGATTTCATGCTTGTTTAAAACATAAATGAAAGGTGGGTTCTTTATGAATAAATTTAAAATATTACAGGATTAGCAAGGACTAGCAACTTCAGATAATTTCCAGGAAGCTCTCTCTAGCTGCCTTGAATCTAGTTTGCAATATGTATATTATAATTTATAAATGTATATGTATATGTACATGTATAATAACTCATTATACCATGCTTCTCCTTCCCAGCAGTTTTATATGTCTATATTTCAGGTATGAGCTTGCAATGCCAGAGCTTCCATCCTTCTTGGTTCAAGATTTAAGTGATCACTTCCTGATCACCAACTAATGATGAAAGGCTAGACACATGTTAAAAATCACTTCAACACTTCTTTCTCCTCTTCAGATAAATATTTTTGTTTATCATGGCAGTTGCCAACAAATTTGTCCTTTGTACTTATGCCCTAAAGCTGTTAAGGAATTCAAACACGTTTTCAAATGCCTGACTCCTCTGTGCTAAGAAAATTATTTTTCAGGATTAATTTGCATAATTGCTTACAGGTTGAATTTGACTATGACCAAAAGCTGTGAAATCTTGAAAGAAACAGAAGAATGCTTTGCAGTCAACAGAAGAATGAGCTTTAGTTGATAAATTTTGATGGAGAACTAGCTATTCTTGGCTTTTTCATTTCAGGATATATAGTCAGACCAGGGAGCAAAGACTTCTGCTGACACACTTGACAGATCACAGAATGGAAATTGGTATTTTCAATCATTGAGAAGAAGGATTTCTTGAAGTGATGCATGTTAGCCTCCACATTCAGAACTCCCAGTTTACCAGACCTAAAGGATTAGAGGTCTAATGTTGGAAAGAAAGCAACAGACAGAAGAGCTTTATAAAGGATGCTAAAGAATTGAAATGATTTCACTAAGATCCTAAGCCAGTTTCAGTTTGCACTTGGACTAGCTCACTCATGAGATTTTACTCAACCATATTTACAGGATATATGGGTGCAGACTGGTTACTAACAAATTACAGGGAGTTGTAATTGTTTTAGAATAATACACTTGAATCCTCTATGAAAAAAATGGTGGAGAACACAGTCTTCTCTCCTTATAGATAGCTACAGACATATTTTTCCATTGCAGTGTCAACAGATAAAAGAACTTGCTCCAAGTACAACCGTGATTGGCTAAAATGTAAAGTGATGTTACAAAATTTCCCTTGGTAATTCCAGTGACTAAATTACATATTGCAAAACTGACCTTTTGTTAACTTTCAATTTTAAGCTTGCTAAGGATTTCATTACATAGACTTAATGATCCTGCATGAAGACCTCATAAATCTTCCTGAAGATAATGACAAGATACACTGTAGTTTTTTTCTTACACAGTAAAATAGTATAAGATAAACCTTACTCCCTGCATTCCACAGAGATTTAATGATCATGTCAGAAAGTTGCTCTCATCTTAGAAAGAGACGTGTTCTACAAACATAATTTCTTACTTGCTATCTCAGATTAATGTATTTAGAAATATCTACTGTTCATCCAATCCCAACTCAACAGGATATGAGTGGATTATTTTATAGGTACTCTTCTTATACTCCTTTATTTTAGGCAGAGTTAATTTTTTGACAATTTTTTCTCAATACAACTCTTTACATTTTTATTTGAAACCCACTTTCAGTAGCTTCAATGAATTATAGTATATGCATATAAATATATGGGTTTAAAACAGATGTGTAGAAGCATTCATTCAGATTAGAAGTTGTCGCCTACTTTCTTCCTCAGAAATTAAACTAAGTATTAATTATAAGTCTATGAAATAATATATTATAAATGTACTAAACATGAGACTATAAATACTAAAATTTTCAAGAATGGAAATGGTAACAGGTGAGAATATTAATATTTTATAAATACTAGTGATCTTCACATCAATATATAGTCCCTGTATGTAGAGCTTGTGCCAGCAAAAGATCTACTTGCACAAAGAAAAGGTTTTCATTCCTCAAAGGCAATATAGACACATGCTTTTTATACTGCATCCAACTGCTGTTTCTTGGTTTAAAAAAAGATACTCTTCAGCAATTTTCCTTTATTTTCTGGCAGGTATACAGAATATTACAAGGAAAAAATAGTGTAGTCACTAAGCACTTTATCTCCTTCTCACTCTTACATACCTTCTCAACATGACATGCTGGTGTTACTGCTCCCTGTGTCACCTAATACAGTGAGAGCATCTAGAAAACATCTCAGAACAATTGGTGGTAGGAACTAATCAAGCATCCATGACAGGCTGATGAGCAAGATGCAGCAGACAATTAAACAATATATTTTCTGGTTTGTCTCCTTTTCTTGCTTTCACGCAGATGAATATTATTTTAAAAGGTATCATTTATGACAAACAAGTATTTTTTATATCTTGCAGATATGTGTGCAAATGCTGGAAAATTACTTTCCTGGCATTCTTTCATGCTGCAACCATCTTTTTGTATTTTCTTAGGCCTAGAACTCCTTTCAGGTGATGGGCTAACTTGTTAGGTAACTGAGTCTTATGCAAAGAACCAAATAAAGTTTAAGTTATTAAGTGACACAAGCCAAGTCTCATAGAACTTCTTCCTTTTTTTAAAATCTCCTTTCATTTCCATTGTTACATTTCATTTTGCATACATAGTGTGGTTTGGATAGTAAATCCTTTGCTTGCAGAGGGTTTGTCTGTCCAAACTCTGACCTGCTGTTGGCACTACCTAGATGTGACAGCCTTTTCAATCAATAAAAATCATCATATAATGATGCCAGGGTGACAAATAATTAGCCTTGGACTCAAAAGAAGCACCAAAGGTGGGACAAAAGAAGTGTTCTCTGCATGGACTGCTGGAGCTTTTTTCTGAAGTATGCAGAGGGTCACAAATATCCTGCATTTACATGGGGAAACAAAGTTCTATTTGAACACTACATGCATAAATATGATATCACCTAATGCTGACCACTGTTAACTGTTTTAATAACACATTATAAAGTATTATGGTCCAGACAAAATTCTGAGGTCTGTTATGCTTCCCCACCCCATCCCCACACCATCAGTGTGACTGAAGTCTCAATGTCAAGCTGGCTTACAAGCTTACAGGCACTTCTAGATGCATCCATGTAACTTCTGCTTCTTTGAACTCCTTAAAAGCAATGTAAAAAGCTGTGTGAACACATCAAGCAGCTGTAGGACTTATGCCCAATTGCATTTCAAGCATATGACCTGCAGAGGCTGGGGCAGGCAACAATCCAAGTGCAACAACAAAGCAGAAAAGCCCACTGAACCAAAAACATTTAAGATGTGTGAACTCTGAATTCTTTTAATGTCTCTTTCCCTTGAATTGCTTGTCCTCTCTTCTTTTCCTCACTTCATTTCTTTGCATCTTAGTTCTCATCCTGAACTTATTCCACTGACCATGCCTGAAAGAAAGCCACTAGTAAGCCTGAGAAGGACTGAAAGGAGCAGCTAGAACACTGTAACAGGAAAAGCATTTTGAAACATCCATTTTGGTATTTGGATGAAAGCATAAGGATAAGGGAGAATAATGACCTGTGCATTTTAGAAAGCAATGATAACCTGACCAAGATGCTTGACTGTTACTCTTAATTGTTTAGAGATTATTTTCCTGTTACTGACTTTTACAAAATGTGTGAATTGTTGCAGGAGATTTTAGAAAGACAGCGTCAGTCACTGCAGACCTCACAAATAGAAGACATACAGCAGGATCTGCTACATGAATTGGCTTCTAATTGCTGAGGATTAATGGTTGTTGGAGAACACACCAAAATCTTAACACTGTGTTAAAACTGCCTCCTGCTGCATTTGCTCTCAGGAAAGTAGATTTCCTTCTGTCACAGTAGTCCTCAGCTGCTTCCCTGGTGTTGGATACCACTGGGCTTCACTTGCAGCAGGTTACTGTTGCTATAGGTCTGGCCAAAGAACTGGCTCTAACCTGAGGGTATTTTTGATTGCAGAGGTTCACAGCCTGCTTTTTCATATCCTGCCCTTCTTAGCTGCACAACCTAGGATGTTGATGTAGCTGAAGACTTTGAATTAATCAAGAAGACACAGCTTCAGTTTTAGTTTTCAGAGATGCTAGTGACTTCAGGAAGTCCAAGTGCTGCATGTCCAACAAGGGACTTACTTTTCAGGAAATAATGTATGGCACTTTCCAAGATTTCTAAAGCTAAGCTTGATGATTTGGAGCCTGTCAGGTCCCAGAATCTTAGCTACCTTTTTTAAAAAAACACTTTGAATAATACTCAGGTGATATAATAAAAAATGCAGGCACATTTTGTACACAGCAAAACTAAAGCAGTCTGTCCTAATGTGAGCGTTACCTGCACATTCTGGGTTGTCTTCATTGAAATTGATTGCAAAGTCATGAGAGACCTGCAGATAAATGGAAAGAAGAGAAGGAGACTGTAGTCAGAAAAATTATTCAGTGAAGACTTGTGGTTAAACACTCTTTACATTCTTTCTGTGTTGAACCTGAGATCTTTCAAGCTTTCATCCATTAAGTGTGAAATACAGTTCCAGCTGGAGCTCCCCGCAGAAACAAAGTAGCAAAACTGGAATCAAACTTGTCGATAACACCAACAAAAAAAACCCAAGGAAAAAATGTCACAGAGAAAGCCTACCCAAGTATATAAGAAATCACATAAATACGGTATCAGGATTGGGCTGTCAATGCCAGGCACAGAAGAGGAACCTATTGCTGAGGCAATTTAAATGCCAGTCTTGCCTAGCTCAGCATCTCAGACTGCAGAAAAAAGCAAGCAGTTTGTGATGCAGCACTGAGAGCAGAAACTCAGCTCACTGCTGCATCCTGTCCCCATGCGTGAACAGTTCCTCATCTAAGGCCAATAGTACTGGGAATGTAATTCTCCAGAGAAATCAAGGAAGTCACTTAAATCCACTGAAATAGTAGTGTAAGAAACGTAAGGGATCTAAGTTGGTTAAAAAGTTAGACTGCTCTGGGGGATAAGAAATAAAAAAAACCCCTGAAGACTCTTGTTTTCCCTTAAATTTAGTGAATATTCCAATCTGTCTCTCCGTCTCTCGATCTGTCCATCAGAAAATACTACAGAGCTGTTTTCTGACAGAAATGACTGTGAATACAACAAAGTTGCTGATTTTCTAATAAAACAATGTGTTTTGTCTTTGGTACCCTGGGAAAATAATGCAAGCCTTCTGTATGCTTAAATAATGCAAGGCACTCTAAGTCAGATTCCAGAAGTCCTCTTTAAGGTTTATTCTTGCCTGCCTTTTTTTTTTCCAGATTTCTTTTTGCTTCTTTATTTGGTCACTGAAAAGACTGGATTCCTTTTAATCTCTTTGGCTTTGAAGCCCAGTCTCTTAATTTTGTTTGCCTTAATTTTTCTTGAATGAAGAAGCCCAAGTTTTGTCTTGCAATACATAATGTGTGAGTATATATACTTGGCTTGCAAAAAGTGGATATAGCTGAGAGTTTAGTGGGAAATTTGCATAATTTAAAGTTGAACTTAGGTATATCACTCCAGATTTAAGAAGGCATTTATATAGCTAACTGCAATTACACATATTTAACGGTTTGTAGATCTCTGTAGGATTTTTGAAAGTGCCAACAGTCCTCATGATTTGGAAAGCAACCTGTTTACTCCCTATACAATGGAACCAGGATTATTTACAGAAAGAGATTTCTTGTTGGATGTTGCTGTTTCATTTGCTAGTTTAGACAACTTGACAACACAGTACAGAAACTGGTCTATGACTAAGGGACCCATAGGTAAAATATGTGATTACAGAGGTGCTTCTGTGAAATTGAAATGGTAAAGTTGGCTAATTACTGCCAAAGAGAGTTTCTCATAGAGAAATTGAATTTACCCATCGTATGTTAGCCTTGCTTACCACAGTGATGTCTACCATTATTAATAGGTTAAATAAAGCAATACTTCTGTCATGATGGGAAAGGACTGAAGCAAAACCTCAATGAGAAGTCTGCAACCACCTCAGCCCAGGCAGGAATTCAGTATGCCCACACCAAGCATCAGTCTTAATGAGGCTTTTACATGAACCATTCACTTTACCCTACTTGGTCGTGGAAGATAATGCAGAAAGTCACTATTTATGTTCCTCACTGAGCAGCACAGAAGATCAGGGCTTCCAGATACACTTCAGAGGTGTTCCAGAGCCCTTCTGCCTAGCTGCTCTGGCTGTCTCTCAGTACACTTTGCCCAGCTGGTATCTGCCAGTCTTATGACCAGCTGCAAGCCAAAGGTAATTGCATCTGTCAAGAACTGTTATGTGAGTTTTCACTCATTGATATTTTTTGTTGTTGTTCAGTAGCCTTTCTTCTTCCTTTAGGGTTTCTGTATTTTGCATTAACTACATCTGAAAAGCAAGAAGGATGACAATGCGTGTTTATGCATTGCAGACTGATTCTTCCCCAGTGATTTTATTTCTTTATTCCAAATGCATTTGAAATTATATCTAAAGGAGAATATGTACCTTTTCAACAGCTGTGAGTGTATTTTAATCTCACATGCAAGCATGGTTTGGATTCTTTTGTTGCCATACCTCTTTCAGAATCACATAATGCAAACAATTTATCTGGTTCAGAGCTATGGCATCCAGGCTATTATTTAAGAAAAATGCAGACAAGAGTTCAGGCTAATAAGGAAAGCCCAAGTCTAGCCAGTGTGCACAATGATCCAAAAAAATAATACTGTCTGAGCATCGGCTGCTATCCTCCTAAAGCAAATGGCCCTCATACATTGTCATCCTGGTTCACAAAGAACAGTGTTAAAATGTTCCCTGAAGGCAGCACAGGAAGCACAATGAATGTGCAGAAGCATTGGCTTGTTTTCTATGCTCTCTGAGCAATGTATCACAATTTAAACAAGATTTAAGTATAACGTGAAGGGGAGAAGTTCTTTGAGCAGCTCAATGATGGTTCACAAACAGGCAGTCATCACCAGAGGCAAGCCAACAGCAGATATTTTTAAAGCACAGCTTCTCCAAATGCTCAGAACCCATCCCCCACTGTTAAATAAAATCAACTGTGCTTCAACCTGCTCATTCGCTGTCCTCTCTGTGGTGGATAGAATTCAAGAGTGTCCAAGCCAGCAGAAATTTGAGGCTCATGCCATGTACTGAAGGCCTTAGTGAACCCAAGCTTCTGCCTGATAGGACTCCATGTAAAGCTCATCCATGTCAAAAGGTAGTTTGGATCAAACATTCAATACCTTTGCTTTCTAAACAGTTGAGTTTCCCCTCCTTTTTTTTTTTTTTTCCTGATTAAGCATACAAGGACTTTTTGTCTGAAAGGCAAATCTTGCTGATGACAGATAATGAAAAGTTGGTATACTAAATGGTATCTTTCTGATATTGAATGACATAGCCCTTGAATGACACTCCCAGAACTCATAAACTAATGGGGAAAAGGAGGCTAAAGTGTGAACACCTAAGATGCTGAAGACTTGGAAATCCTCAGGGGGAGTGCTGCAGCTGAATCACGGGTTAACAAAAGCCTGGAAGAAGCTGTGTAACTCAAGAGCAGCCCTCCACTTCTCCCAGTCAGTCCTCAGGGGGCCGCGGCTGACTTAATCTCCAGTGCCGGTGTTAGCACAGTGCATGGCGCGGTTTTAATGCAGTGAGAAATTAAGAGACTGGAAGGGATCAATCTTCGTGTTAACGTTTGGGAGGTTTGATTCACCAAAGCATGGACAGAGGATGCGGAAGAAAGATCCGGGGCTGGCCGCGACGCCATTTTAACATGGGAGCGTGAGGGGAGGGCACTCGGCAGAGAGCCAATGGCGGCAGGGGACTGGCGTGACGCAGACAGATTGACAGAGGCATCGGCCAATCAAGTGTGTGTCCATCCTGCAGGAAGCTGCCAATCAAGAGCGGCTGCCAGGTCACGTGGCCCCACGCTGTTTCGACCCGTGCTAGCCTGGACAGGGAGGGGAGCGAGTGGGAAAGACGTGACTGCCGAGTGCCCGCAGTCCCGGAAGCGGGGGCGAAAAGCAGCGGCTGTGCGTCAGCCCTGTGTTTGCGCGTGGACCCCCCCACCAGGGGGGGCCTGGGCCACACACCCCTGGACCGGTGTCTCGGTTTTGAAAGACAGGTGTCTGCTGAGAGAGGTTGAACCCTCCCTTAGGACAGAGAATGTGATTTCCCCTCCCTCCGAATTATTTTAATTTTGAAATCAAGGGCTCTCAGGCAAAGATATGGGAAAAGGAATTACAGTTCTTTACTAGTATCTATAAACAAGCAATAACAATAA
>VZRZ01006124.1:96841-272537 GCA_013398175.1 Climacteris rufus
GTAGGGGTTGTAGACACTGCTGTGGGATACCTGGCACTTTCCGCAAGTTTTGTATGATAGAAACTCAAGAGGGGAATATTGCTCTCAGAGGTTTACTTAGATCAAGGAGCAGGGTGATGTGTTTGTCAGGTATTGGTGGAAAAAGATCATATTGTCAAATACTAGATGTAAGATCTCTAGACTGATGAGGAATGGTATGTATGGCATGTCTTGCTTCCTTCACTCCCACAGATTCCTTATGCTACTAAGAAACTGTTGGTTTTCTGCTAACAGCTGAAGTATGTCATTTGGAGCTGAAATAAGGGAAAATAAAGTTAACACAACATAGCTGTGTGCTTTTGAAATGGAAATTCTGTAGAAAATATACATAAAAACAAGATTTAAAGGGGTACAACATCAGGAGATTTATGAAGAGCCTGCAGAGATGAATACTGACATTGTTTAGGTAGGAAGTGATGTGTTTAGGTTGTATGGAGGCTCCATGGTTACTTAGAAACCCTTGGCAGTGGGAATAATTTCTTCTGTACTCCTAGCAATTTGTTGTCTGCTGAAAGAAATAAAATACCAGATGCTGGAGTGCAGAGACCAACATGCCATGAGCAGGTTAGATCATGTCATTAGGACTGGAGGCTTGAAAACAGACACTCTGAACTAATGAGAAGCTGATTTATCCACGTGATGGGGTCAGAACTTAGAAGTTCTCAAAATGATTCAAACTAAATTCTAAGATGCAAATTATTACAGTAGTGGCACTGCTGTCCTTTAGTAAAGCAAAAGGTATTTATGACTTGCAATACCTTTGACTGATGACTCATGAAAAGATCATTTGAATAGCACAAGATCTGCACTGTTGCTGTGGTGTCCATAGCGTTACCATATTTTTGTAGCAGAAGATAAGAAGTAAAGGAACTTGGGAGCACTTTTTTTTCTACAGTCTCTGTTACTTTTATCAGTTTCTTCTCTGTTTCTTATGAATCTTTGCTATGTTCCACATCAAACACTAATCATTGTTGGATTTGAATTAACTTTATACCAGTGTACATTAAATTACTGAATGATTTTCAGGTTTATTGGTCTTGACGTAATAATTCATCATGATGAGGCTGACACTTAGAGGATGTATCTTTTAATTCATAAGTAGTCAAAGCCAAGCAGGGACTCAAAACTGTTGATACAGACCATTTTAAGAAGACAGATGCTTCTGTGGACTGTGTAGAGTATCACAGGGAGGGATTGAACAATAGCACAGATGACTGTTAACTCCTCATGCAGTTCCAGCTGGATGTGCCCATGATGGACATCAAACTGATTGTTGTTGCACAGAAGGAATTCTTATCTTCTTCAAAGTTGTATTATGTTGGTAAGCTGATGTCATGTCATTTTGTCTTTGTATCTTTCTGTCACAAGTTCCCATAGCAGAGATTAAAGATGTTTTGGCCTTCACTTGCATCTCCAATTACTTTGTTTTGTTTACTCACACATGTTATCCACAAACAAGTAGCCCCATCTTCTGAAGTTTAGCCTTACTTTTTGTGAACTTTTCAAAATCTGAAGGTCCTGAGTCATCGATTTTCCTGCTTTGAGAGGTTAGCAACATACAGACTCTTCAGGAGAGCTCATGCTATGGGGTAAGACTTTATTCATGCATGGACTACTAAGTTCAATGCAAGTCTCTGAGTTGCTGGAGAGCATTTGTCAGGAAATTATCCAAACTCTAATTCTGCCAAAGCAGAAAATCAGTTGGTGGTGGTGATTGTAGGAATGTCTGGTTACACAGGCCCCTGAAGTTACTTTCTGGCAAGACATCTGTTTTCCAGCTAACCCCTGAGATACGCTCTCACAATCAGGTCAGAAGGATGTTGCTGGGGTCTAGCAAAACCGCTATGTTGCCAATATGCTCGTGTGACCTGAGCCATCCGTGCCACCAACTGATTATTTTGGTTGAGAAGGGCTGTTTTGTGCTGTGAAATTTATTATATTTCCACCAACAGAAAACCAGTGAAAAGACTTCAGTTGGCACAGTAACACCTTCCTTCAAGCAGTCCTTAGATAAAGACGGCTCTGTACAGCTGAAAGAATTGCAAGTTTTCCCCCATGCACTGATGGTCACCTCACAGGTGATGGAACAATGAGCTCCTAGCACACCACCTTAATGTGTGTCAGGTGCTGCAGCTGGAACAAATATACAACAGGCACAAATATTCTGAGCACAAAATACCACATTAGAAGATATATCAGAGTTCTAGAGCTGTCTCTTACTTTGGAAAGCATTAGCACTAGTGTTACTCTTGAGGAACAAAGCAAGGCAAAACATCTTGTCAGGCACAGACAAACTTAGAAAGCAATGTTGTTAAAACATATGTTAACTTACCTTAGGCATCTGTTTGCAAGACATGTATCAAATTTGCTGTACATCACTACTGTTATTCTTCTGCAAGACTTACAAGACATGAGAAACACATTGGTGCATTTTTTTTCATCTACTGATTCATGCCTTACAATGCTGAATGACACACGATCCCTCTCCGCACAGAAATTCTCACCTGGCCAGTATTCACCTCCCCACCCCAGCCACAGCTGAGGGACACAACCCAGAGCAGGGCACATGGGGATACTGGATGAAGTTTGCATTTTCAGATGTCTAGTGCTTTTCCTTTCCAGACAGTATCTGAGTTTCTGAGTTCCCACCTAGTTTTTGGTTACTTATCTGTGCAGAACTACTCTTCTGCCCACACTACATCTGTGCAACACAGGATTTGAACTTATTTCTTCTCTGGTCTTTTTCTGTTGGATGCTCCTTCTTTTGTTTCACTGTCTTCACTCCAGCCCTACCAGATTGCATATTTATGCTCACAATTGCATCATCACTGCAGATAACTCTCATTTTGTTTTGTTTATAAATACCACTTCTCTCCAGCATGGATATATGCTCTTGTATTTTTCTTCCTGGTATCGACCATGTCCACCATGACACAGAAATTTTCCACACAGCAAAACTCTTCTAAAGTCTTTTTTTTCAGGAATATGTTTGACTAGGATTGTTCAAATTATAATTTCTCCTCTTACAGGACTAACATCCACTAACAAAACTTTGCCAATATCATGAAATATTTTGAGTCCCAACCAACTCTTATAAGTCTAGCCCTGATTTCTGATTTCAGTGAGGTATCACTGAGTGAAAAAGCCAGATGGAAGAAAACAAGCAGTAGGAGCTGCTCCCCCTTGCCCCTGGACCTGCACAGAACCATTTCTCCCTTATTTTGTGTCCCATAACCCAAGGAAATTAAAAAAACTACACTTCTGCACCTACTTTGTATTCTGGGGGTATTCTTGCTCCAAATCCAAAGGCTGGGAACATTTTGTCACTAGAAAAGAACAAAAAATATGTAAGTACCCACTGAGAAATGCATGTTACAATTAACATTTATTCCTCTGTAAGCATTCATCGGAAATGCAAAGCAGCACAATAGTACAGAAATGGCTTTCAAGTCAAGTGAAAGCAGACTGGAAGGATACTGGATTGGAGAAGTAGGGTTGTGTACTGAACAGGTAGGGGGAATGCTATGGAAGATTTTTCAGTTGAACTCCCAGTATTTTTGGGCAGTTAAAATTACTTGGAGAATACTGAGGAATCAGGATATCTTGCCCTTCTCCCACAAATGCAATAACAAGTCTGTATTACCCACTCCTTTGCATTTTCTGGCTGCAGCAAGAGAGTGTGTTGCCTGAACAGCCTGTAACATTCATTTCATACAAATATGGATGTGCTCCCCCAGTTCAGAAAATGGGTCTAGTGAAGAGATGACTTGGATCAGAAGTGTTTGCAATTTGGGGTTCTTGCTGTTGTCCACTTGTACAAAGGAGACTTCCTAAAATATTTGGAAGGGGCAACTTCTTGCTCCCAAACCTGCAGGTTCTGAAAAGATTTACACCTGCATCTTTAGTAGTCCCACTAAAACACGAGACTATTTTAATTGGGTATAGATTGACTGATGATGCATCAAAATGCTGTGGCCTGGTCAGCTTGCTTTCAGACACTACAGTGAGGTTATTCTACCCCAGCTAGATCTGCAGGAGAAAAAATACCTGATTCAGAGAACCTGGACAGTTCAAGGCTGCTAATACCCTTTCAGAAATGCAATAATGTCTCACACAGCTCACATGCTTGTCAAGCTGCCTCTTTCCAGATGGCAAAGTGGAAAACAACAAGCTGCCAAGAGTGTCTTGTCCCTGAATCAGCAAAGCACTGGATCGCACACTTGAAGTTAACAATTCACACAAATATATGCTTAATTCTAAACACATCCTGAAGTCTCACTGATGTCACTGAACTGTACTCTGATGAATCAGACTAGGTTTATCCTAGTCTAGTTACAGGGTTTCAGGGCCCTTGGAAAAGTTGAGTTCCAACTACCAGTATTTGCACTTAAAAAAGTTCCCAGGAGAGAGCAGCAGCTTCAAATTTTTTTTTTTTTTTTGTGTAGTTCAAGACATGGCCACTCCAAGTGTCAACTGAACGATTCATACCCCAGAAATACTCAAAAAAGATAATAGCACCATTAAAGCTGCTCTGTTCTTCTGTCTGGCATAGGCTGTTACAGGCACCATGACATTTCTGATACTACCTAAAGAAAAACTGAAGGGTTTAAAAGAAAGCAGAACTGTGTCCCCTCTGCTGCATAAATCTTGGGAGCACAATTGTGTGTACCATATGTTACACCATGTGACAGTGGACCTTGGAAAGGAGACTAACATCATTTGCATGGCAATGAAACATTTATTCCCAAGAGATATCAGAAACAAAGTAGCTGATGACACTGGATGCTAACAATCTGCTGATAGCATTCTCTTTGATTAAACACTCCTGGAAGTGGGAAAGCCCTTATAAATGGATGCAGAGAATTCAGGAGCACACTCTGAGGGCAAGGAATAAGAAACCATTACAAAATAATCTGAAGGGAGAAAAATATCTTATTTTACATCAGTGATTAAGCGTGGCTGGATTAGAAAATCAAATCCTGTGGAGGGGCAGTTAATTGAGTTGGGTCAAGAACAAAGACTAAACAAGAATTTTAATTGATTTGGGTCAAGAACAAAGACTAAACAAGAATTTTACTTAGGTATATGTTCAATAAAGCAATCCAAAAAGCTGCTGTTGGCAGCAGTTATACAACCTGGGAGATGCCTAGATCCATCCAGTGCTTGAATTTCTACTGCAGTGTTTCTGGAGTGTAAACAAGTGTAGGCACTCTCGTATCTGCACCTCCACCTTCTGCTCTGCAGCAATTCAGAGCCAGTAACAAGTCATACCTCCAGCAGCCTGGATTCTCCTGGTGGCAAGACTCCCACATTCCCAGTCATGCAGTGGCACAGCCCCCACTGTTATTCTGCACGCAGAATACCTTACCTCCACAATCAGGACACTTTCCTCCATGTTTGAGCCTCCCACATCTCCTGTTTGAATAAGTGCTCATAATTGCAACCACTGCCTTGTGAAAGAGTAAAGTGTGATCAGGTGCAGCCTCAGCATGGGGCTCCACATGGCTGCCTTTTAGAGGGAAGTGCATGAACTCCAGAGAGGAGGGGTATCCTGGGGTCTACTGTACTTCCTGTTGCCTCACCCAGAATAGCTCCACACTCTCCTCAGAAAGCTCCTCGATTTCCAGAATTTAGGTACATACCTCTGGTAGTCTGATTCAAGCAAGGTGGGACCAAGAAGTTAACTCTCATGTGCTGGAGCTTGATCTTTAAGGTAATAAGGGAACCTTTCAACACTCCTGACATCCCTTGCATAAAAAAGATCATCATGTTATTCCCTGACCACATCTCAAAATTTGCAGCTGATAGCTTTCAGAATAAAAATAAAATATTAATGTCTGTAGTATTTTCCTTCTATCACACAAAACAAAGTGTTTAGCTACTAGATAGGTCTCACTCTTTAGTGAGTTAGCAGTTTAATGGCTTAGTGATATTTTACAACATAACTTCCTCTCGTCTTGCCATTCATGCCCTCACTTTATTGTAAGAAAAAAAAACCAAAATCTGAGCCTGCTGCCCTCATTCCGCTCGTCCTGCACTACTGAGACACAGCAGGGAAAAAGTGACTCAGAAGGGCAGATAAGAACCCTCTCACTTCCCTTATGGTACAGAGGTGTGAGAGAGCTGCTCTAGAAGACCCAGGGCTATCATGGCAGCATGCAGTGAAAAGCAGAGCAGCTTCCCACCTTCTTGAAGCTATGTCAAGGGTTTCATCCAGGGACTGAAACTACATTCAGAAAATGAAAAGAAGATTTTTCCAGCCTCAAGGGTGAATGGCATGCATCAGAGACTCCAGCCCTGTTTCCCAGCCTGGCATTTCAGTAGGAAAGTGATCTGCTCTAATGACTTTTCTTCCTTTGTAATTTAAACTCACTGAAAAGAAGAAAAGTGAGAACCAGTTTTATTTTCCTTTGTTTTGCTTGCTCAGACATTTGGGCTTCATTCACGGTCCCTGGTGCAGTGCTGGCTCCTGCCAACCATCAGCCCCAGAGACTTCCCAGGGACAGTGCTGGGTCCAGCAGTGCCACACACTGCTCCCAAATGCAGTTTGGGCATCACCAGTTTGTGCTGGGAGGAAAAAAGCTGAGATATAAGGACATGGGCAGTGTCATGTCTTTGGCTTCAGGCCACATTAGGATCTTTGACTTGTTTTGTTTTGAGCTAGCCAGAGAGTCCTTGGCACATGCAAGCAAACTGCCTGCACTGTCCTGCTGGAGGCAGATTGCCAAAGGGACAGGAGAGGACAGGAGAGAAATACAGAACTAAAAAAACAAGCAGGTTCTATAAAACTTGAAACTTACAATATCAAGTAAAAAAAAGAGGATCATGACTTGGCAGAATCTGTACAAAATTACTCTGTCATGTCTACTTTATATTTCATATTTTCTTTGTTTTCCATATGTTACCTTGCAAATTTAAACTTGGCATAATTTTGAAAAAGCTGAAGTACCTGACATGAAGATCAAAAAAGCAAAAGCTTTGGACTCTGACTTTTATACCTGGTTATTTAAGGACCATGAGTAGTCATTCAAGCATAGATATATATGGCTTCTGGTACTTTTTTCAGTCAACCAGGCATGTATTACTGAAATATACTCAAGACTGAGCAGATCTATGTTATATTCTAGAAGAAAAATCAGGGTTCAGGTTCAGGTTCAGTGTTCATATTGATAAATGTAAAGTAATGCACACAGAAATGAATTGCCAGGACTCCAGTAATACAATCAGTTAGGAAAAAAGTCCCTCGGTAACCTCAACTAAGACATAACACAACACATAGCAGAAAATAATTTCTGAAAATATCCCATATTGTCATTTTGGCACATTGCTCAATTTTAGTCACCCATCCTTCAAGCTATCTAGTGGAAACAGAGGAAGAGCAATGACAAATCAAAACACTAATAGGGGCAGAGAGAAGAGAGATTTCAGTGAGCTGTACTGCACATACAGGAAAAGAGATGAATAGAGGTAATACTAAGGTTTTGTAAATTGGTAAAAGTGATACAGATAATGATACTGTGTTCTATTTCACTAGGAAGCGTAGCAGTACCGAAAGAAATATGCTTATAATAAAGAGACAAAACAAAGAAAATTTCAAAATCTTGTCTCATTAACCACTGGTGGCCTCTGACATGTAGTATAATTGAAACCAGGATATTATGTTTATTCTGAAAAGGACTTGCTGTTCCTAGTAACAAGAAGAAAAAAACTCTCCCACTGGGTAAAATTAATTAGTCAGACATTGGAGACATTTTACAACTTCCTCACAAGCTTCAGGAATAGATGATGCTTGAGATACTCACCAGTGCAGCAATACCTGCATTTGAAAAGGGAAACAAGGGCTGCCAGGACTATGTTCTCTGAAAATTAGTTCCTTTTAAAAATAAAAATTTGGAATCTGAGGTCTTAATTGTGTGGAGTAAATGCAGGGGGGGGAAAAAGGCCTAAGCCATTCTGTATTAATTCTGAATTTATTAATTCTGAAAGATGAACTCCTAGCTAGCCACTTACACAGCTTAGTCGGCACTCATTTTACTGGTTCCCATGAAAGCCCTTTGGTATGTAGCTATAGCTGTGCTTATGTTTATCCTCCTGAAGTCAATGCAGCAATTTGTATGGATGCTACTTCACTGACCTTGGACACCACCAGCATGAAAACCTGCTCACTTTATGCTAGAACAATGTAGTAGCACAAACAGTACTAATAATGTAGTGAATGGAGAAAACAGGGAAAAGAACATGGAATGGGGAGAGAAAAACACTAAGAACCCATTTTTAGTTGCAAAAGTCTGAGAATCTTAAATTTACAGCTCTTCTAAATACTTGCAAGGAAAATACCTGATTAGAATCCCTAGATATTAAACTGTCACTTGTAATTTTTGTTTTGGGTCAGATCAGAATTACCAGGGAGGTATTTTAAAAGTATTGTGCTGGATACAGCAAAATCAATTATTATGCCTTTCATTTTCAATTCCAGTTTTAAAAGAATAAACTGTGGTTCTGCTCAACATCCTTTTCTCATGACGACATCAGATAATTTTCCTCTGTTAGAAAGAAATTTCAAACTGACAAAAAGGGAAGTGTGTTTTACACATGTAATTGAAAAGACTGAATGTGAGGAGGGAAAGAAGGAGGGAAAAAGGGCATGGGAAGAGGAAGAGGGGGAGAACAGAGAGAAAAAGGGAAAGGAAAAGGAGAAAACAGCAAATACCACAAACAAAATAGAGTTATCTCTAAACTCAATTAAAATTGTAATCTTTCATGTTCAGGGAGTGAACTGAAAGAATACAAGCTGAATTAAGTGTTTCTTTTCCAAAGCATATGAATGAATCATGT
Organism: Climacteris rufus; assembly: GCA_013398175.1. Lineage (NCBI taxonomy): Eukaryota > Metazoa > Chordata > Aves > Passeriformes > Climacteridae > Climacteris > Climacteris rufus. The sequence continues at coordinate 105,716 of VZRZ01006124.1, forward strand.
TCCTCAGTGTATTATTTAGTACTTATCTGAGAAGGGCTTGATGCCAGCAAATTCTGAATCATAACCGCTTACAGGGATTAACAGCAGTTCCAAAGAAAATACAGAAATCATTTGAAATATTTAAGCATTTTCAGTTTCTTCTTTGCAAGCAAAGCTAGATAAATAAAAGACATGATCTGGCATGGGGGTGGAAACTAGATGATCTTTAAGGTCCCTTGCAACCCAAGCCATTCTATGATCCTATGATCAAATAGGGTTAAATAAAACCATTTCAGTGGAAGGGACCAGAGTGCCTCCATTTCAGCACTTGCAGTCTTGCATGGCCACCTGTGCTCCTCCAGAGTGCAGAGCCAGGCTGTGGTCCAGCTCTCAGCCTGCCCCAGTCAGAGTCAGAAAGAGCACAAGTGTTCAGCAGTAGTTAACTAATTTCACCCACTAATCTGTATTCTTCCCTAAGGGATTGCTACTCTGCCACCACATATTCACTGTGTGGTTACACCTGGTTCAATGCAACCACATCTCTGGTTTTGGCCAGGTTACTGTGTGTTTAATCAAACTTGCTCTGTGCCTAACACAGCTTGGCATTCTGTCCACAATTCACAGTGATTTCTAGTGGAGTAGCAAGGATGAGCTGATTATCATACATCTTGGTCACAAAAGAGAGCTGGGAGCATGCAAATCAACGGTAAATCACTGCAACAGCACATTGTTTGGTTTCTCACAGAGATGCTACATAATCGGGTGCAAAATCCTAAGACTGAAATTCACTCACTGTCTTTAATTACAGCTCTTAGGCACCTTAGGGGAGCTGGAATCTGCTGAATACTGAGAAATAGATAATGTCAAGTAATTGCATTTCAAAAAAATATGAAGGAATGCCTGTCTTACCTGCGGGGGAAATAGTTAATGAAGCAGGGGAATACCAATTCCCTGAAGCTAACCACCAAAAGGCATCAACTCATGCAATAACTAGCAAAGCCAAATCCAGGTACAATGGATTTAAACTCCCCCTTGTTAACATTAAAAGAATTGCAAAAGAAGCTCTGCAGGGTAAAAACATCAGGTAAACTCAAAAATTCCTAGGTTGGGGGAAAAGTAAATACATACAGGAAAAAAAAAGTCATTAGAGCTTGAGGGAGGAGTAGGTTAAGCAAAATGAAATGGCAGTGAGATCTATCACTTGCTAGAAGGAAAGCCTAATAAAATAGCATACTCAGGAAGGTGAGACAAAATGTCAAGCTTCCCTGCAAGACAACAAATAAGTTGCAATGATCTGATTTATGCCTACATGAACGACCCAATTCAGTAAAATGCATCTTGAAAAATAAATGAGACTTTATAACTGGGAATAAACTAGGGAAGGAGATGCTGCAAGAGGTTACAGTGAGTTGTATTTGACTTCTCAAACCAGGCAGTTTTCAGACAGTTGTGTATTTGAAGGGGTTGCACATATGTCCCTATACCTTTCAAAACCCTAACTCTGCAATGAATTGGCTTACCTGTGGGATCATACCTAGAAAACTGCACCAGTACTGAAAAGGTAATTCTCACAGAAACTGTAATTTCAGATCTTTAAACTTGACATGTCTTGAAGACAACACAGCAGGCAGCAGGCTGAATTCCATCACATAAGGAACAGATTGTGAAGAACCCCAAATTGAACAGTGATGGGATCCTGCCCCCCTGAAACACAAGTGTGGCTTACAGTGTGTACTGCACTAAGCAACCACAAGAACTTTGCTACATATGCATGTAATTTTGTCCTTTTTTACAAATTATGTTGAAAAGGGTTGGTCATAAAGCTTCCTCTGCAACAATTTTCTATCAGGAAATATGTTTCTAAAAGGGATGGGCAGAGAAGAGGGGAATACTGGACTGCATTGGCATGTGTATACAGAGAGGTGCTGGGAGAGGAATTTCTCATCAAATGCTCTCAAGACACAAATGAACTTTCTAGGGTGGGCAGGATAAAACTGGTATAGAGATATATTGTGACTTAATGTGATCAAATGAGCTGTTGATGTAATTTTACCAAAATCGGAATGACATTAAGTCAAAATGAAGAACACTAACAAAATAAGTTAGAGCAATACCATAAGTGAAACAATACCACACTGATGACTAAACATTCAGCTAGGCATCACTGAATATGCAGGAGGAAACGGGCTACTATCCTCTGTTCATCTGATAATTTAGAATCTCTGACCTAGGTTAATTTCACAAAAATTTGGAGGCGATAGTAAGATAGTAAATGCAACTTAATTTACAAGAATTACTTAGCTCTGAGAGCACTTGGACCCACAAACCTGTTAAGGTCAACTCAGGCAAAAGGTTTTCACTTTCTGTAAAGAAGAAAACTTGTATGAGAAGATTTAGAACACGGTATTAATTTACCTCACAGATGGGTTTCTAAATGTGAATAATTTTCTTCTCAGCTATATGTTAATATAATGGACTTGATGACTAAAATAACTATATCCTTAACAAATCAAGGAGGAAAGTCACACTTCTGAAATTGTGGAAATGGTTGCATTGACTGAAGATGTACTAGATCAGTATCAAGTTGCATCAGTGAAAATGACAACAGAGATTTCTCCTTTACTTATGCATATTTACTCATGATTTACACAGATGTCTAGTCTCTACAGCAGTAGATGGAATGCAATTTTTTCAGGGTTTTATACTTCACATGATTTTCTTCAGAAAGAATTTTGACAGAGAAATTCTAACAATACCATTCTGCACAGCTGTGGAAAAGTGCGGACTCTGGACCGCATAGACCAATGCTCTTCAGAGGAGATTACAAGCTGAACTGAGAAATAGTAAAGACCACAAAGAAAAGCCATGTGAAGGTTTAGATTTTGGTTTGTATCTACCAGCTGACAGAAGGCAGCACAGGTTTGAAAAGCTTTTGGAGGAAACTGCAGCTAAGCAGTTTCTTAGCAAAAGAAACTTGGGACTGCTTGTAACTGGTGTGCTGGCAAACGAACTGAGTTCCTGGAAGAAGAAGCAATGTAAAGAAGACACAAAGATGAAAACTTGGCAATGGAAAAGGCAGAGCTGTAAGAATTGACAGGATCTGCCCAGATAAAGGGCCTGCATAAATGTATATAAATGTGTGTGTGTATAAATACGTGCGCACACACGTATGTATGTATGTATGTATGTATGTACATTTGCAAAAGATGCTGTTATGAAGTCAGCTTCTCAACACTGCTGGTGTATCACACTAATTCTCCAATACTGATTCTTGGGATAAAAAGTGGTGATTGTAGAAACCCCTGTGTAGCAGCAGTCTACAAATAAAAGGTTCTGCAAAGGCAAATACTGAATATGTGTTTGTATTTATTATGCAATTGTGCCAGTCTAGGTCCTCAGCCATTAAAACCAAGGATTTTCAATCCAGATTGATGACGGAAAGTATTAGCAATTCCTTTTTGCCAGTGCAGTTCTAGTCCTGGGTTATCAAAACATTTCAGAACATGTTTACCCACACCTGAATTTACTGATAAACATAAACTTCAAATTTCTCTGTATAGGTTATTGTTTATCTATTTTTCTTCTGTTGCATGTCTATGCAAATTTGGTCCTATTAAAGCACTAAATAAAAAGATTCATGTCTTTTCCCTCAAGATTTTTAAACTTGTCTAGATATGCTAATTAGCTTTTTTGCTAAACAGCCTCCAGAAATGTTGTTTCTGTAATTAAAGTGATAAAGAGAGATGCTTAATAATTAAGCATATTTTTATTTATTAATCTGCATGAGTAGATAAAATTTTAACATCTACAGTTCTATGTACAGAGTTAATGAAATATTTAATGTCACATATAGTGCCAATTATTCTAGGCATCATTCTTTTGCTCCAGTTTTAATTAACTACTATTATACTACTACCACAATCAAAACAAGTTTCTGCTTTTCTCCTTGTGTCTGGAAAAATTACCCCAAGGAATTTAAGACAGATCCTTCCAGCCAAGTCAACTTTCTGAGTCTTCATCCACAAGCTCAGATGTAGCTTCAGGATGAAGTGCCCTGTGAAGTGATTCTTGGGGATGAGGTTCCGATTACTAAAGAAGACAGCAAAGTGTAAACTCTGGGATCTACTTCCACCTAAAGCCTTGATTGAAACCACAGCATTTAAGTATGGACTGATACTTGTATTTGGGACTACCTGCACTGATTTATATATGACTTCCATAACTGTCATGGTTTGAGCTCTGGCCAAACACCAAAGCCCCCACAAAAGTCGCTCTCTCCCCCTGCACTGGACAGGGGAGAGGAATTTTTTAATGATGTATTTTACCAAGCTGAGATAAGGACACTAAGAGAGAAAAAAAGGTCTAATTAAGCTGCTATCCCAGGCAGGCAAAACAGGCTCAAAACTTAAAAGTGATAAGTGAATTTATTACAGAGTTAAAGGAGAAACCAAAACATTCTCTTAAACACTTTCTTCCCTTCTTTCCCCCCAAAAAATCCCTCCCTCCTTCCCTCAGAAAGTAAGGAGAACCGGGGAAGGGAGGGGGGGAGGTTTCCTAGTCAGTTCATTCCTCAGATGTTTTCTTCTTGGCAAATANTTTTCGTCTCCCTTCTTCCCTTCTTGCTGGCACTGTGGCATTTTTTGCATGAATCCTTTTTTTTGTCCTCTTGGCAAGCCTGGTCACTGCTGTGCGCTTCTCCTCCAAAGGCCAGGCTGGTCCAATCTTAAGGTGGGGGTGAAACAAGGCCTTTTTTACCACAAATGACTCCCTCAGTTCCGGGAGCAAAGGCCTCGTTATTCGTATCAGCTCCCTCCAGACCAAAGTCCCTCCTGTAGGAACCCACCCCTCCTGCTCTGGCGTGGGGTGGATCTCGGCTTCTTCGTGGACCCTCAGGGTGCAGGGAAACACTGCTTTGATACAGTCCTTACCACAGGCTGCGGAGCTGTCTCAGCTCCTGTGTTTGAAGCACCTCCTCCCCCTCCTTCTTCTTCTTGGCTGACTTTGCTGGTGTCCATATCTGTTGTTTTCTCCTACATGCTGTACTCCTTCTCCCCTGCCTATCTACAGCTACATGGCTACATCTACATGGCGCACGTGTGCGTACTACTGTGACTCCTTCTTAAATATGTTTTCACAGAGGCATTACCTATTTCTCCAATTGGCCCAGCTGTGGCTAACAGCATGTCCATCCTCAGAGCCATCAGGGATAGGCCCTGGCTGGACAGCTGTGGAAGCTTCTGTCAGCCTCTTACAGGAGCCATCTCTCTGGCCCCTACCACACCCAAAAAAGCTAGACTCTGTCAAACCACCACAATAACGTGTACTGAATTACAGATACCTTATTTCTCTTTCTCCTCCCTAACTGCCCTCTGCTAGTACCTTGGGAAAAGTATTTCTGGGACAGTTGGCTTCATCGGGCTCATTTTTTCACATCTTAGATCTACACTAAAAGGGACTTGCTGGGCTGGGAACCCTGGTCCTTTTATTTCTCCTTTTGTTTTTTCCCTTCTAAATTTTCAAGGGCACTTTACTGCATGAGGGAACGAAGGGCTTATGTACAGTTTTCAGTCACAGTGAACATACTTGCTCAGACCTAAAATATGAAGAAGAAATCATGAAGAACAATTTTTGCATCTGTACAGAAACTGCTGTGATTCATTGTTAGCAGAAGGTAATGTTGCAACTCAGACTGACTTCAGGACTTTCATGTCTTTTGTGGAATGTGGCCCGGTTTCTAAATTTTCACTGCTAAGTATTTAATAGAGCTCTACACATAAATAATTTCTGCCCTTTGCAGAAATAACGTACTCTTTGCTCATTAGTGGCCTTTGGGGAGGTTGCTAGTCGAGTATGTTTTACATAAGCAGTTTATTTAACATATGATCTCAGTGTGAGTGTCACTTTCAAGGAGCTACTTGAGGATTTAGAGCTAAGGAGACTATTTTCCTAAGTGAAAAGAAAACATTAGTGTCAGGAAACAGAATTTATCTTCCATGTGTTTCAAGGGTTCTTGAAATTGAAGAAAAATCTGCAATATCTTTAAGAGTGAATAAACAAACAGAGAGATTTAAAATAATTAAGAACTAACTTTTGAAATAGATTTTGAATAAAATGAAGACCATTTCTGCAACAGGATTTTACAAAACTATGTGTTTAAGCATATGGAATCATGATTTGAGTGAGTGCCTAGATAAGCATGGGGATGGCCCATTAGGAATGGGAAGTTCCACAAATATCCAATGCAGTAAATGCTTAATAAAGTACATCCAACCTTTCTCTTTTTCAAGGTATGAGTATTGTTTTGACTACACAAAAGCTGATTTTTACACATTTGTCAATGCTTTTTATTAATCCAATGAAGAACTCTGAATGTATGCACAAAGATAAAACTATATGAAAAAAGAATAATAAAAATTATCCAGGTAAATGGGAAGCACTGGACATTTGGATGTGGGGATAATAATTAATAATAAAGTTCAAATTCCAAAAAACTCATAATTCCATTTTAGTGCCATTCATATTTTGCATAATACCTCGATATTTGCTTGAGTCAGACTGAATTCAGTGGGATCAGATAATAAGCTCTAGTGTCTTGCTAATTCAGAACAGAAATTTTAATGCAAAGATAAATATTTAATGTAATATAACAAGATTCTTAATAAGCTCAAGCAAAAGAAAAGCTATTGTCTGCAGAAATCAGATTTCAAAGTGAGGAGCAGATCTGCAAGTCCTGCCATGGGCTTCACCGACGATATCGCTATTAAAACCTGCCATAATGTAAGATCATTTAGGAAGTATTTCAGCCTTTAGCATTGTGTACAAGTAAAGCATTTATCCTTACAAACACCTATTTACAGTCCCACTCCAGCCCATTTTTCCTTTGATAGAAACAGCAACCAGTGCAGAATGAAAGATGAGCTACACTCACGGCTAGTTGTTTGTATTCCAGCACCAGTAAAACAAATCATTAAGATCAAAGCACCAGCCATTTTAATAAACTGTGTGCACTGTTGTTATTGTGACTTATGGCTTTGCTCTGCAGAGAGGGAAGATATAAAACAGCACAACAGAGAAATCAATATTTTTACTGAATGGCTCAGTATTAGCAATATTTATTATACATGTATAAGTATATATAATACTTCTGATATATGCATATATTAATATACATGTATGTATAACTCTAGTTATACATACACATAACTCTAGTTGTACATACAAGGAGGTAGGTCAGGTCTTGACTTGCAGTCAGGACATGGCCAGACCTTATGCTGGGACACAGAGGAAAGAAAATGTTCCCTGATTCCCCAGTTTAGCCACAGGCTTCTCTGGCTTACGAAACGGTATTGTTCCTTGCCAAGCAGGGGACAGTTTTATGATACAAACAGAAAGCATTTGGGGAAGAGCTGCCATGGAGAACAGAACACATTAAAAATTATTACTATATAACTTAGAGAGCTTCATGGCTTTTATAAGATTTTAGTCAGAGATCCTTTATTTCAACTGATGAAGGAGTTTGCCTTTCCTCATACCTGGGTATCCAACCAGTAAAGACACCTGCCATACACCCTTTGAAAACAGCATTCTCTTGAAGGGGTTTCCACCTGGCTACAAACCAAAGGGTGGCCAAAACCATTGTTTGGAGTTGTTGAAGTTTAGAAGCCCTAAGCCAGCAGAAAGACCTAGGTATAATCCCATCTGCCTTAAGTACACTTGCTAACTCATTGTGCGAAACGTGTAGAGGGAATATATGTGTATTTAGCAGTGATCAACTGAGTTTTCAGGATACTGGCTGGGCTGATATTGCTGGTATCAGAAATCATTTGATTTGACTTCTGATAGAAAGAACTCAATACAGAAATTACTGAGGTAAAAAATAAATTTGAAATTATACAGAAGTAGATCTTTTTAATATTAAGCACTTCAGTGCCCAATGACTTTTCAGAATTCTCACGTGTTTCTCTGCACTAGAAAAAGGTGGAGTAGACTTGCACAATTTCAAGGTAAAATTATACCAGCAATGTAATTTTTAATGTAAAAGAAATCTTCCAAAAATGTTTAAACAGAAATATGTATTTCTTATTTATTATTTCATGAGATCATCTTTAAACATTCCTGAGTCATTTATCTTAAATAAAATAAATTTTTCTCCATGAAGCTGTCTGCTTATTTTTAAGTTGTTAATGTTTTCCAGTATTTCTAACTACATTTTAAAGCCTAATTCCTTAAAACTAATTAATTGCTTCTCCTTCCTTTATGATCCACTGCTGCTGTTGCTTTGCCACTGATTATATCACCTACACACTTTAACTTCTCTCTGATGGGAAACGTTCTTATAGCCTGAAACAATTCCACCATATAGATAAAGTATTAAGTATTTCGTGCAGGTGAATAGCTCTTCCATTTCCATTATCATTATCAGACTGCCCTATTCCTACAGGACTGCAGCAATTCTACAATCAGGATAGTAATCAGCATGTCTTTCTCATTCTCTGAATATTGCTGATAAAAGAGCGAGTCTTATTCTTTCACGCTTAAGTACAGAAAATGGCGCTATTCATTTAACTGTTCCAGGAATCTCTCTCTCTGAACTGTACAGGTACACAGGCTTTGGATGAGCAGGGTTTATTCCACTGTACCTCACAGGGATGTGAGGCAGCACCTAATTCAGAGCATTAATTACTTACAGATACATTATGTTAGGCTGATATGTAGAGAAACCTAGAGGATGAGGAGATTTGGCTTGATTGACCAAAAAGAGTATATAAAAGAAAATGTTACATGTTGAGCGTAGTCTCCCTATGCATTACTTGCCAATCCAATTCTTTCCAAAATTCAAATAAATTCAAATGTTTCTAATGAAAGAAGTATTTCAATTCATAACCATAGGCTTTTTTTTTTTTTTTCAAATTTAAAGAAAGCAGTCTGTTGGTATTTAGCAAATGTACTTAGAATTTTACAGCTGTGCTATAGGAATGCAAAAAGCATTGCAAACAACAGATTTTACTTTACTCAACTATTTGTTCATTTGATGCAAATACATTAATCCTGAGACCAAGTTAAAACCACTCAATTTTCCTTGGTTTGGATTGTAATTAGCCAGTTCTGTCTATCTGACTATAGTACAAACTATAGTACAAACTATAAAACTTCTTGTAAGAGCACTGCCATCTGTGTAGTCTCATATTTTAATCTTAGTAAAGACATGTACCTAAGCAAATGATAACACTCTGGCTCTGAACAGCCCTTAGATTCAGCAAGTCCAATTTCTTTTCACCTCTGGTTTGTCTTAACCTGGAAACAGATATGCTGCTCCATTATTTGAAGCACAACTGGACTCACTGGAGCAGTTACGGATCTGTGCCACATTTCAGATTTTTACTGAATTTGTATGTTTTTAAGTGTATATTCAGAATAATTACTTTATAGGTTATATTTGCTCATATATCTCAAGGCTGCAACTCAATAAAGGTCTATATAGAACCTATAGATAATTTTGTGTGAAGGTTTGCTCCTCCTAATTTCTTTCCTTCTTTTGAAAAAATTTAAATTCTTATTTTCAATTTGCTGGATTCAAAATGGGCACTTGACATTTTGATCAGAAAGCACTGACCATGTTGAATCAATTTGTCCATTTGCCACAACTTGAGAACCTGTACAAGTCAAACACATGCCTGAAAGGTGACATTTCCCTGGGAAAAGAACTGGCTTTTGTTCAGCCCTAGTTCAGAGCTCATAGTACCTCAGCTGCGCTGATTAGCATCAATAGGCATTTTCTGCAGCACAATAGAACAGAATGATGCTGATGATTTCATTTAAAAAATGACTGACTTATTTTTTTGTACTGATCAAAATATACTGTATCAAGAGAAGAATACTGATTCAGAGTTAATATTTCTATATAGAAGGGGCTGTGCCACTGAACTACTTAATTTTCTTAAAAAATATACCTTAAGTGATAAAATCAAAAATCCTGTGTGCATAAAGCAGCCCTTTTTATTTATTTCCCTATTTTATGAAGTATATTAGATCTCGGAATTATTACTAGTAATTATTAAATTACTGCATAATCACTGGGGAATTATCAGCTCACTTGCAATAAAATAGTAATTTTCTCAGACTCATTGACTACATTTGACCACTAAATTCTTACAGAACTCATATCAGGGCAGTATTTTTCTCTTTCTTTGAAAAGACTTTTCATTACCATGCAAATGGAAGTGCCTCTGAGCAGGCTAATTAGTATATGTGACATGTAACATGCAAAGCACAGTCTGAAGTCACTCCACAATTTATATAGAAAATATAATTCAAATTTGACTGGAAATACCATTGTTTTCTTGAGATCTGGTATTTACATATGGCAAAGTGGTGGGTGGATTTGTATCACATGCAAATATTAGAAAGAATAGGTGTGTAAGATACTGTGCCTCACCACCAGAGAAAGAACACTTAAAGGAAATGCACTTTGTAATTAGATTAATAATGGGTAATTAGATTAATAATTTGATAGAAGCAGGAAGCCTATTTGAAAGCAACAGAAGTACATGATATAATCAAAGCATATTTGGTCCAATTACTTTAATTTGTTTATTTATTTAAAGGCATGTTGTGTACACATATTATCACTACCTTTTCATGTTTATTTTAGAAGACGGTGCAATATTGAACAGGCCACGAGAACACTGAAAATGACCATGTGTTTACTTCTAAAAATAGACACAGTCAATAAGCAGCTTAGGCAACTAAAATTTCAGTTTCAAACATAACTTCTCAGGAACACTCTTCAATATGATGGGACATAAACAGACTCACAAGTTTATCAGAAAGCATGCTGCCAGCACCTGCAAAACAGGCGCTGAGTTGTTAATCTTGAACATGTGAACACATGAAAAATCTACTCAAACATGTAATTTTAACAAGCGAATTCAAACCTGAAACTTAACACACAAATCAGCCAAACAGCCAAGAACTGTGGTTTTCTGTGTCATGAAACTAATCTAAACCCACCGTCACTCTCAAAAGCAGGTTAAGGCAAACTAATCTTTCTGACATGCAGTCATTCCTCTTAAGTGCCTAAACACAGAGCTTCTGCAGCCAGCCACAGGCAGTCATTAATTTCACACTGTGAAAACCCTTTCTAAAGACAACTCCATAATCAAATGTGGTTATTTACCTGTCATAGTCTTGGCAAATCTCCCCAACAGCTACCAATGCTTTCAGGTACTCATTGGGTTGATAAGGGTGGATGTAGTGCAGTGAGCAGCTGTTCCTGGGATCACCGTTGGATGCAGTGAAATCTATAGCTACCTGGAAAAGAAGGAAAGTCAATGTATTGCAGAGCATTTCTGAGCATAAGTATACCTACATCAACTAAATGTCTTTACCAGAAACAATTTGCTGCAGAGACAGCAGCCTTAAAGCAAAGGTCATTTTACAGTTTACTTTATCAAATTTGAATTAGGATAGTACTGGTAAATATTGTAGAAGCAAATGACAGTTTATAGAATAAGAGATAATAAAACTAAAATGGCATAACCAGGTAAAAAATTACCTGCATTGCTATTCTATGGAGAAAATTATGTTCTAATACAAATGAACCAAATTAACTATCTCTAGGTTCTCATAATTAAATTATTCCAGCTCAGGTGACTTTTAGGACATGAAAGCTTTGCAGCAAAAATGTCCATAGAGAGTTACAAGTCCTACTAAAACTATAAATTAAAACTCCAATTAGGGACGTTTCTTAGCTATTTTAGCTTAGATATTGCCCGTCTGGCATCTTTTGTCTCCAAAACCTCTAAGAATTAAATAATTAACCCTCCCAATTTCACAGTTGATAGCAAGCTTAAACATGAGCTGCAGGGTAAGAATTAAGAATTAAGCTTGAATCCTGCAAAGATCTTGTTTTTTGTTGAAAAAGCTTAGAGAAGATTATGGGAAGTAGTCAATGCAAAAGCAAATATTAATGAATTTTCTTAAAATTAATTTCTCCCTTTAAAATGTTCTTTATACTTCTCACTGAAAATATACCCTGGCATGCATCATCCTCTGTCATGGATCAAAAAGTCCTCTGCTGAGTTTGTGATGCTGCTTTACAGGAATTTCTAAAAGGAGCAACAAAAATCCCAGGGGTCTCATAGAGGGAACAAAGCCATTTCCAAAATCTCCTTGTGATTTTGTCCAATAACCTGTTCCTCTAAAAAACCCATTACAACTGAGTATTCAATAGACAAAGGCACAGTGTTCCGTTTTCAGTTTCACAGTGTAGCTGAAAGGTAAGAAAGGGTCTTGCTAAAGGCTGCACAAAGAACTGTGAAGGCACAGCTTGCTTTTGCAAATGTGCAGCTTCCCCAGCTGCAGCCTCTGCTTGGCACAGGAAACACTATTTTATGCAGCTCTAAAATGAAAATGAAACCTGACGTTTTCATGCTTCCTTAGAAAAATTACACAGTCCTCATGAAACTTACTTTTTGTTGCTAAAAATTAAAAGGGAAATATCATACTTGGTCAATCCAACATGGCTTTCCTTCACTGGTTCTGATTTTCCACCTCTGTCTTATAGCTGGAGAAATTGGCCCCTAGTGAGCTTGGAAGTCCCTTCTTTAAACTGCATCATCTGTGTCCCCCTGGCACCTCACCACATCCAGTCAGGAGAGACATGAGCTTTTTGGCTTGCACATAATGTAATCTTTCACCTCTGCCTCCGACTCACTGTTCACGCACCGAAGCACTGAGTTTGTTTTCCACATAGATCTTTTTCCAAAAATGGTGTCTTGATTTAGCTTGAAAACATCAAGGGGAAAACTCTCATGCCTTTACTCCTCAGGGCACATAACTGAGGAACACTACAAGTACATAAATGAGGAAGAAAGGAACACCAGCGGTTTGCGAAACGTAAGGTAAATCCATGGAAGCTAGTATGGACTAGCTTAGTTTTGGGATAATTTTTTGTAAAAAAATTTAGTCAAGGTATGCATATTTTCTTAAAAATACGTGTATTTTCTCTGATATTAATTCAATCTTGATTATAGAAGGTGCAAAAATGTCACTGTACGACAGAGAAACAAAGGGCGTTCCTGTAAAATTGTTAAAAGTAGGTGTTTTTACTGATAATACCAAAACACTAAAATGCATTAACAAGACTAGTGACACATCAAACAGAACTGGACAAGTCTTCATTCATGGCTGTTAGCCATGGCGAAATGCTTTGAAAATGAAAACGAGAACACAGCATAGGAATAAGGAGTGGGTTTCATGAGCTTGGAAAAAACCCAGTGGCTAGTTTTTGGGAAAGAAAAACGCTTCCAAGAACAAGCTTCCTTTTGGAAATGGTCCTGCAGTAGAGGTCTGCTGATGAGTAAAAAAATATCCAAATTTCCTATGATGAAGAATTTATGAATATTTGTACTTGGATGCAGTGTGCGTGAATCTGATCCAAACCTCTGTTTGACCCCCACAGGGAGGACTTATAAGAAAGATGACCGCTGCAAATTGCCATGATACCGAAAGAACAATGCAGAGCTCTGCTCTTTTAGATTACTCAACAGTTACAAAGTCTTGTGCAAATACATCGGATACAGATTTGCAAAATATGACAGAAGTTGCATTAATATCACAACTGATATTTTGGGCAGCAAAGTAGAAATCTTTCCTACAGTGCATACATTTGACTTTTCTCTGTGTACCTTTAAATGTATCAGTTCTGATGTACCAGTCATCTTTCCTCAGCTAAATAAGAGCATAACATAGCAATAGCCACATTCCTAGTATTGGTTTCTTTTTTCTTTTCCTCAGCCTTGTAAAAGGGTGATTTTCACTACACTGAAAACATTCTGCCTAGCTGGACCTCCTGCTAGATCTGTCACCAACAAATCAGGCTGCCCAAAACCGTGACCTGCCTGAGAGAGCATCTGTCCAATATATCTTTCTATTACAGTTCCTGTTATGTATGTTACATAGCCTTTCTGCTGTATTTCCTAACGTGATGAAAATGTCTTCTGACTACAGACCCATTTGCACTGCCAACTTTTGAATGTTCCTTCTGCAGCAGGGAACACTTTCTGATAAGAGATACAGTGTTTGGCAATAAGCTGGGCATAAAAATAGAGGACTGAAATCAGCACTCTTGATCTCTATAGATGAAAGCTTCTTAATAACTGGTTTTAAAGTGAAGGAAAAGTTTACTTTCATTTTTCAGAGACATTCTTTCTAAGTACAAACCATGTTCCTACAATAGATGTACAAAGTATCCCAAGAATACCCAGCATGACGTTACCAAGGCTTTCATTAGTGCTTTAAATTAGCAGGTACATCATACTACAGCTTTTTGCTATCAAATATGTGCTTAGCATCCCAGTTTCCCTCCCTCAGCAAGTGCCCTTTCAAATCACAGTTGTATCATACTGCCTGTACACAGCATGAGATCAACAGAACTGTCATCAATATTAAGACAATGACAACAACAATACACATACCAGGAGAGTTAAAAAAAAATCCCAGATCCACTGTGATTAAAAAAAAAATGGAAATCTGGGTAAGTCAAAGGAATATGCCTCCCCTGTTTGAATTGTCTGAATTATTCAGATAGGACTATGTGGAAAGGAGATAATATGATGTGTGCAAAAAGCAAGGGAGCAGTGAATATCTCCCTGGTAGGCTGCAGCCTTTTGTTTCAGTGACCACTGGAGAATCTCTGATTGATTTCTGAAAACACCCCACATCTCACATGTGAAATGTCACAACCAGTCTGTGCAATCATACTGAGGACTGGTTGAAGGAAAGTGAAGCAAAATATGTGGAGAGCCAGTTTGTGACAATCTTTATGTAGAACCACTAGGTTATGCATGTAGAGAGCTACAGGTACAGAGACATCACAATGGCTCATCGTGAGTCTGTGCAGGTTGAAAACTGATAGTGATGAGTTTACACAATTATGTGGATTTACCATCAAGGGCAACAGTAATTTAGGGGTCTCTGTGGTTCACAATATAATGAATCCTTAATTTCCTTTATGTCCTCACTGGCCATCCTTGCAGATGAATTTACCTAAGTTTTTTATTACTGATTGTTTTATTTCATTTCAGTAAAATGAGATACAGTATAATATAGTAGAAGCAATACTATCCACTTTAACCCATGTACCCCACCACTTTTAAACTTGTGGTTCACAGCCTACTAATAGGAAACCTGTGACAAGTAAATAAAAGGCAAGCAAATTGTCACAACCCTTTCAGTGTGCTGTGTAAGACCTCACTCTTCCACTGCGAAACATTTAGGAGGAATCAGAGTTTGAAAAGCACAGTTGTAACTTAATGTGTAAATCCCTAACACCTTCTAATGGTGGCAGTGCTCCTGTGCTTGAACTAGAGTTGTGAGAAATGCATATTAACTGGTCTTTGCATGCTCCTAAGCACATACCCTGATTAGAAAAGGCTTTCAAATATTACGTGCAGACATTAATGTCTTTCTGATAATGACTTTGAACACATTTGATAATTGAGTTCTTCCAGTCATATTTTTAGGGAGGAAATGTCAGGAAAGATAAATTTAAAGGGGTTTCCAGGGATTGCCAAGTTTCAGATTTGGAGGAGAAATGTGTGTTGCAGGCATGTGGGGAAAAAAGAAGAAGCAGCCAGGTAAGGCAGAGCGGTAATTACAGAGTATGCTTTATATGAGAGAAGACAAGTGTAAAGATCTCTGTCCAATACAATAGGTATTTCCTTCAAAACCAGAGAGTTCTCAGTTCTTGGTGTTATCCAACGTGTTTGTGATGTGTACAGGCAAAGTCCATATTTTACAGCTCAAAAAGCTGATCCATACACAAGAAGACAATCCAATACTGTCTATAGCTGCTGTTATTGCTGGAACTTTCTGTTGGTACAAATTAAAAAAAAAAAATCTTTGTCAAATCTTTCTGGAAAATGAAGGGTTGTCTAGAAAAACATATCAGTAGCATCCAAAGTCTGATACTTGATACATAGAGCAGAAACAGGGCAGGATGTTACAGGAAAAGAAAACATATCCAGAAGAAAATTACTTTGGAGCACTAGATTTTAGCCCTTTAGCTGGCATGAATTAGAAGTCACATAAACCAGATTGGAACTGGCCACAATCTGTATTCCTATGCTATGGGAGATTTTGATATATCACATTATATGAATGATATTAGTTTTTAGATACACAATACACTAAAAAAGATCAAAACCACACATCATTAAGTGTTTCTAAAAATTAATAATTGGAAATGCAAAATTTGTATATCTCTTTATGAAGAGCCCTGCAAATCCTTTTATCCCCTGTTTCTTGAAATGAGTAGCCTCTGAATTCACTCTATATTGTTGTGGTGGTCCAGTTCAGAAGTGAGCTGGGCAACAGACCAGTTTATCAAAGGGCCAGTCGATGGGGCACCACTTGGGGAACTAGTATCCTTCGAGTTACGGTGAGAAAGTGGTGCGGCCCATAATGCTTTGGGTCTGTACGTAGATTGCTTCCCCGCGATTAGACCAAGCAACTCTCCTCCCTCTTTCCCCGGTTATGGTGTTTCTCCAGAATGTTCCTTTGTAGTTGGTTGTTCATTGGCTCCCAATTCTTCTCCCCACCTACCCTTCTTCCCTATTGGTCCGTGTCATACCACCCCACACTTGCTCCTCCCTGTTCCCCTCTCCTGGTTGGTCCCTGACCCTTTCTCCTCCCCTTTTTCCCCTGGTTTAAAACCCTTGAACCCTCAAGTTTCCCTGTCTTCTGCCTCTGGACCCCTTCAAGATTACAGACCTTGTAACTCCACGCTGAAGACCCCTGCAGCCTCTTTACTCGTGCCGCCCACCCTAGATTCACTACGCTGTGCAGGCTTGCGCCTCACCACTGGCACGAAGTGCGCTGCTTACCAGCGGTTGGCCTTCGAGGCTGAGCCCCGGAGCAAATCGTGAGGATGCTTCTGGGGGTAACGCAGTGTGCCTCCACACTCCCCTACTAAGCCTATCACCATGTTACTATATTACAACTGTGTCCCCCTGTAGTGCCAACTTACTGCTAGTAGCCATAGCTGAGATAAGAAATACCAGCATTTACCCCAGGTTGACAGAGAGAGGTCCCTGGCTGGGTCTCTGTGTGTGTGACTTTCTGCATGGCACTATTTCAGGGGAAACAACTTGCTTTAATGGAATATTCAGTCTGGAAAGGAAGATTGGCCTTTAATACATTTTGCAAGGATAACTTAATAATTTACCAAGGAATGGCATGTAAGAATCATCTCTCTTTGAAAGTAATGAATTGGTATCTAAAGGGATTCCCTTTCTTCAAAACAAGTTAGAGAAGTAAGACACTTACTGTAAACTGTATTTGGCAGCCTCCCATGATATAATCCAAGAAAGAATGCATCTTGTGGATCTGCAGACAAGAAAGCAGGACATTGAACTTAGCTGTGTACTGATAAAACATGAGAGAACTGCCTGAAAAAAAATAAACTGGAAGAAGAGGAACCAACTGAAAATAAAGGTTGAAATTGTTAAATACAGTTTGAGACAGAAACAAAAGTATAAAAAGAGAAAATATGAAAATTCTAAATATACAGAAAGGAAAAATTCACATAAAAAATAGAACCTAGCTCTTCTCAGTGAGAAGTCAGTGGAAATTCTGCTGTTGGTTTGGGAGGAACAAGAACAATTTAGAACAAGAACAAACAAGAACAAGAAGAAACAAACATGAACGAATGATGGAAAGGTTAAAAGTTTCACACAAAGTTGGCAAGTCTTTAGGTCTGAGAGTTTAGTATTGTCTTTTCCATTGTACAACAGCAAGGATAGGGCAAGAGAATGAAGCAGGAGGGTTGGAACAGTCAGCTTATTTTGAGAATCAAGTCCTTGTCTTTAATTTTTGTAGGGGGTAGTTTCCATTGCTATTCTACAGACAGTTCCACTTTGTCTCTATGCTTCCAAGCACCATTAAATATATCACTGACATCTTTGTAAAGAAACAGTCAAAGAAAAAAACATAGATTTACCTTGCACTGGTTAAGGATAACAATGCCTGAGTTCTTGTAGTTCTTCTTCTTTGCTTTGTACTTGGGGTTAATGCATTCCCATTGCACCTGTGAAAAACAGCAGTCACTCTCTGCAGGAAAATTTATGTACAAATTGAATAATTTAACAAAAACGGAACTTCCTGGTTTCCACAGTTGATTAAATCATAATGGATAGTGGTATATGGAGAGATAAAAATGGAAACTATTAACTATGCAGATAATGATAGAAATAGATAATAATAGAAAAAGGCCCAGGGCAAACATCAGTCTTTGAACACATACATGTAGACATGGCACTAAGGGAGATCCAGATTAATTTGTTGTCATTTTCCAGTCTTTTAGGTTCAGGAGTTACATAAGCAAGGATCTATGGACCTTTTGAATATGGATCAAGGACCTATTGAGGATCTTTTGAGATCTTTTAAGAGAACAAAAAAAGAAGGAACTTAATACAGATTAAAATACTGGAGAGAGCAATCTGATGCATTGTATTAACTACAAAATTGCAGTTGCAGTAACACTGGAGTTTTGTCCTAATCTCATGATTGGAGAAATTCTGGTCAGCAATCACCTTGCTTTCTCTTGCAAGAGAGCAACAGTTTCTCCTTTAAGTCTGATAGCAAAATAAAAGTTAAGAAAATCACTGAAAATTTCACAAAGATGCAGTTAACTAATTTATTGACATATTTGAAAATTATGCCTAAGAATATATTAAAATCCCTTTCTGATTTATTTCATAGTTTATTTTAAAACAGTCAATTTTACTCAAAGTAGTCCTACCTCGTTACTGAAATATATTTCCCTGTCCTCATCATAACATTTTCCAGGTTCTTAATCATTTTTACTTCAAATGTTCTGCCTTCCTCTGGTTTCAGGCAGAATGACAAGACCAAGCTTTCAGACACTCACCTCTAATGTCTACAGTATTATTCACGCCTCTTACTGCAGGAGTAAAATGTACACTTGTAAATGTGAGTATTTGTACATAAAGATTTTTATCTGTAATGTGCTATTAATATGGTTAAAAACATGACTATTTTCCTTCAGGGAGCTGTTTCCAAGTGTGGGGAAAACACTGTTATTCTGGGTAACATAAAGGTTATAACTCCAAAAGGAACCGGGATGACCCATTATCTAAAAATCCCTATTATGATATTTTGAAGTGGAACATATATATGTCTTAAGTGTTACAATGTTTTGCCTACAATGAAAACCTTTGTAAGTGTTATAATACTTTGTCTATGGTGAGGTTTCATATGTGATATATCTTAGCAAAGTGTTTGAGCATGAAAAACTACCTCTACCTTACGCGCAGCCCCAGAAATTTCAAGCTTCAAACCACTGCCTAACAGCAATTACTTGGATGTCTCTGAAGTATTCCAGACTTAGAGATTTTGTCAAACATCAAAAAAAGGGGAGGCAAAACATATGGCTTTGGAGCAATATGAGACCATTTATGCACAGGGGAGGAGGAATGTTTTCATCACTGTGAACTGGAGACAGGTGTCAGAGTAAAGAATGGGAAAAGACAAAAAAACTGTTCCAATTGCAGGAAGCACATCTACTTGTTCTCCCAGCTAGCCTACAGCTCAATTATTTGTCTTGTGAAACAAATTTTCCAGCTGAGAAGACAGGCAGATACAGGCACTCATGTTCATGGGAAAGCCTCCATAAATGTTTTTTCTCTACTTGAGAGAAGCAGTCAGGCTCAAGAAATAAAAGCCGTCCTCTTCAGAGTGCTCTGTGACACAACGTTGGAGGGAAGTAAGCACATATTTGGGTCTGATAGCAAGGCAAAAGCACTTCTCACTTCCATCTTGGGGAAAGGGTTATTTGAGCCTGAAAAACATTTTGTTCATATTGGTTGTTCATATTGGTTTATAGAAGAATTTTACAATAAATAAGGACCTTTGAATAAATAAAGCGGCATAAAACATTACTTAAGGAGAGAAAAAAAATCTGTGCCCATGGCTGGCCTGTCAGGTTCCCTTTTTTAACTGTAAAATGCACTTATGAATGTTCACCTACTTTGCAATGCATTCTGAGATGTATAGATAACAATTCTCAGCAACTACCTAAAGATCATTAAAATATTCTGTGTGCAATACACTAACATTATTGGCTGATGTAGATAATAAAGCAAAGGAAAGAACAGATTAGAACATTTCCAGAAAGGAGGAAAACAGAGAGAAAGAACAATTTTGCACTTATTAAATCTGTTGACAATAGTATAAAGAAGGGAAGGGAATAGGAGAGGAGGGAGAAGACATTTCCCAGTTCATGGGCTTAAAAAAGCCAATAAGACTGTTTTACATAAAAGTCAATCATCACTTACCCATTAAGATCCAGTTTCAACCTTGGAAATTCCCAGAGTTCAAGCTAAAGATGCAACAAGCATCATTTGAAGGAAATTCCCTATACAGATCTTACTATATCTCCAGCTTTTATAATGAGAACAGAGTTCAGAATACAGCTCTAAGCGGGCAAGTAATGAGGAACAATTCTCAAATATTTTGCTTGCACTGTGAGGCCAACCTCAATTTCCAGTCTGTTCCTACATTCCCAGTATTGATTTAGTATCTGACATTGTTTTTTATAGATCGATTTTTGCTCTTAAATTAACTTTTCAGTTGAGAGGAAACTAATGCAATCATCTGCAATCTGACACTAATGGTAAACATTGCGAAGTTTGAATTTGTCATTCTGAAAGTCATTTAGCGTTTTCTCCAAATGCCTGACAGCTGTGGGCTGTGAAAACTCTTTCCCTGTCAAACAACACAGAGAATCTGCAACAGAAAACAACCTGGTTTTAAACTATCTCCTGTTAATTTAAGTAATATTGCGAATGTTGGTAATAAACTTCCAAGACTATACTGTGTTGGTCTTTGGATTCTTTTAGACACTTAAACCACTGTGTGGAGAATTTCTGAACAAACTCCATTCAGCTATTCTTCAATGAGAATCAGTAAACTAATACTGACACTTGAAAGGTCCTAATCCTCTCGTGCCTGTGATGAGGAGACACAGATCCCTCAGTGGGAGATGTTAGTCTGCAGTGAAGGATGCTGTCTTTCCAAACATCCTTACTCCTTCTCTCACAAAACCCTCAGTAGAGAGAGAAAAGCAAACAGTGCAACTGCCCATGCCACACACCAGCAAAGGGAATTGGAAGTGACCAAATGAAGGCAACATTGTAGAACCAAAATTTGGACAGTATGTGGCTACCAACAGCATAAGCTATTCAGAGAAAGAACTGAAGGTGTCAGGAAAATTTCATATACCCTAAGGCAAGATAAATGATAGAGGGCATTTGCTTTCTCTGGGACACTGTGCTTGCATGCCAGGACATCAGGTAGTTCTGTGAAGAAAGGGTTAGAGAGCTGTGGAAAAGCTTGTGCTAGCATTAACCTCTTCTCTTGCCTCCCCTGCAATTCTTTTGTTTCTCTGTTCTTCCTTCCTGTTCAGCTGCTGCAACAAATTGCATAGTTTGTAAATGACAAAGGAGGCACTACAGTCTAATGGACAGGGCAAAAATGCCCAATCAATAGCAGGCAGCATTATATCCTGCATTGTCTCTTTCCGACGCCTCAAGAAAAACAAGCCACTTTTAACTGAACTGAGTCTCCTCCTGCATGAAAAGCTACTTTATTCCTCCCATCCCTCTAGGCAAGAGGACAGGATGAGGGTTTTTTTTCTCATTCTGTCGCAGAAATACATCCACTAAGGGAGAAGAGATGCTTTAGAGATTTCCTCTGGAAACTTGCCCCTGAGGAATGAAGTGAAAATTAAAGCATTTCTTGTTTCCCTGGCCAAGGCCCCCAGCTTCCCCCATGCTTCTGAAGCTGTACCACTGGTTGCCTCCTCACAGGGATTTGGCAGGTACCTGATGTGGCTGTGCCCTCCACTGAGGCCTCTGCTGCCCCATCTGAGCAGCTTGTGGTGTTTCAGATGTGCACAGTTACCTGAAGGGCTACCTGATGCAAAGACCCTCCCCAATAACACTCAGAATTTATGGAAATGTCAGTGGAGATGGGAGGTACAGTAGGGTTTTTTACTCCTTTTTCCTTCCTTGTGTGGGCATCTGCACATGCATCCATATTTTATGTAATACAGGAACAGATTTTCCCGTAACTCCCTTGCTGCATGGGGATCCAGGTGATCTCCCTGATTTTTTCCTCCCTAATCCCTCTGGCTTTACTGCCTCCATTAAAAAAAAAAAGTGATTCTTTTTTCTCATTAGTGGAGGATTTCTCCTTTCAACTATGATAAGCTATAATAATATTTACATTTTTATAAACTTGAGCTTTTTCTAGTCTTGTTTAAATGTTTAATAGATTAATATTAGAACACCTTTAAAAACTGCCAGGTACACATGTATTTAAAATATATATGTATATATGGAAAAAATCCTAGGATACAATAACCTCAAAGTATTTGTTAGTATTTCACTTAAAAACCGCCACAAATAGGAATGGACTTATTCTTACTGTGGGTTTTTTTGTGTCAAGATTATGGTGAAGGAGAAAATAATGAGTTTTGTAACAGTGGAAAGTGTTAACAAGATTTAAAAACCACAGAATTACAGGTTGGAAAAGACCTTTAAGATCATCAAATCCAACTGTTAACCCAGCATCACCGAGTTCACCACTAAACCATGGTTCATGCAATGACTGCTTCAGATGTGCATTTGAACAACAGGATGTCTCTGTGCCATTTTTTATTGGTGGTCAGTATGAAAAAAGGCTAGGTCTCAGAATATAAGAGTCTGTTATCATAAGGTAATTTTTATGGAACAGATACATACAAAGTTATTATCCTGAGGTTGTTCATGATCAGGAACCCTTCTTAAAACAGAAAGCTTCTGTACTACCAACTGAAGACCAGTAAGTTTTCCCAGTCCTTTCAGTCATGGAGAAGCACTTGACACTCTGAAGGAGTCATAATTCAAGATTTGTGAACCTCACCCAAGACATCCCACATTCAGAAAACAAATTCATGAACAACTTACGCCACTCCTGATCAAAACAAGTGATCAATCATTCAGGTAATAAATTTTCTCTTCTCTTCACACAGGACTGGTTCAACGACTAACAAGATGTCAGATTCACAGCATTTATCTAAATGATGCCTTGTCTGAAATACCCATTTACAAGAAATCTCAAAGCCAAGGCAAGCCAGCAAGCCAACTGTAAACTTATCTGAGGCTGACACTCAAAACTTGGGATAATCAGTACACAGCCCAGGGATGGAACTGAAACCTTCTTAGAAGCAGCACTGCCTCCTGTAAGTAAGCAGGTGACACATATCCATTCTGACCATTTCAAGTGGTTCTGTAGCAGTTGATTGATTGACTACAAGAAAAAAGTATCTTCACTTTTAGAGGGTAGGTGGAAGAATGGGTCAGAATGCTCTGCTTTCTGAAGGATGAACTATGTACAATTAAAAGGCAATTTCAACATCCTTGTCAACTTCTCCAGAGATGAGGTGAGCTGGTGAAATGATGAGAAGCACTAGCAGTTCACAGATGACACACAGTCCTTTCTGCTTCCCAGAACAAACTATGGTACTCCCACTGCTACTGCTTAATGCATTTATGGCAACTGATTCCAACCAGTACAGATGTTACTGATGGGCAGAGATGGAGACCCGTGCCACTGGTGTAGCCTCCTTTAATACCATACAGATTTGCAGCTGATGCTTAAGTAAAGTTTCTGGATCCCTTATCCATGATGAATGTTCCTTCCTTTTCTCTCTAGTTCCCTGGGAAAGTGAAAAATCCTGGTTGACAAACACTAGGGTGTTTGGATAACCTTTTGACAGAACTATAGCAATGCAGTATAGCTGGCTGTAAAGACCACTGCACAAAAGAAAACATAACCAGAATAAGAAGCTTTGCTGCATCTCCTTAGCAACTCAAATAGGGACATCAGACCTGAGCTCTGCTCTTTACTCTGGCTTCCACAGCATCTGAGATGAAGTTCCAGATTTTGGTCCTCATCTTCAACACTCACTGTTGTGGTGCTATGTGAAAGAATGCTAACACCAGGGACTGCAGGGACTGAAGGATGTAGCTGGCAGTTTTATTACTCTGACTGAAAGGAGTGCTACATGGAAAACAGTATTTTCTGGTCTGAGGCTATGAAAAGGTTTCTTCTAAGAACAAAGAACTAGGCTTAACCTACTCATCTCCCCACCCACCTATAATTACATTTCTCTGATGTGGCCTTCCTTATCATAAATACCTAGCAACACATCTACTTAAAGGCAAAACACCTTCCTTCTCCTCTATCATTTCCTCAAGGTTTACTACAATCTCTTTATTCAAAATAAACACTCCATTGCACATGCTTTTTTCTTTAGGGAGACTAAAACTAAAGAAAAGAACTGACAAATGCTAATCACATTACTTAATGTTGCACAAAGGATGTTGACATAAACTATGCACTATGATGTTTTTATGAGGTCCACAGATAATGGCATATATTGCCCTTAGCAGCAATAGTTCTTTCTGGAGAACAGAGAAAAGTGAGATAGGATGAGGGAGGGACAAGGAGAGAGAGAAAGGGAAAGGGAAATTGCTTTCTGGTTCCAGCCAAGTGACATGGCTTCCCACACAATTGATCTCTCCTTCACAGCATGTGATCACAGTATTGTTTTCCATAAGTACGTCACCTTCACTAGGACCTGCTCAAATTCCTACTGCTTGTTCTTGTCTATCATGCTATTAGTGCTCACCAAACCCTGCTTTCATCGGGGGCAAGAGCCATCTAGCATGGGCATGTATATTTTTGGACCACTATTTATCAGCCACTTAAATGACTAATACTTACTATCTTATCCACTCGATCTTGCTTTCCTCTAGAATAGGCTACAAAATAAGGTTTAGAAAAGAGGAGAAAGGAGACTGATTGTCACATTGGTGGTAATGGTGTTCCAAGAGAACTAGATATAACAACAGCAGGGTTTTGTAGGTGCAAGCCCACAGAATAACAGCACAGCAACAACAGAATGAGAGGAACAAGGAAGAAAAAACGGCACAAGGCCTTAGGTTTGTGGAGGAACATTGCAGTGTTACAAGTGAAAGACAACCTGCGGAATGCCAAATGGCAGGCCCGTATCAAGACAAAGACTCAGGCACTTAAGGCATAAGGCAACACTGAAACATTTCTGGACAGCACTCTGATACTGCAGTGTCAACCTAGAACAAGAATTGACAAATGGCTGTATTAACTTCTTATGCCTCTGAAAGATTATCACCTCTTTTGCTAGCTGAGGGTGAAGAAAATCACAGTGTTTCTTGATCATAATAAAGAATACATAGTTTATATTTCAGAGCCATTCCTGGCACTCTGGGCTGCAAGTTTCTTGTCTTGGCCAACAAGCTGCCTGCTGGGAAGGACTATGATGGGTTTTTAAGACACTTACATTGAAAATACATACCCTTTGCCACTCTCGCATTGTCCCTTCCCAAGCCACAGGCATTTCTATACAAATTTGGAGAGTTGTCACATCACTGGCCTTGCTAATGTTATTCATTCTGGGATCTCTTAACCTCTTTACTTCCACTCAAATTTCATTTTATCAAAGTTTTGATCCTCTGACTTTATTTGAGAGAGCAAAACAGGGTTTCATTTCACTCAGGTTCTGTTTAGAAATTATTTATAATGGACTAATATATGACTGATACATATCAGCGGTATTTTACATGCATGAGCAGCATTTGCCAAACTTTAGTGTTTTCTAAGAAATGTTTTCAATAGAAAACATCTACAAGAGCCATAAATGTTTCTTGACCTACGGCATAGAACAACTGCTTACCATTTATCAAACACCTTTTGACTCTGTGTAAGATTTGTACTAACACATTATAAACAGAACCTTAATATAAAGCCCAAATAAAGCCTATTAGACATTTGTCTTTGGGGTTGAGATCACAGTGGAACAGTGAATACAAATTATCTGCAGATTCAACATTTTTAACTCCCTCTCAGAGAATTTATCAGAACTAACACCTTTAGAAGCAAGTAGTAATAGAAAAGGACAATTTCTAGAATTAGACATGCCAAATCACTTATCATATTAAATAATTATTATCAACTTCAATTTGAAAAAATCAGGCTGATCTGAAGAAGTGAAATTATTGATAAGCTAACGGTTTCATTTTCCCTGAGGACTTTAAATAATGAGATATCTAGAAAACCAATTAGTTGTATCATGGTGGGTTCAAGTTAAAGCTGGCAGCAATGAATGCATCATATGAAAAATGGAGAAAGACAGAGAATGACCCTCACTCAATAAAGGCCAGTAGAGAAATGCTTTGAGTAGCCAGACTGTGCCGCTGCTTTGCAGCACAGCACCTTATGGAAACCATGTGCTTGGGCTCAAAGGAAATAAATCTTAGTGGAAAGAAATGCCTGTGGAATGGGAACTAGAAAAAGACACTAAGTATTTCAGGTATGGACATAAAGGAACAACTGGTTTTTGCATTGTCAGACTATTGTGTCCAGATAGCAGTGAAGCCTGTGGGAGAGATCAACACAACAACTAAATTCTGACCACCACAGGTTAGTGGTTTCCACTTACCTGTCTTCCTTCCATAGCTCCTCGCATTTCCTTGAATGTTGAGCTAAATTCTCCAATGAAGTCATGTTTTCCATTGGAATCCCAGTCCCAAACTATGCACTGGGGAGACAAAGGGGAAAAGAACAAAAGAGTACATTTTTCTGCAGACAGAGAAGAGGTTTTACTGAAAAACACTACAGAAGAAATTATGATATACACTGGGTGGAGTGTTTTATCTAAAAGGAAATCACAGGATATCTTAAAAACATATTCTTTTTCTGATAAAAAGAAATGACAAGTGGAATCTCAACACAGCTTGCTGCTGATAGTTGTGTGTTACGGAGTTGGACTAATGAAATCAAAGCCATGTATTTCAGAAAGAAAGAATTTCTTGACTACATCTTTTTGCTAGGTGTAAAAATACAGGATTATGTGTATTTGCGTGTTCATGGTCAAATGGTGTCCTGATTTACCTCACTGATGTGCTTTACAAGTATAAAATAATATTCAAAACCCTGGTTGTCTTGGGCAAACATTACTATTCTCATTTTCACAGTCAGTGAAGGTGAGACAAGAGCTACAGACATCATTTTTTGAAATGGCTTTGAAATTATACACATCAGTGTTTGGTGTCCATATCTTGGATGTCTCCTAGTGTTGCTCAACAGCGACTATTCAAACCAAACCTCACTGGTAGTCTTTCCTAAATTCATGCATAAAGATGAATATCTGAATGAGTTTGAGCTCTGAGAATTTTGTTTTACAGATTTTGCTAAATACAATTAATCTAGCCAAGCACATAGAATAACTACATGCTTTATTAAATTGTAATTTTAAAACACTCTAAAGTCAACAAAGGGGCTCACAATTTTAAAAAACAAAATCCCAAATTCAGCCTCATGTTCTCTCTAGGTAAAGGTCACATACACTGACTGAATCAGGAGGTCTTTACTGAAAATGTCCTGCTACAAAATACCTCTTATTCTTAGTTTTTTTTTAAAGCAGAAACGTGTCAAAGCCATCTGCACTGTCACATGAGTAGCACTGATATCTAGCTATCAGATGGCTCTGAGGGTAACTTTTACTCCCTCTTGAGGGCCAGAGTCTTATTGATCTGTGCATGGACGTAAGGTGAGAACTTGACTGGTTGGAGTAGTAGAGGAGCTCTCTGATGAGAAAGGCAGGAATTAAACAAAACAGGGGTGGTGGGGCAGCAATCATCTTTTATCTGGTGTCTTTGTCTCAATAAGGCTCAGTACTTTTGACCCAGTACTGGTAGTCAGACAAGACAAGAGGAAGAGCAAGGTTTGCTCCTCAAAGACTCCTCAAGCCATTCATAGTTTGCTTGGTCCAAAGGGGAACTGAGTTCAGTCAGAAGGAAACTGAAATCATTGGATATTAACTGGATTTTGAATTTTCAGTATTTCCAAAAAAGAACTTTATCAAAACAGACTTCTGTGTCCACCAGCTATACCTTCCAAACAGCCCAAATAATCCAGTCAAAGCTGGTAGATGAGCACTGTGACAACTCCTTTTGGGGGTGGGGGAAAGACTCCGTAGAAAGCTTGAGATTTGGACAAAGTGACTGAATACTTTGCGTGAGAACAAAAGGACAAAAAATGTTTCAAGGAAAAGATTCTCCAAAACAACCTAACATTTTCCCACCACAGCCAGAATTTAATAAATAGCCTCTTCCACATAAATGTGTGTCCATGTGAGGCCCACTGACTTGTAGGAAGATACTTCTCCACATCTAAGGCAGTTACCTGAACTTACAAGGGCCCTTACCTTACTTTTAAGGGCCCAGACGTGTTATTGGTCTTTATAGAAGCAAATCAGTTGGTGCTTTCACTAAATTCACACCCAGGGTAGGCAGCAAACCACCACCCACATCAACATTAGGTTCATTTTGAACTTTCAATGTTCTTCCCAGGAAGAGAGTTCATTCCATGCAAAGGGAATTTTTCTGGTCCATATAGAAGATGTGTAGCACAGGTACAAAGGACTGCCCACAGGGAAAGAGTGCAAGCATAATTCTTATTGTTGCAGATGTTACTCAATTTAAACAGTTCACTGGTCAGGCAAAGACCAGGTTTACTTTTCCGTTCTATCACCTGCACTTTTACTTGCTTTTATTTTCTAGGCAGGAAATCTCAGACTAAAGAATGGTCTCCAGATCAAAATGTGAAAATATTTTTCTTTAAGACTTGGAGATACTTTTTAGCAGCTTTGATGCTGAGGGGATGGGTAGAGGGAAAAGAGGGGCAGGCTAAATTTTATACAAGAGTAATCAAAAGTGAGTGGGTTTCTGGTTCTGATAGTGGTAATGCTGCCTGGGGAAAAAAATAGACACAGTATTTTCAACACTAACAGCCCTGGAGTATTGTTTATGATGAAATCTTCTCTAATAATTATGCTTATTATCAACTGCAATTTTTAGATGAGCTGGTGAACACTATAAAAAATCCAAGAAAAACTAATTTAATAGACAAAAAAAAATCCCTGAAACCCTTTTTGTTTCACAGAGCTTGAAGCAGCTTCATTTTTTTTTCATGTGAAATCTCTTGCTAATATAAATTGGTCACTCTTTATTGAAATTACTTTATAAATATTTCAGGAAAAATCAGATTTCACAGAGGAAGCATGACTTAATTTTTTTTTTTTCTGTAATGGTTGAAAAAATTATTTAAGATCCTAAGAGTAATACTAAGTAAAAAGATTTGTCAGAATGTCACAGCAAAATCATTATAAACATGCAAAAAGTATAGTTTTAGAAAAGTTGGATACTCTTAAAACAATGTTTTGGAAAAAAACCCTATCATTTGACAAAGAAAAGAAAAAAAGAAGAACCCTTATTAAATTATCCAGCCAGATTTACTTTTTAAGTTCAGTCTTTAAACTGAGTCGCAGCATAAATACAAGAACAGATCCAAGGTTATCAGAGACCTCCAGGAAAAGGTACTTTGAAAAATTTCTATTAGGGTGCAGACTTTATATAAAGAGGGAAAAGCTCTGAGTGCTTATTTGTGGTTAGAATTTTGAGTGGAGATGAGCAGTTACATTACATATCAAATGTCCACTCAACAAGGGATCCAAATACTTTTTCTTTTCTAACTTTAGTTTTCAGAAAGCCAGATGGCACTTTAATCTTCATATTGACTTAATGAAAAAGGCAAACAATTAAGAGTATTATCTCAGTACCATTTGTCCAATTACAGCTAAGAGAGAAAGGGGATTCCTGCAAGTACATCCATTATGACTTCTTTTTTTCCCCAGAGTTTCACATCTGGCCATAGAAATCGTTACTGTCTGAAAAACATATTGTACACAGTAATGATTCTGCATTTCAAATGTGTGTGAAAAGCATTTCTGAAACATATAAATACTGTGATCCAGACACTTTTATAAAAACCCACTCAGATATTTAAAATAAGCAGGGAAGAATCATTGCAAATAGTCCAGAGTCAGGTGAAGACCAGAGAGATGATAACCAAAGTATTATTTCCCTATGCAATACTTTAAAGGGCCTTTTTTGGTTTCTTTTTTTTTTATTTTCCTTATTTTTTTTAAGGCCCTCTGTGCTTTTCAAATCAAATCCTCCATAACATAAATTATCCTTTCTCTTTAGCCCAACTTCATGTGTTCTTTGAGTCTATACTCTTAGAGGTTACTTAAGCAGATGATTAACAGTACACTGTCATTAATTTACGGAGACTTTCCACACACTCAACTTTAAATGCTGGTAAATCAGTGTTCCGATAACTGGTGAAAAAATTCAGTCTCCAGCTGCTTACAAGCTCAAATACAGGAAATAAAAACTGCTGCTAATTCTGCATGGTGATGGACTAACACTGACTGGAATGATGGAGAACATCTTTCACACCTGCATGATCCTATCTTCCTCCCCAAAATACCTGCTGACTTCAGAGCTGACTAACAGAGCTAACCAGTAGACTTAGTTAAAATGACATCAGAGGATCACTTCTGGGTGCCCACATCTTCATTCCTTCAGCTTTTCTTGTAAATAGCACAAAACTAAAGATTTCTTTCCAGGCTGAAATTGAACCTTTCACTGGAGAAAGGTCCACTTTAGAAAGAAAAAGTTTTCTTAGGTGGATGCTGATGGACATTTTCCCTGGTCTTATTTCAATTTTTTTCACCAAGATTAGGTTTTGGCAATACTTTTGCTACAAAGGGCATTCAAGAAAGATTGCATTGGCACTGGAGCTATAACAGCATGGGCTTCTCTGGCTGATTTTTCTGATGCTTCCCATAAGATGACAGCTACCTCTGCATGAGCAAAAACTCACTTGCACAATTTCTGATTTTAACTATGTTTCACAAAAATATAATCTGGATCATACTCCAGCTCCAGCCATTACTGATGTTCTGTGCTGTAATGATGCCTAGATAAAAAATAAACTAATTTCCCTCTCCAGTGTCTCCCACAGAGGCAGTTTTCCTGTATGACAATTCAAATGCAAAAAAAGTATTCCTACATATCATATGATCCAAACTCAAGTGTTATTTTTGTAAATTTTAATTTCTGTGATCTAACTTGAGACAAGAAATTGCTGTTACAAGTCTCAGTATTGGAGTTGATAAAATTCTAGTACAATTGTCATAAAGTAATTCTTCTCATAGTCACCATCCCATCTAGCTTTAACCACAAGAAAAAAGTAAGAGAAAAGCCTAGTACAATTGTCATAAAGTAATTCTTCTCATAGTCACCATCCCATCTAGCTTTAACCACAAGAAAAAAAGTAAGAGAAAAGCCTGGCTGTTGTAAGCATGTGTTTGTGTGTGGGTGTCTGCAGGTACTGAGATTATTTTCTCTATACACCTTCTGAGAAATGCTTCATGTGGTTTGCCCTCATTAGGTTTTCACAATGAAAGAACTATAATATACAGCACCTTTGGGCATGGGTAATGGAGAAACTTGGAACCTAACCTTGCAATTTATGAACCAGACCAAAACATGTTCTGAAGGTTAGTTTTTTTAAGACTGGCAATGAGTGTCCTGACCAAATCCTAGCAGGAGGCAGCTGACAGCCAGACCATGGAAATGTACTTTGTGAAAATAATCTATTTAAGTTTTAAGTTTCCCTCAGCTAGCCAGACACTGCAGATTACGGCATGTACAAAGCCAGTAAAAAAATTAGTACATTCCCAGTCTTGCCAGCCCGAGTTTCTCCAGCTCTGTGTATTCTCAAAGTCCAATTACGAAGCATTAGTGCAGCTTGTGCTAATACTACCTTACCACTTAGTTGGAGAGGTGGAATGTTGAACAGCTCTCCTGACAACCTAAGAGCTTACTTAACTTAAAACACTTCAATAATTTGTGGCCAAAAGATACTGGCTTGGATGGCAGTGAAAACCAAATCCTTGGTCCACTTTCCAGCTGCTCCATGCTAGCAGAAGTGCCAGCTAGCCAGAAAGGCAGCAGCCTCGAGCAGGCAGAGTCAAGCCCCTTGAATAGGGGGCTCCCTACTCTGATCTAGCTCTGATCCAGGTGAGATCCTAGTTCTTATGTTGCATTAAAAAGGAGATTTTTCTCTGTATTTTTTACTTCAGTATGTGTACCCTGACACTCAATACGGAGTGGGAGGGATAGCTTTTAAGGAAGAGAACTATCTTTGTCCATTAATTGCCTGCATTCCCTAGCTATGTGTCAGGGTAACAGTACTGAACAAGACTGGCTAAAATTCTGAGCAGAAACTGTCTTGGGTGGCTTTTCCTTCCATTTTTGGGAAACAAGACATCTTGTGGCTAGGCAAGAAGGAGAATGCTCATTGTTGGATTTGAATGGAATAAATCACAGCCCAGTCAGTCATAAAATTCTTACCAATTATCTCTGAACTCAAATAACATCACAATAGTTTCTATAGGTAGAGTTTATATGACACTTACTATCTCTCAAAGAAATGAAGTCTTGAGGCAAACATTGGTGACCTGCTCTACTTCTTGTAGCCCTCTGAACTGCAGGTGGCGTGAGGTGGCAAAAGGCTACAAACAATCCTTTTTGGTTCATCCTATAGAATCAGTTAAAACTTTAAAAAAAAAAATCCTACAACAAAAAACACCACCAAACTCAGAAAACACAAACACAAAAGGTAAAAATAAAAAAAAAAATAAAAAAAAAAAATGTTTGTTCATATTTACTTGGTCATCAAAGTGTCTGTCTTCCATCAAGGTTATTACTACTTGATATTGAAGCAAATATCATACTGTGCCTTCCTAAAGTGCACATATCCCACTTGGAATATTTCTAAGAATGTCTTTTTATAGGAAGGCATTTATGCACTTCCTACCCATTCTCCCCAACTGGATATCAGAAAAACTATGTAAAACCTTCAGCATGAAAGCAAAATACTTGAAGTTATCTTGTTTATGTAGTCATGATGTTCTAGAGCCAAATTCTACATTACAAACCTCACAGTACAGAAATTTGGTCTTTTCTGATGTATATGAAGTTCTTCACTCTTTTTTTTATCCAAGCTGGTCATCCAAGTTTTCTCTCTCCAGTAGTTGTGCTTCTCCAAAAAGTGAAAATAAACTTTCTAAATCTCATTTCCAATTTCCTCTGAAGCTGACCTCCAGTGAGGAAAGAGCAAAGCAGCTGAAATGAACCAATGTTTCTTGCAAGCGTCTCACTGGTTGAAGTAAAGCCTTCTTCAGAGTACTGTAGATAATTTATTTTAACTTTTTCTTCTCGGAGAGATTAGCTCGATTCTTCAAACTACAGTAGTAAAAATGCCCTGAACTAATGGAGGAAAAAGAGTTCATACCCTATGCCGTTAGAATATGTGCAGCTTCTGTGAGTTGAAAAAGAAGCAACTTTCAAAGTATTCTTCTTGACTACAGAGCCACATTCTTTTTGAAAATTACATCTTCTGTTCTGCTGAACTGGAATGGACTGACACCAGTCCTCCAGAATAGCTGAGTTTGCTCCTGAAACTTTAGGTGAAATACTGGCTCCATTGCAGGCAATGAGACTTTTCATGTGAACTTCAACAAGTGCCAGGATTTCATTAATACTTTTGTGCCTCCTGTACAGAGACAGTGGTAACTGAGATGTTAAAAGTTGATAGGGTTGTACTGGACTCAGATGCTTTGCCTATTGAAGGAGACTTGAGACATAAACTCATTGATAACTTCCTCTTGGTTAATGGCAAGAGATTCTGCATTCCTTTTGACATGCTGCATCAATTATAGCAGCCAAGGCAGACTCAAAACACAAAGAAAGTAATCTCCATGTGGATATAAACACATGAGAAATTTGATTTTTAAATTATTAGCCTGGAGAAAAGAGTGAAGGGAGGGAGAATTTTTGTTTTTCTACAAAAAAATTTTGATCTCTGATGCAAGATTAAAGCAAGTGAGTAATTTTTATTGACAGCTGTGGTATGACACCAGCCTGAGACTATTTCAGTTCTTGACAAGTGAAAACAGGGAGTGTTTACAAAACCACTTTCACCAAATCAGTCTCTCTACACCAGCACTAGACATTCAAGTACACCAGCAGTGGCTCAGCAATGACGGGAAACCTCACAGTCAGATGTTGTCCCTTCTTGACAGCTCACAATAATCATCAGGGTCATTTCAAAACAATTATTTAAAACCATAGCTTATTGATTACCCTTATTTGTATTGCAAGGGTGCCTAGGAGCCTCAAACACAGATCTTTCAGTGCTGACGAATGAAGCCCACAGGTATTTCTCTGAAACAGTTACGTCATGTGAGGAACAACCTATAACTGGTTTTTCATGGTGAAAACACAAATAAGCTTCTATTTAACAGTCACAGTTAGGTTTATGCAACAGTATATATGCAAACAACCATGCAGTTACTAAACAGGTTCAGCATGGACATGAACGCATGCACACTTCCATTTCTGCAGTTCAGACCTAACGTAGAGGTTTGTGTAGTTGTAATGCATGCCAATAAATTTAACATGAATTACACTTTCCCTATATTATGGGCAAAGAACTCCATGTTAATAACAATTTTGTCTGTGTATGTATTTCCCATCCAAAACATCCCTAGCAACTTGATATGCAACACAGAAATTGGACAAGTTTTTAGTATCCTGCTTGTGGTCATGAAGATTTAGTGGTCCAACAGCTGAGAGAGCAGGCTGGAGCATTTTTAAAGTAAATATAAAAGGGTGACTTTCCATCTCAACCAACCAGATTCAAGTTTTTGAGACTGTCTCTGGACTCATAGTCCATAACACAATGTGCAACTTTTTCCACATATTATATGATAAAGCAATAGCAAAATGCAGTAACAGCTAAAACTTCTGCAAAGACTCCCCTAAGGCTCCTGTTGTGAGATTATCAGTGTCTCCAGTACTTTTCTCCATGAATATCCCTTCTTTTAGCTCACTGTTCTGTCCTTATGCAAAAGAATCTGTCTTTCTAAACTTCTGTGAGAGATGATAAACTGGTGTACTGACCCAGCAGTGCCTCCTCTCATTAGATATATCTGAGATTTCTGCTCATCGAAGTATGAGCAGTATGAGCAGTATGAGTAGCCATTGCCTTGTATGTTAAGCAGGAAAGGAAGATGATATTTGGCAGAGAGAGCACAAAATGCTCTTCCCCACCAGTGAAGCATCAATCTGTCCCCAAATACCAATTATAATAATGATGAGTGTTTATAGAAAGTAACTGATTACACAGTTCTTTCTGTCGTCAATCAGTGGGGGAGTTAATTACACATCTCTTGGATATCATTCCAAAAGAATGACCTGGCAAAGAGGATTGGGTTTAATGGCCCTGAACTCGTCACTATTCCGTGGATGGTAACCCAGTGGAGGTGGATCTTCCCAATTGCAGGTAATTGTAAAACTAAGACCAGCAGAGATTTCAAACACAGTAAAGTGGATGAGAAATTAATTAAGAAACATGGAGCAATTCTAAACATTTACTAAAATCATATTCTAAACCATTTTTTCTATGGCAAATCAAGAGATATAAGTAGAGACAGCACATAGGCCATTATAACTGAAATGGCTAAAGTAACCTAAGGGGTCAATGTTAAAGGTTAAACCTAAGCTTAATTTAAGGGTAAAGGTCTGAGAATAAAGGTCACAGTTTTTTATCCCATAGTCAAATATTTTATTTTATAAATCCCTGTGAAATTTCTACTGAATACTTTGCACCTGTTTTAGCAGACATCACTGAGTGTAAAGGACCTAATTTCTGGGGTGGGTTTTTTGTTTGTTTTGTTTGTTCATTTTTTTGTTTGTTTTTCTGGTGTTCTGAGCTTCAAGGTAGTGTTTTCACACAGATACACTGAAGCTTCAAGGTGAACCCTTCATATATGTTCTCTTAATTAGAGCACATAGTTAGAAACAAAACTACCAGCCCTTTTCCAGCACTGTTTTAAAGTTAGATTTCTGGCCAGAGTTTTATTTTCTTTCCTGTGTTTAGTGTTGAATTCATCTCTCATAAGGACACTGAAAGCATCTCCGTGAAGAATCTAAAACCCTGCAATGCCACAAGCACCCGCAGCAATGTATCATTGAATATTTCCAGTAACAGTTAACTTGAGACCATGACATGGTGTCTGGATCTTTCAAAAAAGATTATGGATCACCTAAACAGCAGATATTCTCCTGATTTTTGGAACCTGATGAACCTGTTAAAACTGTGAAACAGTAACATTTGACAAATGTAACTTGTTTTATGTAACTGCTTACATTTTTGTGGGATTTTTGTACACATACAATAACCCAGTTTCTGGTTTTTGTTCTTGTACTGAGTAGAAAATAAGAATACATCAGAATAACAGAACACATCAGAATGCCTCTTTAAATCTATGCAGACTTCCTTTCCTGTTTGTATTTCCCTTACATCCATTCAAGTGTTTAATAAGTGTTCTCCATAACTGTGAGTTCTTAGTAGCTGCTTGTGCTGATTTTGAAAGGCCCATTTTTTTTGTGGGGGGAAGGGGGGCACAAAGATGGCTTCTGTGAAAAGTTGCCAGAAGCTTCCACAGATGTCCAGCAGTGCCAATCCCTGATGGCTCTGAAGATGTATTACAGATGGAGGTAATGCCTCCATCTAATTACAGATGGAGGTAATGCCTCTGTGATAACATATTTAAGAAGAAATCAAGACAGCTTTAGTTCTAGTTAGGCGAAGAGGAGGAGTGAGAACATGTAAGAGAAACAACCATGGAGACGCCAAGGTCAGAGAGGAAGAATGAGGGGGAGGAGGTGCTTCAGACACCGAGGCCAAGACATCCCTGCCACCTGTGGTAAGGTCTATGTTAATGCAGTGTCCCCCTGCAACGCTGAAGACCCATGAAGAAAGCAGAGATACACCCCCAGCCGCGGGGAAGGAGTCCACGCCGAAGCAGGAAGGGTGGATGCCTGTGGTGGGGGATGCTGTGTTCTGGTGTGGGTCGATATGGATAAAGAAGCTTATGCTCCTAGGTCTGGTGGGAGTAATCATTGATAAAAAAAGCTTTGCCCCGAGCTGGACCAGTCCTTGGAAGGACTGCACTCCTTGGCAAAGTGACCCACAGCAGCAGCAGCATCGGGTGGTACTGTTATCTGGTGGGAGAAAAGTCACATCACAGCAGTTTTGGAAAGGGGACTGATGCCACAGTGCTTGCAGGAAATAAACTGGGTACCCCTTCCTAAGCAACTGCAGTGGAAGGAAAAAAATCTCAGGTGATGAACTGACCAAAAAAATCCACACCCCTGTCTCCCTGCACCATTGGTGGGAAGGAGGGAGGGGGTGGGGGAAAGAAGGTGTTTTAAGAGCTTCTTTTGCTTCTCATTATCCTCCTCTGGTTTTGTTAGCAAGAAATCCACTTAATATCCTCAAGTTGAGCCTGTTTTGCCTTAATGGTAATTAGTGGGTTTTTTTCTCCTAGTCTTACTGTCGCTGTAGCCCGAAACGGAGAACATGAGACAGTGCAGTAAAGGGCAGAAGCGGCAGCAGCTGCCTTTATTGTTGTATTACCCTTTATATATGGTAAAACCCATAAGGTGATTGGACAATGTTCAGCCACCCCTCGGGGTGATTGGCTGGAGCCTCACAACACCCAATTTCAAAACACACTCTGTCCCAGGTCAAAACAGCTTTGGAAAATCAATAGATGTCCAGGCGTTATCTTCTTGTTTTTCATAGTATGCATGGGAAAGAAGAATTTCTCAAGAGAGGCTCTTGCAGCCACATCTTACTCCGTGAAATCTTCATTAAAATTTTCTCTCCTCTGTCCAGCTACAGGGTGGGGGAGAACAGCTGTTTGTGGGGGCTTGGTGTTCAGCCAGCCTCAACTCACGACACTGCTGTATATTTTCTGGGTTTATCACTTTCTGTGACAACAGATGTGACACTCCATGTAAGCAAGCATGTTGTATGGTGGGGTATGAGGGTTAGCTCACTGGGAAAGCTGGCAGTGGAATAGGGAGCTCTTGTGTTTGCCAATCAAGTTTGTTTTCAACTTCTCAGGAAGAAACTGAAAACCCAAAGTGCTCAGCATCCTGGTTACCCTAGGTGATTGGCAAACTTGAAGGCGTGGGCACATACGAACACAGCAGTCTCTTCTGTAAGAATATTTTATAAAGATAGAGGTATGGGAGGAAAGGAGAAAAACTGTAGCAGAAAATTCTGAAAATTCATGAAAATAGAATCACTGAGGTTACCACATGAGTGAAACAATCTAAAAATCAGATGAAACCTTAAGCCTCATGAGGTAATTGAGTGCTTTGCTGTAGCATCTGAGGAGGCCAAATTCTTCCCCAAATTCTTCTTTCAGACCGTGAAATATACATTTATGTTATAATGTAACATATTGCAATTTTATATTGATGAAAGAATATAGAATTAATTTATAAAATACGGCATACATGCAATATACACATATTATGTAATATATACATCTTCCAAATCAATAATTAAAATAGTATTTTAACCTTGCTTTATATGAATTCTTCCCTGCTTTTTATCAAGGCAACATGATGTTGTGCAAACACTGACTCATAAGGAAACTCAGCTACATACATTGGGACTAAAAGAAGGAATCTGACGGCTGTCTGTGAGCGTATCAATATTACTGAGACACAAATAGTCTGCTACACACAGAATGCTCTAGAAAGTAGCTGCCTTAAATTACTATGGTGACTTTCTTTTGCCAAATATGCAAAGCAAAGCATGTACAAATAGTAATGTATTTGATCAGTTTTGTCTCCCTTCCTCTTCTGAACCATCTAAAAAGAGATGATGATTTTTGTGAAATTATATATTTATTTTGAAGACTTTCTGTGCTTATCCTGTTTCTCACTCAAGAGCAATATGTTGTTAATTAAGTGGAGGTTCGAAGTGTGTTACTAAACAACCTCAACAAAATTCTGACAACACAGCAAAATTAAGAGCCCAAAATGCCCAGAATCAGTGATGAAAAGCA
Organism: Climacteris rufus; assembly: GCA_013398175.1. Taxonomy (NCBI): domain Eukaryota; kingdom Metazoa; phylum Chordata; class Aves; order Passeriformes; family Climacteridae; genus Climacteris; species Climacteris rufus. The sequence goes on from VZRZ01006124.1 coordinate 144,705, forward strand.
CAACACTAAGATTTTCAGGAAGGAAATACCGAGTCAAATTCTGTTTCTTGGCATGTTTTCCAGTGATAATAAGAGGTGATGTTTAATATCAACTTTATAGTTGGGATTTCTGTTTTTTCCATTGAAATACCAGATTTCTAACAGGTACTTGGCAGTTTTGAAAATAACCCTGCATCCAACCACCTTTCTTTTCTTCAAAATAAGCAAATAAATATTAATGGCAAACCAAGGAATATTGCTGTCATAAGTGACAACCGAATCATGTGGCAGAGATATAGACCTTCATACTAGCCCCAAAAGACAAGATTTTGGCAAGATACTAGTGAAGACAGACACTCTGACTTTATTTGGGTGAATCTTTCGGTAACAGAGTGACAGGGTGGGTTTTTCAGTACAAGGACAATCCTGTATGTTTAGGATGAGATTGAAGCCCGCAAAAATTTTCTGCTGGAACTCCAAGTGCTGCAGCTGCAGCTGCGATGTGCTAGAATACTTCTTCAAAGGACAAGAGACTTGACCCTGTTTCCTGGCCTGATTCCAGCACAAGCAATTAAATTTCTGCTGTCTCTACAACCCCTGCAGTTCAGATCGGCACAGAGCGATTTGCTGCTTCCTGCCCTGGAGCGTGGCAGAGCGTTTATGCTGGTTCATGAGGAGGTGTCACAGTCGCCTCTGGAGACAGCTGCCCACCAGCAGCGGGTGAAGCCTGGCTCACCTGCAAGGCTTTGCAATTACTATGTTGAAAGCAAGTAAGAACTTCAACTAAGATCTTCACTGCTTATTGTCCCACCATCATCTCTCAGCAGATGAAGAAAATCTAGGTCAAGCTCCTTTTTATTATTGAAGATGACTAAGAGCAATTTAAAATACTTCTATTTCCATGGCATAACAGCATAGAAGGATAAAAGAAAAACATTTATACATATCCACCCATTTTAATTTCCTTCTCTGCACTTCAAATCAGTTGTCAGAGTGTACAAGAGCAATGAGAATAAATGAAAGAAAACAACTAATCCCATGAGAAAGTCCTGTAAAGATAAGCTCCATACATTTCAGTATGCTTGCTCTCAAGTTACAACTACCCACTAACACACCCCAGATTGAAGAAAACAAGAAAAAAAGTGTGATTACCATAAAGGACTATTTTATAGCATAGAAACCCAACAAACAGTTTCGGAAAAAAAGCAGCAGTGCCTGTTTCCACTGGGTTTAGCAGGGGGTTCGTGTGTTTTGAGAAGGCCAAGAAATGCAGCATTTTGGAAAAGGCATTTTGGAAAAGGCATTTGGTAGAACCAGACTTTCAATAGCTGATCTCTGTGTTTGTACTCCAAATAAGTGGTAAGAAGTAATAGGGATCAGATATCTAAATATCCTCTCTGAATATGCAATCAGGAACTTAGATTGCATAAATGACCAAAACTGTACCAAAAATAACTGAAAGTGAATAAAAAGAGGCCTGGTTAAAACTGAGCTGGCAATCCAGTCCCTAATGTTAACATGTCAGATTAAGGTGCAATTCCCTTTGCATTCAGGAGAATCACGTCCGTGCGGACATTCTTTCATTACTCTGCAAGGTGAATTAGGAAGCTGTCATTAAAATAATTACCAATGGAAGAAGAAGGACAATCCAACATGTAATTCAATGTAATTATAAACCCTGTTTCCTACTAGTGTGGGTAATTTATCTCACTACTATTAAAGGAAGTAGAGTAAAACACGTGCCTGTATCAATATACCACATATCAGTGATAAAGAGACCCTACACACAGGAGAATATTCAGGCAGAATGAAGTGGTTATTCTATCTGGTCTGCAGATATTCTCTGAAGACTACCCCCAAAGAAAAGTCATTGAAAAAAGGATCGAAGTCATGAATACTTTAGTTCGTCCTATGAAACAACTGAAACTGGAACTAACAGGATCTTCTAATATCTTCCCTATTTCAGCATGTTTCTTTTCCCAGTTTCCCACACAGCACGGTATGTTTGCACATTTTCTCCGTACAGGTTTCCACTTTTTATTTTCATGCATTTATGTAAAGCACAAATGTACTCTAACAATGTGAAAAGGAGGTGGAAGAAAAACCCCTGAAAAACATGTCAAAATCCACATATTAAAAATAATAATAAAGAATTCATAACAGAGTACTTGGTAGTTGGGCATCCTTCAGCACTAGGAAACAGGTTTCCCTATAAAACTGTAGAAGAGAAAACCAAATAAATCAGAAAGACAAGAAAGAACTACATTAATCAGCTAATCATTCTGGTTTTATTCTATCAATAAAAAGAGAAGTATCTTTTAGGTTCAAACACAGTTTACAGGGTATGAGCTTCCTTTATTGGTGATGTGTACACAGGGACTGATATTTGCAATGAAGCATCTTAGCAGGTTCCAGAGCACTTGGTATCATAAAGAGCTACAGAGAATTCTGTACTGATCTTTATTGGATCGCTCTGACAAGTCACCACCGCAAAGATTTTGGTTTCAGTGACTACATTTTCTAGGAAAACAGTGACAAATTTAAGGTCTTATTACAGTAACTGAAACAAAGCATCTGTTCTTAAAATGCAGTGCCTTCTACAAATGACTGATTGTTGTTATCCTTCCTGTTTCTGTGTTCAGTGCTTTATTACTGTGAGCCACATAATCTGAAAGCACTTGTATAAGGCTCTAGACTGCAGGTGGCACGATTATGTCATTATGAATTGAAACAACATTATTCCTGATACAGGTAGGCAGAACAGAGTAGTCTAACCTAATTAGTGACGTACCCTATGAATATAAAGTATGCAATCTAATACTAGTCATATATATATATATATATATATATAAAACAATTTTCTCTAAGGTAAAGATTAGGAGGTATTATCTGATGCAACCTTTCAACATTAGCTGAAGTAAATGGAGCTGTATAATTTACACCAATGAGAATGTCCCATTGACCTTCAATGGCCTTTGGGTGGGGTCCTCAGAAGGAACACCTGAGAAAAAGAAAAATCAGACTGCAAGCATAGTAGTAAGAAATCTATCTTTAAAGCAGCTGGTCAGGAGTAAAGCAAATGCCACACTGCAGTTAATTCTGCTATGCATTGGGATGAAATGAAGAGCAGATACAAGCATGAAAAAATCAAGCTGTGATATTTTCAGGAATGTTACTGAAATAACGATGTTACTTACATGCTACGGATGAAATGGTATAAATTTCATATAAATTGTATAAATTGTTTAAACTATATTCACATTTTACAAAAGTAGTAAGCAGTGTATCAGGAACACCTGATGGGTACTCCCATCCTTCTAAAACTGGACTCTACCCCATGTACAGGTAACATGAAGTTTGTGATGGATCTGCCTGGAACAGGAGGCTGACTTCCCAGAGCTACTTGGAAAGAGAGGGAAATTGCAACACCACTTAACCCTATTTTGTGCTATGATACCTGTGAAAAATACATTACACCCATGTCTAAATTGAAATCATCCAATGTAGCACTATAACCATGGAAGCCCTGCAGTCAGCACAGACTTTTCTCTGCCTTTCACATGCATACACAGAAATATTTCCAATTTGTGATGACTCTGCTATGTACAGAAACACTAAATCCCAGGAGACTTCTGTTGAGTGCTCAAAAGAGGTACCTCTTGCTAGCAAAGAGATCAGCATGCAAGGTGTACAGCCCACAAAAGCCTTCATTTCCACTAGGTGTGCACCCGCATGTCAGCAATTAGCTTAGTTGTCTTTCTGCAGTACCATGGGGAAGAGTTTTCAAGTCACTAATAGCTGTCAATCTCCCTGCAAGATAGCCCCCACCTACCAGTTTGATCAATTATACCAAAGCCACATAAACTGTCCCAGGGAGACCTCCTTTGGATGCAGGAAAAATATGCAGTCAGTCAATTAACCGTCAAGATACTATGGCGAGGCTGAGTAGTTGGTGGGGATTCACAAGTGGAAAGATGAAAATCCAGGGTAGAATTTCTCAGGAAATACAAAGAGAAATAGGTAAATAACCTTTAATATGAATAGGCCTGAGAGTACTTAGGGCTCAGAGAAATCTGTATTCCAGGAAATCTAACATCATATAGAACAGAATTTTCTTCAATATTTGTCATACACTTTGCTTTCTGATTGCTCACAGAGTAGTGTTAGGCTTAATTCCAATAGTGTATAAAGAGCTGGCATGGTCCTTAACGAAGATTCAAATTACTGAAAACAGATTTCAGACTTGAAAGTGGATTTGTTCATTTTGAAGTGGTAGTTTCATTTTAGTATTGCACTCTGCAAGTGTGAGCTGAAATAAACGATGACATTTGCAGAAAGATATCAGCTGGTTACATATCGTTACATTCTCATCATCATAGTGCTGCATTTAGTTGGAAAATATATACACAAAATGGTTCATACTCTGAAAATGACCTGTATGTACCTAAGCACAACATTCAGTGTCTGGAACTCCCAAAATAATTTTGGGCCAGGAGTTAACTTCTGTGGATTTGTTTTCACTTGTCTATTAAAAGGAGGTAACAATAATCAGGCTTGCTAAATACTTTTTCCAGATATGTTAATGAAGAGGTCTCCAAGCAGGAACTATTGCTCCTCTTAAAGGGATTAATTTTAATTAAGCTTTGTTGACTCCTCATGCTATAATTCTAATTCCTGTCCTTATACAACAGCCTGCATATCCTGCATCTCTCTAAGATCCTGCCTGCTACACCTGTCCTTGACAGCATTTAGTAAATAAAAACCCTTTTCTAATAAGAATATGGGGAAAATGCTTTTCCCCTCCCTGGAGGTTTTTCAGGATTTCAGAAGACTCCCTCCTTCTGTATCAGGACAAACTCAAGACTGTTCATTTCTTTTAGGGATGGAGGGAAGGAATAGAAAACAGCCTATGGGTAAGGGCCTTTTTCATTTTGACTTTTTGCTCCATCATATTCCCTCCTTTTCAGACATCAGCTTTATCCAGTGGTATAGAAACTATTCTAGGCTTCTTCCCAGTGCCTCTCTCTGGTTCTCTGTTGAAGCTGCTTTGCTCTGGATAAATCTTTAAATAGTTGTCAAGGCAAGGTTTTGAACCTGAGCTTGCCACATCAAAGAGAAGCATTTAAATACCATATGATAGCATCAGCCTTTCTCTTGTTCACTCCCCCAATTTTAATTATACAGTGTGGATCGGATTCAACAGAAAAGACTGGGAAAGGCAGATTGTAATTAGTCAATAAGTGAACGACTTGTATTCAAATGGCTTCTCCACCTGTCAGCCAGCTGTTCTGGGCCATGGACTCTTGCAGTCCTAATTGCTCACTCTCTTTCTTTCTCTGTCATTCCAACCGGAATTTCCTATCCCACTTAAAATATTTCTCAAGGAAAATTTTGGTCAAAATAAGTGCTTTCCCATGAATTTTTAGATGCAGCTACATCACTCTCCTGGTAAAATTCTCTTCATCTATGGAAAACATGCTTAGCAGCCATCACGAGTGTCAGGCACAAGTGACAATGAACCCTGGTTCTAACAGTGATGTGATCTCAGTCAAGTTATTTCTGTACACATTCTCACTCTTCCCATCCACTGACACTAGGAATAATAAGTACTTCAGGTGCAGAACCTTTTGGCTCTGTTATCTGTGTGATGGTGTCCCTGCATTAAACCAGAAGTGTGCTGCCACTAGCCCCAAGTATGGTAACATTTTTAACCTTGATTTCCTGGAGTCCCTTGACTGTGTCTCAACTTACAAACAAAAAAACAAGTGAGTCTTTGTACATATGAAATAATTTCAAAATCTGATCAGAAGGTAAGCAATAGTATCTAAAACTGTTATGCTTTCATTTTAGTTCTGTAACTTGCCAAGATCTGATTCATTATTTTGGACAATGGTGCTTCACAGTGTTATCTGAGACAACGGCAGGGTCTAGGCTTTACCTTCTCTAATTCTCTCCAGGGTGGTTGTATTAACCAGCTTCAACACCACAAGTATATAAAACAATTCATTATAAAGTATTTCAAAATCCTTCTAAGAAATGCCCTGAATAAATCCTAAATATTAAACCTATTAAGTAAATGTGTTATGAAAAGATATGCAGTTCCACACATTGACACTGTGAAATGAAGAAATGTATTTAATGAATGCACAAGAAAACTGGAAAGAAAAGGAATAGTTTATTTCAATGGTTATAACTATAATCTTCCATTCACTTACATAAAAATGGCTATTTATCACCACAACATATTAGCAAGAATTACAAAATCAAATGCAGTTAGCATAATTCTCTTTTAATGATATGCTTTTCACTGTGTTAGAAGATCCTGTCTTTCAGAAGAACTGAAAAATACCAGAGGAATTCATCAAACATGACAATTAACTGGCCTCTATCAGAAAGAATGATCTCCGCCTCTGTTTTGTAAAATTTAACAAGTCAGTCAATTTAACAGACACTTGAGTTCAAAGGAGGCCAAAACATATACCCAGACAAAATAATAAGGTTGAGATACAGAACTTCACAAATCAAAAATTTTCATCAGAGATTTGCGATTTTGATTCCTCCAGCTTAAGACTCTTCAAGAGGTTTTTCAGAGAAAAATGTTGAGAATGTACTGCTTTGAAAAGTCAAATCTTCCTAGACTGCCTCAGGTTAGAGCCACAAAAATAATTGGCACTTTTTTAAAATCCTAGCCAAAAATCTCCAGTGTATTTCTCATAAAAGCACTTGAATAAGACTTAGCGTCACATGGTTTCAGTTTACTTCCAGTTTAAGGACAGGGCTTGAAGACAAAAACTTCTTTCAAATTTATTCTCTAGTTCTACATATTCATCTAAGAGAAATACTGTCAACAAGGTCTTTTGAATTCAAAATACTAAGGTCCCTTCCAAGTTAAATTATTCTACAGTTTTGTATCCATCTATGGGTATCTAGATCCAAAACAATAGCAGAAGATTGCATAATCACCCTCATTTTTCCAGGGGAGACCTTGAGGAGGTCTATAATCCAATGAGTCAGTATAAACCCAGGCTTGAAGAACATCTGCAATTTCATCTCAAGCTCAGAAAACCTTTCTACAGTTTAAGTCACTACACTGTTATGCTTTATTCATGCCATTAATATAGTAGATAAAATATTGAAGGAATTCTAAAGGGGATTTGGAAGTCAATGTAACATTAACAAAATCCATAGGAAAAAATACACTTTAGAAGTGCCAATATTACTTTGGCTAAACATGATGTCAGAACTGAAACAGAAATGGCTAGAAAAAGGTTAAGGTACCATTCCTGAATATTACAATATCTTATCCTTTTTAGATATGTGATCGTTCTTCTTCAGTTATCAGTGGAGGGAAAAAAAATAAAACAGCAAAGGAGTGATGCTCAGACATGTATTTTCTTTACAGGTTTATAGGTTTGATACATAAATCGAGGTAATGTAGGAATAAAGTCAGATACAGATATTAAAATCAAGTATTTCTTGACAGATTTAGCTTCACCTGTCTTTCATTAATTGAGACATAATAGCTATTGTCAACAACTGAGAAATGTATGAAACAAATAACCCCTTTTTGGAAATCACTATGAAGCAATGAAAACTCTAAAGGAAAAGGAGATTCACATCAGCTCTCACAAAAAAAAACCCTCAAGCTTGAAAATGGAGTCTCACTGAAATGTCTCGATTTCTGTCTCTGTGGATTAACTACAGAGAGCAGAGGAAAAGGTGAGCTAAAAAGCACTATAAAATCAAAAATAAAGCAGTAAAATAATTTTGGCCTAGCAGAAAATAACTTGAAAGTACGAGCAAGGAAAATGCCTACTGCTTGACTGCTGTGTTCAGAGTGAGAGGACTGCACATTTTCTGTTTTTTTAAAAAACCCAAAACCAAGGACTTATCAGAAACACCTAAGTTCTGAAATAAATGTCCATCTCTTAGACATTTAAGTATAACATGGGTCAATGAGAACAACTTTTCATTAATTGCAATGCACTGGACATGGGTCGTGAGCTAGAAAGAAAGTGGAAAGTATGCTAGTGACCATTTTAATTCAGAGCATTTTTTTTAATTGGGGCAGAGAGGAAGGAGAGAAATAAATTGATGGTTGTTTATTTGTGTTTTTTTTCCCCAGCAACTACTACCTCTTTTTTATAGATAAAACCACTCAGGTCTGGAACAGGAAAAAACACTAAGGAATTATTACTAGCATGGCAATATCACACGAAAAATTGATTTTCAAGGAGGAGAAGCTTCAGACAGCTTGTTTAGCTTTTACAAAATCAAAGTGTCAAAGAGTATAAAAGAAGTCATTTATGAAAGTAGTTTTTATAAACTCCAACCACAATTAATTTCAATATAGCAGTCTGTTCATGTTCATTGAATAAAAGCATTCATGCTTAAATATGGTTATATTTCTGCATTGCAAGAAAAGAAGGTAAATGGAACATGCAGTTGCTCCTTACAGTGCTGTAACATTCATTTTACTAACACTCTCATGTGGATGAAAACAGTATTTCATCACAAAGTCAATGGCAGTTGTAACATCTTGAGTAATATTCCAAATTTACAAGGTAATTTAAGATTCCCAGAATATACTCGAGATACTTCATTTACAAAATATACCAGGTAGAAAATTAAAATGTCTAATCAACATTTCATACATGACAGCTGGGGAGTGCAGATCATACTAATATGAAATGTATTCCTCCAAAATACAGTTTTCAACTATTACCGCGATGCCATTTATTACGGCTTATCCCGGTAATCAGTCGAAGACGCAGAAATAATGAGAGCCGGACTTCGGGCTGTGTTCAGAGCAAGGGCGGAAAAGGGGAAACCCCTTTCGTTTAATTCTTATATACACTTTTAGAAATCACAGATCATTGGAGAAAGTTAACACTTCCGTCTCTAACTATATTGGTTACAAGAAGTGTCCGTCAAGGGGATCTGTGTCCATGGGAAAGGAATGTAAAAAGATAATTTTTACAACAACATAGCTATGTTTACAGAAATCATCCTTGAGACTGTCTAACAGAGAAAACTAGCTATTTTACAGTGAAAAATGGGCAACATCCAACAATCATGAGGAGGCTTGATTCAAGCACCTGAACAGCAAAGATTTTTGAATTCAAATTGCCTATTCCCCAGAAACATCACCTTGAGCTCACTCGTCTGACAGAGGAACAGAGCTGTGGAAAATGCTATCTTTACCGGAGGCTACAAAGTGTATTTCAACAAGTTACCCTGTTTGATCCGAACTGATTAAAAAAAAATAAAAAGAGTAATGGGCTTTAATTCCTAGTTTTAAAATTAAAAGTAAGAGAAGAAAATTTATCTATGAAATGCTGTCTTAACTAGCAAAAATACAGACATTTAGTTTTGGGAGCATTTATTTTGATTAGTAGTCTGGTAAAACTATCATAGATTCAAAATGTTTTATCTGAAACAAGAGCAGATTTTGGGCAAAAAGCTTGAGATGAAAATCCCGACCAACTTTGGCCCTTTGTATTTCTGCTGGTTTTGCAAGAGGTATCTTAAGCATTAAGAGAGTATGAACAGAGGGGTGGGTGAAAAAGGGAGTTTAATCTGCTGTTATCCCAAGGCTTTCCTTCAGCACAGCACTGTGTTGGCATAAATAGGCTATTCACCGAGTGCTCTATGGGATTGCAATTGTAGGATTCTTACTGCAGACTTGCACAGATACTTCTCTTTCTCCAGAACAGCAAGTGGAAGCACACATGTAAAAGTCACAAAAGGATCCTGGGCATCACTGGATTTTGTGCAAACTTTCCTAAAAGATGTAGGACAATATTTTCAAAAAATTGTAAATAATTCTGACTAGATTTGAGAAGTAAAACTTGTGCAATACTGAGATATTGTAGCAATGGATATCCCATGAGGAGCATAAATTGATGGACAGATAAATATGGAAGGTGAAGGAAGAAGGTCTTGCTTGGCAATGGCTTACTGAATAGTGCTTAAGAAATGTGCATATTTTAATTTTTCTTAATTTGGCAACCAAATAAGGGAAGCTTCCAGTTTTAAAGATATGCCTACATTTTGCAGAATTCATTGGGATCTGTAGTGTTAAGGGTGGTGAAGGGTCACTGCATCTGCATCTGCAATTGGGGATGCATATCCTATGTCCAAATGCCACAAGGAGAACTGGCATTTCAGTTGATTCAGTATAAAACTTTGAACAATTCTGATCTAAAGCTGCACACTTTGAAACACAAATATTAAAAAAAAATCAAACAAACAAACAAAACTAACCAAAACAAACCAAAAAGAAACAACAGGCAAACCTCTGCATGCCTTTTAAGATGAAAAGAGTGCTTAAAAGTAATATCCTGTAGAGAAAACACTTGGTTTTACAAAAAAACTCAGCTATTTGCCTATAAGGGAAATCTCATCTATACAAGACTAACAAATGAGTATCTTTCTTTGCTTTGTTTCTTTTCCCCAGACTTTGCTCGTATCTCCTAAGCTCCTCTGAATATCCAACCTGCAACTAGTCTTGATCTTAAATTTGGTGGCAAGCCTGTTCCTGGGCACAGGGCACTGATAGTTACAAAGTGGTGATCAGAATGATCTGTGGCTTTCTGTAGGAATGAAGGAAATTAACAGCCAAATAAATCAGTACAAGGAGCTGAATAGAAGACAGATCAGGCTCTTATTTCTGTGTCATTAAAGATCAAAGGAAAGAACTCAAATGTCAACAACTTTACAAGTACATGCTTAATGCCCTGAACGGCCAGAAAAACGGGAGCAAGTCAGACTAGGAAAGCATGCAGTGTGCATTACATTACCAGGATCCTGTATTTTACTTTTGCAGATCACCTTAAAGTTATGTAGTGTTGAGGATTTAAAGCTCTTAAGGAGATTAACAGTTCAAGTGCTGTGAACAAACAAATTTAGGCTACTAAAATCACAATTCTGTGTTTTAAAATGTGCATGAGATGATTATGAGTAGGAGTGAGTGATTTTTAATTACTCTGTGCAAGTTTGACATATTCATGAGTCTGCTTGGAGAAGCACACACTGCATTCTTATGAGGAATGCCATTATCTCACACTCTTAACACAGCCTCAGTATAGCAAGAGACAAGGTTTCAGGGCCAGGACGTAAGACTGCAGCAGACTCACAGTTCCAAATGTCCATAGCGACACCGGGGGCTGATCCTACCCACAGCCTCAGTTCTATCCACGTGGCACCTTCTGCTGCCCAGCTCTGGCCGACCTGCTCTGCTCCAACTCTGACCTCCCCAGCACCAGTAAACTTTAATCTGCACAAATTCCTCATACCTGGAATGGCATGGGGAATGGCTGGAGCCAAGCCCTGCTCCTGCGTTCCCCACCTCAGCCAGCTCCTGCCAAGTGTCAGAGCTGGGGCACGCAAGACTCCCAGGAGAGGGGCAAGGGATGGAGGAGGTAAGAACTGTAGCACAGGGATCCCACAGTCAGAAGAAAGTGGGAAGGCATATAGGCTTTCTTACCATGCCCAAGACAACCACAAGGTGAAGTCCCACAGGGCCAGGTCCTGACTCTTCCCTGGCTTCAGACTGGTGGGGAGCAGACACCTCGGCAGGAAGGACACACCTTCCCCAAAGGTATATCTGTCAGGTAATCTGGTTGTGTCCTTTTACCTTTCTTTCTTAGTGGCAGTATCATGAAACATTTAGGTGATAAATTTCAGCACTGCTTGGACCAACATAACTCATTCATTAATAGCATTTATCACCAGTCTGAAGCAATATTCACTCGCACACACCAGTTCCCATTTATTCACGAATACTACTTGTGGTATTATGAAGAAAATACCCTTGCAATCTGACAGTTGGCAGTTTTTTTACTCCCATATTTTAGTATGGTCACGAATCCAGGACTCATTTTTGGCATGACTCTAACTTAGTATTTTTTCCAATATTTTGAAGTGCAAGTGTCTAAAACACTGTTGTCTCTCTAGGAGAAGAATTGTGTCTTCCTAATGTGAGTAGTCTAGTTCTCAATTAGCCTGTAAAAATAAACCTGCCTTTCCAGACATCTAGTCACCAGATTTTGAGATATTTTGCTTGCAACTAGAAATGGATTCATTAAAAAAACAAAAGTAGCTGATAACAAACAGGGATTCTGTTGAAGGGCAGTATTTTTATGAAAAATGTATAAGCTGGTATATACAAGAAAGAGAGGCAGGAGAGGGCTGTGCATGTGTAACCAGGGTCAGTATTTGAATCAGGATGAGTATTTGAAGGCATACACTGAATTCCCTATGCTCTACTGCTGCTGCCACAGAATAGTAACGGACTAGACTGGCTTTTCTGGCTTATCTATGTGTTTATACACAGCAAACTAGACAGCCGTAAATAATCCGTTTACATTTCACCTTTTCATGAAATTTTCTGGAGCAGAAGAAACCCTGCAGCACAACTCACTAGCAGTATGTACATCACCTTGCTATGAATATGCACAATATCTCAAATAATGAAACACTAACCATTTAGAGCTTTTTCAATTGAAAATCAATGCTTAAATTTCATTTTGAAAGCTCCGAGCATTCACCATAAGAAAATAATAAAACTACATGGTATGAGTGTCATCTTTCTGTCAGATTCTAGTGATTACCTAGAGAAAGGGATATTCCTCTTTACTTCATCTTATTTTCAGTTACTGGCAGTGAATAATTTTGCACTGTCATGAAACTGGAGAGAGCATCTGATAGATGCTGTTAAAAGCCAGCTAGAATGCAATAACCATTCATTAATTTGTCTTGTCAAAGTTTTAGCATATTGACAGATTCTGGGCTCCCAACATCCCTTGACAACAAATCTCTATCGCATCACTGAACTGTTTTGTATAAAAAGAGACCTTCCTTTGTGCCTGGTCAAAGTGATTTTCAAGTTCATGTGTCCTGTGGACAAATAACCAAACCATTCCCCCGTCATTTCCACCAAGTCATTCATGACTTCAGAGCTACCTCTTTAAGATTATCTTTTCCTAGCATAGACAATAAACTGCTGTCAGTAAATCTTGGAATTTCTCAAAAATAAAATAAATAAGGAGACTCAACAGGAACTCTAGGCTAGTAATGTAATGGTCAACAATGTAAGAGTTGATTAGTAAATCTGAATAAACCTTAGAAATTTGATATCTAAAGAGTTCTCTAAGAGATCAACTGCTGATGCTATTGCTGTAACTTCAGACAAAGGCAATTTAGGGTGTATGGGGCAGGCCAGCCACAGCCTTTTTTATCATCTCCTGAAAGCAAACTAGAAGACTCTTCTGAACTGGTACTATTGAGAAATTATTTCTAACATTACTCACCTACTCTTTCATGGCAAGCCGTGTGCTTTTCAGGAGAGGAAGGATTAGTGTGTTTGTAAAAGGAAACACTATCACTTTCCTAATCTCAGGCAAAGCAAACACAATGGCTGTCATGCTCAGGACACAAAACATCTCTACGGTCACAGAGAAGTCTTATGCTCAAGACAGTAGCACATCCTTTGAGGTGTTCAGTGGCATCAATGCACTGAATACATAAAACTTTGAACAATTCTGATGAGCAAAACTTCTGTCAACAGCATGGTGAAAACAGCCATGGAAAGGGGAAAAGATTGCTGGACCTCAGCTGGCTGCTTGATGAGAAGCATTGAAGAGCACGAGAGCTGGGGCTGCTGCAGTGGCAGCTCAGCAGAAGGAGGAACATGAGAACACCTCCCTCCCAGGCTTCCTGAAAAACATACCAGTGGCATTGCCCTTGGTGAGCAGGCCATTAAAATAACTCCACTGTCCCTAGTGAACAAGCAGCTCTTGATTTCTCAGTGTCTGAGGGCTACTGGGATGAAGGAATCACAAACAAGATTTATCCTAATGCTAAATCCCACTCTAGGCTCTGAGCTAGTGATAGCAAACACCATGGCAAAACTTTCCTGGCATGCACCAACGTAACAACTATCCTGAAGTCTTTGATCCCCAGAGCTTTGATTTCTTCTAGTGTTACCACAAGGAAGGCAGTGATCAGCTCAATGCTCTTTTTCATGGAATCCTGTAGAGCATTGCTATTGAGCATTTTCAAAATCCTTTGAAGAACCAGCATACATGACAACCGTACTTAATTTAGGGTAATTAATTTAGATTTGTTAAGGCAGATACAGCATTTTTATTGCAAAACATAACTCATTATTTAAGGTTCATATACATTATACACTTATACTTACACATTATGAAATGTGTATATCATCTAGCTGGGAGAAAACACGTTTTTGGTAAATGAAAAATGCAAATCTAAATTTTAACAGAATGCGGGTTAGATAAGATCACTGTGTACAGAAGGGCTAAATACATGTTTTCAGTGTGAGACCGAGTTCACACCTTTCAAGTAACCACTATGTACTAAGACATCTAAAATATTTGAGTTTAGACACACTGAATACCTATTTATGCCCCAGTGATGCCTAGAATATCACAAACATTAATTTATAATTAGGTCTCTGAAGATACTTATTGTAATTTTTTCAAAAACAAATATATTGTTTTGCCTTAGATATGACTTTGCTATGTTTCCTGAGAATACTACAATTTAAAATACACGTATTTTATTATCTGCACCATGTAATGATTTTTGCATGGTGGCATGTTAGCGCATAAACTATCCATAAAATTTATGAGTTGAATTTTAAGGTAAGCTTTCGGTATAAGTCCATAGTTCATAGCAAAGACTACATTTGTTACAAGATTTAACAAGAGAAGAATTTCCACGAGTGTCTAATTTTCAACTTACAAAGTAAAAAATACATCTGGAAAGAAACTACAGGCCTTTATAATTTGGTTATATGTCGGCCAACGTGAGGCTTTGCTACTGTATAAGAGATTGAAATGAAATTGTCTAGAAATTGTCTTCCCTATTGTTTCCAGTCTCAATGGAAATAAATGAAAAAAGAACATGAAAAACTGGTTAGACTTTCATTTTTAATATCGTGGGATACTGTTAGTCACACAGTAAAATGTCCTGTAGACACAAAGGTATGAAAATGATGGATTTTCTTTAAGATATGCAACACTTGAAATTCTCTCACTACAGCATTCAGCTGATTTCAAGGTTACAGCTAAGCCTAATCCTGATCCAGTTTAGTGAAAGCAGAGCTTCAATCTATTATTTCAATTCAAAGTGGTAACATTTGTCTCTAAACTTCTACAGTAAGCAGCCCTGCAGCTAATTCTGGGGTCTGTAAGGATGTTCAGTGATCTATCAATACAGAGATATGAAAATTGGGAAGGATGTAGAGGTCATTTAATTAATTGGCATCACATATGCCCACCCTCCACTATGGAACTGATCCTCATTACCAGGGCTGTGCTTTGTTTCGTTTTAAATAGTCCCAGGGATGATGGGATTTAGTACTTTATATAATCAAATTTTATATATATATATATATATATACACATACTATATATTTATTGAAGTACTTTAGTACTTTATATTATTCAAACTAAAGATCTGCACTCTCCAAGAGTGAGGCAATTATTCTACAACTATTCCCTTGTGAAGGAACCAGACCTCTGATTTGGATTACAGTTCGGAACACTTTTATGAGCCTCTGCTTCATTTCAGGGGATTAAAACTCAGTTTCAAAGACAATGAGGGAGAGGCCTTCAAAACATTTCTTACACTGATAACTTGCATAGCAAAGCTGTCGAAAGCTGTATTTATTTGTCTTGGGATGGACACATGAAGGCAGTAAGCAATTGGAAGGAAGTTCACAAGAAATGCAATTTATAAATTATTTGGAGGTAATCCTCTCTTATTTGCAAAAGAGAAACAGAGAAAACACTACTCAGATTCCGTAATCCAGACATATATATTCACATACAACATTTTTGCTTGTTTCTTGTCCTCTCTCTGCCCTTGATCAGACTATGTATGCTCCTTGCAATGTCAGGAGGAAATCTCATTTCTATCCAAGAGGTCATGGAACTGGGGGTTCTGGTAAGGAATGGGAAGTAAAAATCTCCTTTTACAGGAGATTAGCTTGTCAGAGTTATCCAATGTTTGGGAAAAAGACTCCTGTCTCTCGCTACCCTGCCCATTTTATTTAAAAGTACCAGCTCTTCAGCCTTTTACCACCTTCTACCATCCTTTTCAGCAGGCCAGGCCCTTGGAGATGTAAATATCAGCTCTTTTCTCTTTAACCACTGTGTATCAGATGATCTCTCCTTGTGCAATCCACTTGGACCCTTAATTGTTGTGACAACACTTGTCATTTAGAGAGCTCTTTCATCTTCAAAGCACTTCACAAACATCAATTAACCCAAATCTACATTAACTAATCCGACAATTAATTTGATATATATCCAACAGTTACCATAACGGAGAGCAATCTATTGCTATTAAAGTCATCAGAATGAGTTCACTTCACTCCAACAAACATGGGATCAAGCTCATTTCTTGAGTCTTACTTCCCTCCCCTAAATCTTAACTGCATTTTGGCATTTTCTTCCCCAGCATCTTCAACTGCTTTTTCGAGAATGCAGCAAAGGAAAGGCAAGAGGGAAAAAAGGAATCTGTAAGCTGAGATCACACACACGGAGTTAAACAGTTTTGTTTTAAGGGTGATCTTAAATCTTACACCCCACCTGCACAGAGTTTATGAAGATTGATCAGGTCAGTCCTTGACATGCTCAGACAAATCAGGGTTCCAAACCCACTGCTGCAATTAGTGAATTCAGGGGGTGCTCATATCTAACCTGATTGCTGAATTATAGATTAACCCAAACTGACAACAGGGTGAGTGGTTGCAGCAAATTCCCCACAGTCACTGTAGACCTTATGAAATAGGCATCTTCAGTTTTTAGTAATCATTGTAGTGCCTGTGGTGGCACTTCTCTCTCTCATGTAGAGAGAACAAGGGGAATAAGAAAGAGAAAAGAAAAGAAACATTTACTGGGAATGTAGGTTCAATGGTATTTACGCAAGGAGGTCTCAGTGTGTTATTTACTTTAATAATAATCCTCAAAATAATGCATCATTCTCTCTGAAGACTGTATTAAAATTCCTAAGCTCATGAAGCAGTACGAACTTAAACAAATATTTCTCTTAGCTTATTAACTGTACACCTCATCCAAATATTTAAGCCTATTTTTTTTCTTTTTATCACCAAGAAGGAATTTTTTACTACCCATACAGTTAGCTTTAGAAGAACTTTGCTGAAAATTCACAACATAATAACATCCTTAAAGTGGCTAATAAATAAATATTATTCAAACTATAAAGATCTTCACTCTCCAAGAGTGAGGCAATTATTCTACAGATTCCTTGAAAATGCTCTGACCTAATGAAAAAGAAATTACTTACTAAAAAAGTAATTTGAAAGCATCTTTTGATTCATATTAAAGGCATATAAAGGTCTTCCTTTCTTATTTTTGAACACTTTCTATAACAAGGACTCCTTATGCAAATAGCTCTTCAGCAAAACCAGGATAAGCAAGCAGGGAATGATTGGCTCCACTGGTATTAATTTCATGAGTAAATTGAAGGAAAAATGTAGAACTGCTTAGTTAATCAGGTATGACTGAAACCACCCAATCAAGTAAATAACCAGCAAGTCTGGCCTATGTTGTAATTTGTTCTTGATGCCAGTCTCTTTCTATGTGGAATTAAAAACCCAAAGAAAACAGCAACAACAAATGAGCCTTCTCATATGGAACACCACTAAATCCTTCAGTTTAAGCCTTCCTAATAATCATTTGACACTGCTTGAATTGCCTTTTAAGCCACATGCTTTTTAAAATCCTGCACAAATTATTGCTGTTGACCACAAACTGTATCTTTCCACATTAGTGCTTCAAACACTCTGACAGCTAAACTGTGAAAGAATAAAAGCACTAATGGATTTGTCTGAATATATTCCTTGTATCTTAAACTTTACTTGGTCTTCTTCACAGGTTTTGCTCAGTTGCTTTCACTAGTGACTTTCAGAGGTAGAGGGTTTACTGAAGGATTGGAGTTTATAATATACCTGTATAAGCAGACCTGTAGCCAAGTATTAAAGATCACTGAAAAATCATTGATCTAGACAACACAGCAGCAATAACTCAGAGAATATCAAAATAACCACTGCTGTCTACTTTTCCTTAAATCAGAATGGAGCAGACAACACATTTACAGGCCTATAAGAAACAATTTCTTCCCCTAATGATCCATCATTTTGCCCGAAAGAGCCAACACCTTTCAGAAATCAGAAAGAAACAGAAGGCTACAACTATCTGAAGAAGACCCAACATTCCACCCCCAAAAATGCCATAGCAGACACTGAGGAAGAGATTATTATATTATTGTAGTGCTTTTAATTAATTAATAAAATTAAAACAAAGTGATTGACTATTCCCATCCAGAATAATGTCAGAATTTTTCTTGTAGGCTGTGGAGCTTCTTCTATTAATATTGTAACAAGGTTCACATTATATAATAGTATCAAGGCAGAAGAGACACTGCATATTTTACTAATTTAAGGGAAGTGTAGACCTCTCTAGAAGACCTTGTTAACAATGACCTACTAAAAAATAAAAAACAAGGTAGAAAATGCCGGGTCTATGAAAATTCATCATCTGCAAAAATTCACAATGGAAAGGGACCTATTTAACAAGGTCTTAGTATGGAAATTAATTGAAAATCACATGACCTTTAAACTCCTGAATGTACCTTACCAGGACTAAGGGCATTGTAGATACAGTGGGGCTTACAAGAATTTGCAATGAGACTCCTCAGCAGAAAACTAAAGATATAATTCCTGTGTCAAGACACAGCGACTCCAACAGATCGGATGGAAAGAGACAAGAAAGTCAACTGGACATAAGAGAACATGAACAAGAACAGCTGAAACAGGTTTCAACCTCATTAGAAGTGCACAGGAAGAGGTAACCTTCCCATGGTTACCCAAAAGTAAGGAAGAGCACTGCCTTGAGGCTTCAGGCTGCAAAGAGCCATCCATATACACAGAGAGAGGCCTTATATCCTGAAGTATGGAACAGCTCTGGCAACCACGGCTGCGTGTCCCACTCATAACTGCACATGCACCAATTTCACTGGGATGATCTATAATCTGGGTCATGCAGGGATGAAACAATAAACAAACTGACAGCAATTATATAGTTGCAACATATAGATTTTTGAAAGGTAGAAAAATATCTAATGGACATTCTTCTTTTGAAAATTTCCCCTATGTAGGTGGAAGATGGAAAGGGCTTTCTATATAGATATGACTTGTGCTTCCCACTCTCTTCACAGTCTATAATTTCACCTCAGCAACATTTTTATTCCAGTTTTTTTTTTTTTGCCTCTTTTCCTACTTTTCCTTATGAACAGACTTTCTCTTGGTAAGGTTGTCTGTGCAACCTCAGCAGAAGATTGAAGTACTGTATGTCATGTGCCCTGTTTGGCCTTTGCCTAACAAGCACCCTGTCAGGTGTTTATTTCCCAAGTATTACAGCATCTAATACCAAAACAAAGAGAGATTAGTTTTCCATATACATTACCAGGACACCTCTAGAAAAAGAGTAACACTGCAACTATTAGAATGGGTGGGCAGTACATGGTCTCTACCAGAAAATACCCACAATACAAGCTTGTATTTCAGATAAACCTTTGATGGCAACATACCTCACATCCTGAAACCAGACTTGAATGCCAGAATTTCACAATTTACAGGACTTTGAGCACAGCAAATTAGGATAACAAATGCCCTCAGAAGGAGTATAATCCTCACTCAGATTTGTCAGTAGTTACTGTTGTGATTTGAAACTCTACATCTTAGAAAAGCAAAGTGCTATTTTGGATCAAAGAGGTATTTTGTTCACCTCAATACATACACTTATTGTCTGTCCTGTTAGCACTGAAAGAAGGTATGACTGCACTGAAGTGTGACCAGACTTTTTGCATGGTTTCAATGTCTGGGAAGAAAAGCTCAGTGGGTTCATAAATCTAATATATGCTTTTCATAATACACCCTAGAGCAGCAATAATTGTAATAAAGTTTTACAAGGCATCCGGAGATGAAAAAAATACTATTCTCTGCACCACAGCTAAATAAAGCAAAATTAGTTTTTACTTTAAAAGCCCATAAGGAATTCAAATTAACAGACTTTTTAAAGAATGCTAGCAAAAGACTTTTGAGGCAGGCCCTAATTATTGGTTCCTTTGATTTTAGTGACCTTGCTTATCTTATCTTTCTAAACGGACATTTTAAAGCAGAAGGTTTCAAATGCCCAGACAGCGTAAAGATTGCTTTGGGTGCAAGACTTATGAAGAGCAAACTTCTGTGAGTTGAACTGAGTTGTTTTAGCATAGTTTTTCCATGTTAATCCCCATTCCTCATAACATAAATCCAACCACTAAGCTGAGTACCCATGTGATTTTGGTGGCAGAGATGATGGGACAAGACTTCAGGGTTCCAAAAAGCCTACAGAGGCAAGCCAAATGTAGTCACAATTGCCAGGTGTCTACAGCTAAGAATTTTCACTAGTTGATATTTCCCTCTGAGCATTTCTGGTGCCTCTCTAAGCCTTAACTTAGATTATGCTTTCCAGAATATGTAAAAAAAAAAAACCTAACAGCAGGAACAGACACAAAACTACCCATTCTTATGCAATTACTGTTCACAGTGATCAAGCAATTTTGGCAAGAAGCTGGTGCTCAGCAACGTAGCTGGAATACACTAAATCTTCTCCACATTAAAGAAGGCACAGGGAATTCTTCCAACACTTAGCAGTAACATATTGCTATATACTTTATGAAGTGAAACGAAGCAACCTTGTCAAATAGTCCAAAATACGGTAGCACAAAGAATGGAGTGCTTAGTCAATCAAGGTAAAATCAAAGTAAATCAAAGTATAAACATTCATACAGTGCTATACCCGTCACAGATCCTTCATCTATCTAATTGTTATAATTTTTACCCTTCTGTCCTAGCTACCATCAAATCCTAGGTTATAGACCATATAGAAAGGAAGCAAATAATTATCTGGCAAGTATTATATGCTATCTCTCAAATACAAGTGATTTGGGTGGCTGCTCTACCATAACATCTTACACCCATCAAAAGTTATAAAGGGCCTGAATTTGAAATAAGTATCAAGCTTTTTTCTTATTTTACAGCCATAATTAGCTATAAAATATTTCTGTACTCTTGAATGATCTGATGCAAATCTTAGTACTTTTAGCTTTTCTGCAAACGACTGAACTGCAGCCTTAGGCAAATGCTCAGATATCTAAAGCAGGGCTACAAACACTTGCATAGACAAATGAAAAACACGTTGTCCCAAAGAGAGAAAAAAAAAGGCTGTCTTGAAAAGTGTCAATAGGTTCATAAGATCCATCTTGCCCTGTTTTTCTCCTACAGCCATTCTTTTACTGACTTTCCCCTCATTTTCTCTACAGGCAGTCCTAAGGGACTACTCTTGTTCCTCTTCACGTCTCCCTTTTCAGCCTCTCTTTTGGCAGTATCATCTGCAAACAATTTTGACTACTGTCTCTCTTTTCAAGCTCAAAGACCGCCTTTATTCCCAGACCCATCATCTTCTGCCCACGCTGAAATCTCAGTCTTTCTCATACCTTCTCACCTCAGTTTCAGAGAGATAAGAGCATTTTTCTCCCTGCAGAACGTAATTTCTCTACGCTTATGGACTTGCCACTTGCTCCTACATTCTAGGCTTCATATCTGGTTTGCTTCTCTTCCTCGGTTTTGTCATCTAAGTGATTTAAAGGCTACAGGTACACAGTGTGGTAAAGGCAGTGCTGTGCTAATTCTGCTTTTCATTTCAGTAGCAGAAATCTGATCTATCCCTTGTCTCAAAGTTATATGTTGTTCCATAATAAAAGGGATAATTTTGTGAAGTTATAAACCACAGTCCAAGCATTCATAAGACTCCTTTCTACCCTTGCCACCCATCTGTGACATGCATTGTAATATATCCACACCAGCATTCTATCTTTTTATCTGCAAGCACATCCTGCAGTATGTAATGAGTAAAAAAGGACAACACTCCTTGTGCAGACTTGTGCAGCTATAATGATGAAAGAAGAAATGTTTGCAGGGACAAAATAAAATTCTATTAGGCAATTAGGAATAGTAAGAAAAAAGGAAAAAAAAAAGTCATAATTTTGGGACCAATGTCCTTTCATCGAGTCCAAGAACCTGCATAGACTCTGGGGACCAGAGCTCTTTGTTTGATGTTTTTAAATTTACTATTAAACTTAAACCTGAGCAGAAGTTAGAAACAACTGGATGCAGCCTTGATTTAACTGAAATTAGCCAAAAGAAGATGATTTTTTTCTACACAAAGCTCCAATTTCCCAACTATTCATCTATCTGCTGACTAGAAACACTTTCATTACTATGGCACGTCTTTTTGTGGCCATCCTATTCTTCAAGCATAATAACAAATCTCATATTTCAGTGTTTCTTTCACAGAAGGTCTCCAGATATAGAAGTGAGGAAGTAGTAGTTAAAATTGTGGTAGGGCTGCCACTTCCCTTGAGTGTACTTTCACTAGTTAAATGATGCCAGATTCAAATTATCCAACTGATTGGGAGAAACAGCCCTATCATTTTTTGAGGTTACCGTAAGAAATATAGAGCATAATCTGTTGATTACAGTGGATTACCACTTCTCTGCATCCTTAATTTGATTATGTTAATCATAAAGCAGCTGCATGATCACCTTTTCCATCAAAGAGGGAAGTGCTGAATAGCAATCTACAGTTGAAAAAGAGAGACAAACTTTTGTTTTCTATAAGGAGAACTATTAAAAAATTGTAAGGAAATTACTCCTACACTAAAGTATAGGAATTACTTCTGACCTTTAGCCTGCGATCCTGGTCTCCACTGCACAGGGAGTTTACAGACACTTTAAAAGTCTTCCATGCTGGATTTAAGTTATTCATCACAACCTGTGAGTGAAAATAAGAAAGAGAACCCTTAACATTTCCACATCTCCAAGCAGAATGCGAACAAGAGACACCATTTTCAATAGAGTACATTCACCAGAAAGAGAAGACAGAAGAGCTCAGCTGGAGTTTTCAGACCACATTCATGGGATATGAGCCCTTGAACAACCTGCAGTTTGCAACACTCCTCCTCTGGAAAGCTCCCAAAAGCAGCAGAAGTGGGAAATGGATCCATACACAGGTCATCCTACAGAGATTGTTCCAGCATTGCCATGCCTCAGCAGGAGCGTAACTCACAAGGGAAAGGTTGTAGAACTGAACTGGGAGCCATGGAAGAGAGGCAGGACTGGGCAATTGGGATGGGTAACATCCATTTACAGGCACATGGTCTTCCTTCCTGGGAAGACTTTATGGAATCCAAAATATGCTTATAGTCTCTAATACCTGCCACAGCTCTACCCTGTACACCTAAATGCTGTTTTTTAAGACAGTGCCAGACTACCATGGAGCACTAATGTCACTGGGCCATAAGAAACAAATATAAAGCACCCAGATTACAAATCTCTTTAGCACCAGCAACCTGGGAAGTGGTGAGGAAAAAGAATTAATAGTATTAATGGGAAAATAGGATACAGTCTGTAGCATGGTTTTGGCTAAATCTAGTACCTATAACTACTGACCTTCCAACACAGTATCTGCCAGTTTAATTAGTTTTGGATCTTTGGCTTCAGTATCATCTTCTTTCACTGTAAGGTGCATAAGTCAAGAGCTGATAGCCATTAGTTAATAATTGCACTAGAGTGTAACAGTGCTTGTATACCCACGTTTAAAAACACTACTCTTTGTGACATGGGAAGCATAAACTATTTCTCCTGACAGTCCATGTGTGTCCTTGGCAATTAAATTTAACTCTATTCCTTACCTCAGTCCTGTGAACAAGTTGTTGGGTTGCATCGTCATTCATCCGAAAAATCTCCAGAAAAGGATCAGATTTGCTGAAAAAATCCTAAAATAAAATATAGGACAGGTTACTCTTGAGGCTTATTTTTCTTTGAGCTTTTCAGGCACAATGCACTGGTGCTCCCCTGACTGCTAATGAAAAAGGAGAGCCAGTGTACTTTTTGTAAGATGTCTTGGTGTCTCTCAGCAGTATTTCATTCTTGTCCTTGTCCCACAAGGATTCCTGTGGCACTGTTGTTCTCAGTTTGACTATTTAATCATGGCATGCAGAACTGTAAAATATCCCTTTAAGACCTTTTGCCTTCTTACATCCAGTCCAGATTCCTGAGCATTAGCTCCTTCATCCACCTAGCTTGTTTCTTTATGTCTTCATACCTGTTTGGTCTTTTGACATCAGTTTTGTCATGCATTGCACTTTGAAGCATATTCCACACTGGGGCTGGATTTCACACTATTCACCTACCCTCCCAAAAGAGATGTCAATTGGCCAAGATATTGTGCTGCTACCAACTAACACAAGTACTGTCAAGATGGATTAGAGATGGTTAGAGAAGCAAGTTCTCTTTAGGATATGGCAATATGGCCCATGCTAAGATGACAAACAGAGCCGGATAATGCAGGAAATAACTGGATATCTCTAAGTATAAGCGGATCTGAGACAGACACAGAGGCTTCACATTCACACACTCACTGCACTGCAGAACACCTTCCCTTAGTCTTGCATCCAGCTAACAACCCTCAACTTTCGTACACAGACCTAAATTAAATTGCTTTCTATAGCACTGCCGCAGTTTGGCCACAGACTCTTTTGTTTCAACATCCCGTTTATTCTGGACATGCTGGCTGCAGGGGCAGAAGAGTAGCTGCCTGTTAACCCTCCACAACTGGAGGGGAAAAGCTTTGAATTTCTAACTGTGCAATGGTGAAAGAGAAGGTTTTAAATGGACTGTAGTTTCAAGCCCCTCCTTCATTTTCTTCTTCAAAAGAGCCACATGATTAACTTTGTGCATATGAATATTATTCTTCTCTATAGGCCATATCCAAAACCACAGACCTCCATGCTAATTTGGGGAAGTGAGAAATTCAGTTCGTTCTCCAAGTGTTTCTACAATAGTGTTAGTGTAAAAATTACTGTTATATGTATAGTTTTACAAATTTCTCCTCATCAAATGTCCACAGTACTTATTTTTGACTAGCTGGATAGCCAACGCTTTGGGAACAGCTTTGGGTAAGATGCGAGCCAAACTCTGGGCTTGGTCAAGTTTATCCTTTGGGCATTTTTACCATTCCACAACTTCAAAACAAACAAAGCAATCAGGGCTTTGAACAGGGACACCTGAATTTGAATGTCTGGAGAAAGAAAAGAGTCCCTATGGACCACAAAGTCTCAAGCAAGGCTCAAGCAACCTAAAGTCTTGTCATGTCCTAAAACCAATATAATGTTGTGTTCAGAATGCTGTTCTGTCATTGATCTGTTTCTCTACTTTCTAAAGAAAAGTCAATGGCACATTTGGAAACTGATGCAAAGCACATGAATACGTATTTGTTAAATCCCATCATTGTGAGCATGGAACAACAAAGCTGTATGTTTGGCTATTCGCTCCAACTACATGGTAAACAGGACATTTTATGTAAAACTGTGTAGAACCAGGGCAAAACCCAAGCAAGTCTATAACTCTAGAGTCTGCCTCAAGGTCTTCATGTAGATTTAGTATCTGGACTCCTCTCAGCACTTGAAGCTGCTAATATATGGGGAGTTTTGGTGATCAAATTCTGCCAGATTACCAGCGCATAGCAAAGAGAACAAGCAGAGAGAGTGAGTGTTGGTTTAATCATAATGGCACCAAAATCCAGAGTGCAAAGAGTTAAAAAAGACTGAGCTGCCTCTTCTCTTACATAAGCATACTGATTGAAGCTGAGCAAAAGCTTAATGCTAACACTTTCTTTATCAAACACAACTTTGGTAAGTTATTTGAAGGAAAACACTTCAAAATGCTACATCCAAAGAATGTGCTCTGAAGCACAAAAGAATTCAGAAGGGAAACTCAGATTTCACTTAAGACTCAAAATACAGTATCATTCATAGCTGAGTATAATCAAGGTGAAACAGCACATCAGCACAAAGGAAATAACTTTTAATACCTGGTTTTAACTACCAAGGTAATGCCACATAAAGGGAAAGATTTTAATACTGGGTGGTGGGTTATATCACTCCCCCTTCATTGCACAAACAAAGCCTAATTACTTTCAGAATTAATGTACAAACAAAAAAATCCTTCTATATTGAAAGGGCTTTGTAATAAGAAAAAGCTATAAGCTGAAGAAACATTTGCTTTTATAACTATAATAATTTTTTGATTGTTATGCTGAATCTAACAGCTTTGCATTATCTCAAAAGAATATAGCCTGAAAGAAGAATAGCAGCAATATATTTTTGTGCTATTTTAATAATATTTAAATGATTAATGTAATCCATTTGCTAGTGGTATAATGCACATTGTTCTTTCAGTATGTGCAGCAGTTACACAGTAGTAGCACAAGTACATGCTTTAAACTTTAAAAATGTATCTATCTCTTTTTCTAAGAACCTAGTTTTACACATATTTTTAGTAGATTAATTTTCAGAGCATGATGCTTTCAAAATTCAGGTTTGGTGATCAAGTCAAAGAGCCCTTGGAAAGGGGCTGAAGCAGCCAAAAGACTAAAATTTTGAAAATTCTTCAACAGCAAAACAGGGCATTTGAGGACTTTTTTTTTTTTTTGGTAGTAGTTTAATGTCGCAGTAACAACACAAAAGGAAGAGACAGAGGCACCTGTTACCAGGATCGGAGAGAAGAAAGGAAGGGGGGCAAGACCCGCCTTCTTTATTTTTTATATACATTTAGAAATCACTATTCATTGGAGGAAATCAGTTCTTCCTCCCTCAATCACAGTGGTCAAAGGAAATGTCCATCAAAGTTCTGTGTTCAGGAGAAAGGAATGTGAGTGATAAGATACAGTTACAATAACATGGCCATGTTTACAGAGAAAAGTGTGAGAAACTAGCTACAGAAGAATGACAACATCCAGAACTGCAAAAATCAGGGCAACAGTTTAATATCAGAGAACTATATAAAGGAGCAATATTACCTTGTATTTTGCAGGCATTTGCTGGAGAATCTTTTCCGAACAATGGTAACAGCTTCTCTCAGAACAGGAAAAGCAGTTTGCCTACCTCAGTTCTCATAATTTATTATAGCTATCATAAAAACCTTAGCTGCTTGTTATGGTAATTGTGACACAGCTATTAATGCAATAGAACCTTTCCAAAAGTTATTGTTCCACTGTGAAGTTGTCTCAGTGGATATCTTGAAACAAAGATGTGCCATCTGAACTGACAGGGCTTCAACAAAACATGAAAATGCAGTTATACCTTCTGAATAAGCACTGCAATGACATACAACCTTTATGTCTACAAAGTCAATTAACTAAAGGAAACTTTCATATCTGTCACTTTCCCTTAATTTTTCACTGAATGTTTCAGCCACTCCTCTAGGAAAAATTGATTAGGCTTTACTTGTTTTGTAGCTCCTCTAAAATTATTGCAGTTTCATGTGGAGAGAGTAAAAAACATACAACAAACATATCCTACCTGTTAAATTATATCAACAAATTTTATTTAATCTTCAAAAAATGTGTTGTTCACATATTTTTCCTTAGTGGAGGAAATGCATATGTTTAAGGACCACAATCTGGATCCTTTTTCAAGGATCTCCTTTAAGGGATGAAGGAAGACTATTCCTGTCCATTCAAGATATCACTGATGGTAGCGGATGGAAAGAATTTACTTTTTATCCTGAGAGCATATACATGACATCCCCCCACCCCTTCCTTTATCCACAAGTTGTGAGACATTAGGATTCTACTTGTCTTCTGCCATTCCCACAGGTACCAGGGCAGGAAGCCCATGGCTTACAAGGTGACCCCGTAGCAGAGCATGAAAGACTGCTTCCAGAGGTTTCCTCTGTCTTTCAGGAGGCTCCAATGCAAGTTTCAACCCTCAGTCTGTTCCTCTGATATTACATCTCTACTCAGGTGTTCCCTTCTCTGAGTAAGGAGAGGCATGCAAAACCATGCTTAGGAATTTACAAAATGGGTTCTTCTCTATTCTTCACTTTCTTTAACCTTTATGTGACATCCGAGCACTCATTCTTTTTCACCAATGACTGAACTGTGCAATTTAAGTAATTTCAAATCTTAATAAAAATAATTACTAATAGACCCTTGCATCTACTGGTGTCAAAGTTCATCATAAGACATTAAAAAAAGCCACAGACTTTTCTCAGAGAAGAAGTAAATGAAGGTTCAGCCAGGTTTAGCTGGAGGAAATTGAAAGACTTCTTTCAACTGCAATATGCTTCCAGAGATTTTCATCAGTTGAAGACAGGAGTTTTGATTCAGATAAGACATGATGAGTCACTGTTTGACTTGCGTACTGTATCATTCAAGAATTTTTTATTAGATGAAGCCCACCGTGACTGAACATGTTAAAATGGCTAGAATGAAAATATTGTTGCAGTATTTCAGACTGATCCTCCACCTTATCCCCATAAAGTGTTTCAATCACTCTTTAAAGCTGTTGCCCAGACAACACTGACCTGGCTCAGAATTGCACTCTGGAAATATTCTTTTAGTTTATACCAACAAAAGCTATAAGCAATCACAATACTTAAAGCACATTACAGTTTACATCTGTGGAAAAGCAATGACCAAGGAGAGTCTTATGATATTGTATAGGTCTTTTCCTTTTTTCTAGATGTAGCTGCATGTCGGACAGGAAGAAACTTGTGTACGAGTTTGGGAATCACCTCTAAAGATGCCTGTCTAAAGAAAGATTGTTAAATTTACATTTTGACACCAAAATAAATTATGCAATTCAAAAACACTAAGACTCCAGCAACTCTGAAGGAAGAAGGCAATTTATCTTTCAGATGAGAAGCAAATTCAGGTCCTGATCATTTATGATTACTAATGATCCTCAGCAGCAAAGTTATTTTGCAAACTTTGTGAAGTTTATTTTAAAGTTCTATTGCAGTGCTATTTATCTTTCTGTGTACTTTCTACTTGACTGAGATTTTCCAGTAGTTTCAACTGACAATATTTTTCATAAGTTACAACCTGATTTTGCAAATCTGACGTATGTATCCAAAAGTAGTCTCACTGATTTGATTTTAAAGTATTCACATGTCAAATGTTTACAAGAACACACCCGGGGCATCACGATCCCAAACTTTTGTATAGTGCTGCCATATACTTCTAATGGGAAGCACCTTCATATATAAGAAGGGACTATATACCTCAAAGAATTGTATGTCTGCTATTGCACTGAAATAACAGAGCCTTACAAGAAGTCATCTGGATTTCTTGGGCTGTGAGTTGCTTGAGATGCTTATTATAAATAAATTGCTAAACAATGACGGGTATTTCCAGAAAGAGGTACTCTTTATAAGGTTGAGTAGTATTTGAGTCAGTGGAGAGTTTTCTTCCTAAAGAGGTAAAAGTTTTTAACAAACAAGCAAGTCTTTTTCTCACATTCAAGTTACATTTTGTTGAACAAAGCCTATATCACAACTGAGCTGTTATGAATCTTTATTTTAGGGAAGTTCAATGATAACATCTTTGACTACTTCCAGAAAGTTCACTTCTCTGAGCACTTCTGATCTGTGGCATTTTACATAATTAAATTGTCTTGGTTGTAGCGTAATTGGTAACTTGTCTTGGTTTTAATTAGATTCCCTTATGGTTTGGGGTTTTTTTAATTACTTCACAACTTGAGGAAAGCTTCATTCTGAACATTTATCTGAAAACCCTGATGTGTTTCATAACATAGGGCAAAAAATATCTGTCATGGAAAATCTCACCAAGCAGGCATTCTTATATCTTTCAGTAAGGTTAGTATCAAGCAGCTTACCTTGTCATCCAATTTCCGTGCACTGAATGAAAGTTCAACGTAGTCATCATTGCCAGACAACTCCTCAGCAATCACCTAAATGGAAAGCTATGTTTGAGTTGTGCATGGTGTCATGAAAGGGGAGAACAATGCCATTTTTCAGTGTGAAGACTGCAGACCCCATTTAGGAAACTGAAGTGTGGTACAAGTTAATGTGTTTTTCTTTGCTGCCAGGAAGGGCTGAGAAAGTTCAGTGAATCCCTTGCTCAGCTGATGGGCAGCACCTTGGGCAGCCCAAAAATCTGACTCACTTTGTGTCGTGCAACTGTGCCTTGACACTCACCTGTCAATGGACAGATATCAGCATCCATCAGGGATCCCTTTCCTCTGACCAAGTACGTCTCCTCAGAGTGGAAAACAAAGAATTCCGTAGTCTCACAGTGTCCAAGGGGACAACAATGCTCTACAAGAGTTGTATTTGGGTATACAGACCAATTATTTTTATGCTGCTTCAGCATCATTTGGCAAGATAAATGAAAAAAGGAGTAAAGTCCTCTGTCATTAGTTGCCATGAAAGGCACATTTACAGTAGAAGAGTTCTCCTGGTATAGTCTTTCTCCAATAGCTACATTGGCAAAACCATTTACTGTAGACAGAGTCAGAAGCAAGTAACTCTAAAATAATATAGTGTAATTCTTTCAGATGGTGTAAGATATGTCAATAATGATGCCAGTCATTGTGCTGTGCAACATTAAAAAAAACCCCAAAAAATTCAACAAAACAAGTTTCCTGAGTAAACCATTAAAATGCTTTGGGGTAGAGAAGGCATTAACCAAACCTGGGATATCTCACTGAAAAACATTCTTTGAAACAAACTACATTATATTCTATTTGACAGGTATAAAACTTTTTTCCCTATTGTAAATGTTCTCCCCAGAGATTAAATCTCCCAAAAGAACCTGCTTCGTGGGTGTTTGATGTCCTTGGCCACACACTTGACAGCTATGCCAGCTCCCCAGACAGGCTCTGCTGTCTTCACCACTTGAAGTCCTCAGGGAGTTGCTGGGACACCCCAAGTATTCTTCAAACTGGCTTGGCAGCAGCTACCAATGACATCTCAAAACATCAGCCCATAAGAGGTGCATACAGCACATCTGTGTGAATGTATTTCAGAAAGGGCAGCAGCTGCCAGAGGCAAGAGACACAAAGGAAGGAGAGGTAGGAGGCCTGCAAGGCCATCCTAAAGAAGATCCAGGAAGAGGCAAGGAAAAGAAGATGCTGTGGGGACAAAGCTGGAGTCCTGGAGGAGGCACCTCTGAGTGTGTACACCCACAGGAAAGCCCATGCTGGAGCACAGATACTCCCGAAAGGTCTGTGGCCTATGTGTAAAAACCCAGAGCAGAGCTAAGAAAATGAGTGTAAAAACCTAAAGAGCAGCAAAAAAAAAAAAAAAATCACCATTTTCTGATCCTGACCTGTGTCATCTGGCACCTCATCAAAGGGACGGAACACAACATGAAGTGAAGGCAAAGGGAGTGAAGACTATGAACGGGGCAGGAGAGGTGTCAGAACTGAAGCTGAGCACAGAGAGAGGGCAGGCAAAGTATTTTCCCTAAGATGTTTTTTTTTGTCGTATTTGTTTCTCAGTACCTGAATCAGCAGTTAAAATTTACATTGATTGGCAAATAATTAAATTAAGTAAAATTCCCTGAGTTGAGACTATTCTGGCTGTGACATCTCACAGCAGTGAGCTGTGGTGTTTCTCCGTGCAAATACTCACATGCAGCCACACAGGGGCACAGATGCTTAACTGTGCATTAAAGCACCATCACACAGGCATATATGTGGTGTGTCACATCTGCCAACCAAACATCAGCTTGCTGGAAATTTAGCCCACAGAGTTTGACACATTTCTCTTCCATATACTTTGATGTTTTAAATGTTCTGGTTAAGCTGTGTATTACCTTCATACCAAGTTTCATGAATATGTTTAACAGAAAATAATGAACCCGCTCTTATAAGGTTTACTGACTTCCAGGTGAAGAAGCTGAACAATGCTCTGTCTGCACCCCACAGTCATATTACAAAATTGTGTGGATGAGACATTACACAGTCTAAGGGCTAAAAAAGTTACAGCAAGACATGCTAAGATAGGAACTATGAAAAACTCATAATTCAGTATGCTGAACAAGTTAGGAAATTAGTATTTGTAATTTCTGTACTTGATAGACGCCAGCTATATCCCCAGATCTAGAAATAGTGATAAATAAACAGTTTTTACTTTTTCTGTTAAGACAACAAACTTTTCACACAATATTTTTTTTGTCTGGGTTCAGTTTCTCCCCTTTGAGTGAAGTTGCTCTTTTGTACTGTTGGCCAGAAGCCAAAGGGCATAACTAACATCCATATTTCATGGTTATCATCCAGTGTGAGGCCAGCAGGGACTAATAACTCATTTTCTCTCATCTTCTGTTTATCACAGTGATTTAATTTTTGCCAGAACACTCCACTAACAAGCTTAATGATTTTAGTTGTACCAGAGCATTTGTGTTTTCGTAAGACGAAACTCCTTTGTGTTCCTCAAAAAACAGAAGGGGAGTCCAGAACACCACAGCGATGAGTGAGATGAAGTATGCTCAGATAATCCCAGCAGGCAAATCATACCAAGTCATTGAGGGAGCAAAACTCTTTCCTGGTTCTATTCAGCCAGATGAGTGGGGAACTCCTTTTCAACCCCAGACCAAAGGCAAGTTTACTGTATGCATTTCAGCAAAGCAATTCCCAGACAAGCACTAAGGAAGACATCTAAGAAATCAAACTCCCTGGGCTCTCAGAAAGCATTATTTCTCACAGTCTGCTAACTCTTTTGTGGCAGAAGGAAGAAAAAAATTCCAAACAATCAAGCAAAAAGAAACCCATCTGGCTAATCGCACATTAAGGAAAAAAATCCTTTTCAACCTCATGAGGCAACAGAGCAGAGATCCCCAAAGCAGAATATTTTATTACAGCCTTCATCTTAATGCAGAGCTGCAAATGTCACAGGCATGCCAGGTTCAGTGCAGACAAGACTGATCTCCCAAACAAGCCAGCATGGAGAAGGATGAAAGAGGTAATAACACTGATTTTCAGATTTCAAGATACACATGGGGCTATAACAATCTAGTCCTTAGTTGCATTACAACACATCTAAAATTAATCTCACCAAATTTTTCCCTTTTTTTTTTTTTTTCCTAAGAAACTGGAAAAAGCCCAAGGGAAAAGAAACATAAAGATCCTTCATGTGTCAAAGCAGGTCAAAAAGAATTTCTGAAGGTTCTAGTCCTTCAACTAAAAGTATTAAAGGAACAGACGTTACTTGCTCTCATCCAAGTACCTTAAAAGTAGTAGTAGCAAATATTGTGGCTTTTGTACAAATCAGGCATTATTTGTTGCCATTTCCTTAAAACAAGTGTTTGTCAGAAACAGTACAAGTCATCAAATAAACAATTTAAGTACATTTCTCAATCAAGGGTTGTTCTAGTGACTTAGCAGGATGCTTTTAGGGAGAATTAGTCACAATAGATATTTCCAAATAACAGGAAAACAAGACACTGTTTAAGACTGACTTACTGTTATAGATGACTTTCCTGCTGTGTTGCCATGTTTGAGTAAGGACTTGGAGAGCTTTCTCTGAGAAACAATCTGCACAAAAATAAAAACAAAGGAAAGAATAATTAGAATCTGCAGTAAACACATGGTTTATTGTTATTTCATTTTTATCTTGCCTTTTATTTCTCTCTTTTGTATCAAGGTACTTTCTCAATCCATGATCAGAGTTAACACAGTAAGACCACAACCAACAAGAAAGGCCAGGGGGGCTGCACAGGATGCAATGGAAGGACAAAACAAGCAGTTGGGGTCAAGCAGAGTGGGGAGAACACAATTGTTGAACAGAATAGTGAAAAAACCATCACAGATTTTCCTCAAGTGTTGCAATGATGGTGACAAAGGACAGAAGTAAGGTTTAAATGAACTTAAAAGACTATAAGAAGGGAGCTGTACACAGCAAAGCTATCAGAGATATCTCCAAAACTCATTTATTTTTATAGGAAATGGAAGTCACTTACAAAGAGAAGGCATTGATTTTATTTCAAAATATCAGCAACTCTAAATTCAGGGCAGAAGCAAGCAAGCAAGGTGCCCCATAGTTTCAGTTCCAAAACTGTCTCCTCTGCTTACCAGGTACCAGGCCTCCCCCAGAACTCAGCATTACAAGTGAACTTGGTCATTAACCAAGTTATAAGTGTACTTCACATAACTGTTATCAGAGTGACACTGGCAAAAGGTGTTCTTTGCCATATGAATAATGACTAACATTCCCTTACAAATTTGAAACATTTGAAACTAGAGCAGTAAAAATATTAGAAAAGGAAAATACCTTACAATAATGCAGAATTTCTAGGCTATAATGAAGTGCCAGGTCCCTCTTCTCTGTAAAGTTAATGCTGTATTAATTTATTTATTTTTTAATTGGAAAACTTCAAAATTTAGACAGATGTAAAGGTAACTCAAAACACAGCTTGGAAGTTACAATATTATTTTTAATGTGACAAAACTGTACTACGATTGTGCTGTACAGATACTGAGTAAAAGACTGGTTGTGTCCTAGGAAAAACCCTAACCTCTTGAATGTGGCTTTTATGCTAGAAATAGTCCTTTGCACATCCAGCTTGGACAACTTCATCAGGATTGCTGATCTAAATGATTCAAAACCAGACATCTTTGTCAAAATATGCCAAAGTATTGTTTGTAAAAGAAAGGCAATCATGAAGTGAAAAGAATAGTTCCAGGCCCTTTACATTAGAGTCCTGGGCATCATGCACATTTCGGCAATAAACTACACCAGCAGGTAATGGCTTGAGCTGGAGGAGTCTGAGTGATGCAAAGTTGCATCCAGGCAAAAAATATGCTGTGATACAGGAGTGAAAAAGATGTAAATTTTAGCCTAACATCACCATGGGGATACATGTTTGTCCTGCCCATCAATTTGCTGAATTGAACAGAAAAGCCAAAGCTGCACCTCAGATTATCCTCAGAAAGTCATAATAGAAGCAGCAAGACAGAAGCAAGTTTGAAATGGGCTTTAAATATGAGATAGGAGAACCATCATATGGCAGGACAGCACATCAGGAATCACTGTGTCCAGTTTCTTGTTCCTATTGCAGCTATACCTGACAGGGGTGTGTCTAATCAGTACTTAGAGATATCCAGAGGCAGAAGGAAACACCCTCCTCTGGATATCTATTACTGTATTCATTATCCTTACTGTAAATGTATTTTCCTAACAGCTAATCCAATTCTCTGCAGTTCAAGTCCATTATTTCTATCTAATGAAACATGAATAAGTAAAACAATCTTTTTCCCTTCCTCTTTCAGGCAATCTTTGTATCTGAAGACTATTATCAACTCCCTGCAGTCTTCTTTACTACAGAAACTGAGTTTATGACCATATTTTCTAGCCTTCAAACCATTCTCTCTGCTCTCTGATGAGTCTTCACAGACTGGCTCACACACACTCTTAGAATAAGGCTCAAAATTTGCCATAACAACCCTGGTCCTTCCTATGCAAGAAGAGCTTCTCATTGCAAGGCTGCTACACTCCAGAATTGCATTTGACTTATTTTAAGAACACCGTGATACTGTTAACAAATGTTTGCGTTACAACCATTTCAGATTGCCAGCTGCATTTTTGCAGCTGGCTGTTACTTAAGTGAATAATTTGACACTCCTTTTTGGACTGCCTTCCACAATGCCATCAGCTCCCAACATCTCACTCAATTTTCCAAACTAAATTTTGGATTTCAACACCCGCGTTGGTCCGTGGCAACAACAGACAGGACTACAAGTAAGATGACAGTACTGCCAGGATTTAGAAATTCTTTTTCTTCCCTAGAATCTTGGAAACATTGTTTGCTGTGACCTTTTAAGTCATCCCTACCTCTATTTTCTTGCCAGCCAAACAGGTTCAAGTACAAATCATTGTAGTCCCGTGAACTGCAAAGTGCAATTTAAAAAACCTTGTTTGAGATTCTCAGATGGGAGATACTACAGAAATACGACAGATTATTCTTAACATATAATTAAACCATGGGTTCTGTACCAGCCAGACAATTAATTATGGCAGCTGAGGAGCAGGGCCCATTTATCTCCACGGCCTCTCCTTCTTCCCCAAGATGCACAAGCAACTTTGTAAAATACATTAAGTTTTTCCACTGAAAGCTATGGGTATGGTCTGCCAGATATCTTTTCAAACATCTTACATATATTTAGCCATGGTATGAGATAGAACTCGGGTGGAACCTGTCCTTCAGTAGCCTCCTTTAGACACAGCAGGACTTCTCCCCCTGAACTACCCAAACCTTCACATCTCCAAATGGTCACAGCTGCTTTCCAAAGGGTCACAGCTTTCAAGAGGCATTGCACAGCTTGGGAGCTCCTATGCAGGTGGCAGACAGACAGCTCATAGTTCCAGAGAGGATAATTTATTCTGACGTTCTCATTAGTGGACTGCATTAATTACACTTGCTCTCGAAGCCAGCAGCATCATTGCGACACAGTGAGCACTTTGCATATGTAAATCTGTGTATTTGGATGCAAGCATTAACCAGTTGTTAATGAGCTGGCCACTAAAACCAATACTCCATCTGGCAACAATGTGCCAACATCGTTTCCTCAAACTGTAACGGTAATTGCAATAACTGTAAAGAAGTCTATTTTCCATAGCAGTAAATTGACTTTTTTGTTCATGCTCTGTACAAAACAGGTCTCGCTGGTTAAAAGAATCACTTCTATGGAAGCTGCCATCAATTTTCTGTCATATTTTTGTTAATGTAACAATGTAAATCTTCTTCTGAACATTATAATAAAAAGCATTTGCTGACCTGATTGTCAGACAGCAAGTCTTAAACAATGATAACTCAAGGGACTAGCAAGCATTAGTCTTAGTTCAGAGTTACAGAGACAGCTGAACTGGCAAAATGTCTTACAAGAAAGTAATTGACTACAAGTCTTTCATTTGTCAGGAGTTTTCGGTTTGACTCTGACTTCAAAAACTTGCAATTTAAAACTTCTGCTTCAGAGAAAAAAAGGTTTGTCCAAAACAGATGTGAAGAAGTGCAGAAAGTAAATGTCTCTCTTCTTTCTAAAACACATGTAGTAGAATCCAGTTCAGCCCTAGTAAACCTCATTACACTTCCAGAACATGTCTTTTCATGAACGTTTTATTAGAAACATGACCTACCACTGAACAAACTGATGTAGTAACCTGTCCTGTTTGAGGCTGTTAATTTTCTTCTTAGTAGCTGGTACAGTGCTGTGTTTTGTATTTAGCAGACAATAATGTTGATAACACACTGATGTTTTGGTTGTTGCTAAGTAATGCTTACTCCAAATCAAGGACTTTCTGTTTCCCATGTTTTGCCAGGGAGGAGGCGCACAAAAAACCAGGAGGGAGGATAGCCAGGGTGGTTGACCTGAACTAGCCAGAGGGATATTTCATACCACAGAATGCCATGTTCAGTATATAAACTGGGGAGAGTTGGCTGTGCTGATTGCTGCTAAGGGATGGGCTGGGTGTCAGTCAGAAGGTGGTGAGCATTTGTACTGTGCCTCACTTGTTCCTCTTCGATTTTACTTTCTCTCTCTCTCTCTCTTTCTCCTTTCCATTAGAGTTATTGTTATAATAATATTTTATTTTGTTTTAATTATTAAACTGTTCTTATCTCAACTTTTTCTTTCTGATTGTCCTCTCCACTGTGGCAGGGATGGGGTAAGGGGAGTGTAAGCAAGCACCTGCTTGGTGTTTAGTTGCCAGCTGGGGTTAAACAACAACAGCCCTTTTTGGTGCTCAGTGAGGGGCTCGTGCAAGGACCAGACCTCAGAGGTTTAAGAGGTGAGACTAAAAGGAGTGAAGTTCATTTGCAGCTACAGACACATACAAAGTACTACCCAGTTCTGGACTAAGAGCACCACATGTCCAATAAAACATCATACTGAATATGTTTGAAAGAGGTGGAAACAGGAACGGAATTTAAAAGCCACTGCTCTGTCTCTGAGAGGAAGGATATGCACAGGAAATTATTCCTATTTATCAAATATGCAACCATCTCAACAGAACATCATCTCAACTAGATTCTGGTCTGCAGTGATAAGGGATGTCAGCTCTGTGGTAAGATGGGGGTGGGAAATTCCCTTGAAGATCATCTTAATTTGTCTTATTACATACAAGCCCTTACAGGTTAAGGACAGATCTGGACAGAAGCTCAATATCACTGTAATGAAATCTGGATTCATATCTCTATTCGATCCTAATTCCAATTTAAAATATCTAAAATATGCTCTGTGCTTTTCTTTTTCCATTATTTTAAAAGTATGAACAGATGCAAGACCCTAGATAAAAGCAGCGAGGCGCTGGCACCAGCGGTATGCCGTGCATTGCTCAGCAGTCAGTCAGAGACAAGGACTCTGATGAAGGTTTGCTCTCTCCTAAGCCTGAGTCGTGACTGATCAGCACTGTGTAAGATGAGTTGTGAAATATAATGACTTGTTTTACCCAGCTGGTTTAAGAAACTTTTAAAATGTCTTTCTCTATGCGGTCCTTTCTTAACCAAATATAGGGATAACTTTCAACAATATCATACAGAATTCCCAGTGCTCACATGATGCCTTTTTCCAGGCTGGCAGAAGATAGAAAAACTGGAGACTTAAGATTATGGGGAAGGGGGAAAGCAGGTACCTTTTATTTGCGTGAAGTCAAAACATACCGGGGGAGGGAGAAGGGCAGTCCCCCGCCCCATCTGGTGGCTGTTCCAAGCAGTCCCTGAGAGAGCAAGAGGAACCGCAAACCCCGAGCGAGAACCCGTATTTATAGTGAGTTTTACGATTCCATATAGTTGACAGAAATCTCCCAATTAGAGCGGGGCACAGTTACATGTAAGATGGACATTGGACCCTGTATTACTTTCATGTTTCTAGCATCAAAGGAGATAAAGTGCTCTCATTTTGGGGGCAGTGAGGGATAACATGGGGAAAACCTGCCCCTGTTATGGCTAGAGTAGCAGGGGTATTTGAGGGTATGGGTCTCCTATCATTTACTAGTTCTATAAACATCAGTAGTAGAAAACTACAGAGTTTTCTACACAGGGAATTAGAGTAGCATAATGAAAAAGCAAAACTCAATTTCGGCATCACATAAGTCAAGCTAAAACCAATATTTAAATACGGATTTTTAACCAAGTCATTTCAACAGCATTGATTCAGCTTTGCAAGGTGCCACCCTGAGCCAGAGGTCAAGTGTCTCAAATTCTTTATTCAGATTATTCTCTTCTGCACATTGGACTTTCTTATAGTAACCCCAAATTTAGTTATTTACACAGCCAGATTAAGCACAAATTTCCCTCAACAGTACACAACTTGAAGAATTTCTTGTATCTCTTCCTTGCTAGCTGGGATAGCCAGACAAGTACCTTTTATTTCTTAGCACCTCTATGTTAATTCCTCTCCCAGATGTGTTATTCCTGTTGTAGGGACTTACATAGTTGCTTAACTTTCTTCTAGCCAACCTAAATCTTTTCAGGACTGCAAAGAGCATCTAGCCACATTTTAGTAGCCTTTTTTCCTTGATCCAAATGCCTTTTACACAGACTGTTGGCAAATACTTCAAGCCTGGAGAAGCAATCTCCCACCAAACAGCAGTGGTACATATAGAGACAGAGTAGTTTTCTAACAGGAAAGAAAGGTAGCAATCATACTCTTTCAAAAAAAGTCTCAAATCTTGCATCAACCCTTATGTCATGGTTTAACCCCAGCCAGTAGCTCAGTCTCACACAGTCACTCATTTATTCCACCCCAGTGAGATTGGGAAGAGTAAGAAGTACTCAGAAGAGCAAAAGTGATAAAAACTCATGGCTTGAGACAATGACAGTTTAATATA
The DNA here is from genome assembly GCA_013398175.1 of Climacteris rufus. Lineage (NCBI taxonomy): Eukaryota > Metazoa > Chordata > Aves > Passeriformes > Climacteridae > Climacteris > Climacteris rufus. Next base: position 184,471 of record VZRZ01006124.1, read on the forward strand.
TAAAGCAGTTGCTGTCTTGCCAAGTTGGGGTGGGGATTTTAACATGTACAATTAAAATTACTTGACTGTATCCACAAAATCATTTTTATCCTCTATGCATAACAAGAGAAGGATTTCATGGTATGTAAAACTCAGGACATAACCATATCAAAAGTATTTGCCAGTTATGCTACATGCTCTCTTAAGCTCTCCCCTTCTAGCCTAAAAGCAAGTACAACCTTTAAAGCACCGTTTTCACAGCTACAAAGTCTCCCAACTGAAGGACAGCAATACTTCAGTGATATTGCTGTAAGTGGAATGAGGCAACCAGAGTGACTAGACAAATGACTGGAGATTTAACATTTGTGAAAGGTGTCTTGAATCTTACAAATTAAAATATTAGTGCACTCTTACTATAATCCATTCAAGTCAAATACTGTAAGATTCTAAATGCCCACAAATAAAATGTCAGACCTTAACGATGTTTCACCTGTGTCGGTGAATAATGAAAGACCAATTTCAAGCACAGGCAGCAGAAGTAGCTCTGCCTCACAGTGTAAAAACTCTCTCTCCTTTTTCATGCATTCTTCTCTAGCCTGGTTTGTGGCAAAGCAAGATTTATACAGCTCTGATGTGCTTGTGTTTGTGTTGCTATCTATCCCCCTGCTCCTTTTGAACCCACCAAATAGTTTTCACAAATGGTGGCACATAGTTGCAGATGCAGCAAGCATACTACATTGCAACATGAAGAGAGACCAGACATAATGTAAATGCCGGTGACCTTACTCCACTCTCATGGAAAAAAGGTTTGGAGAACGTGTCACAGATATCCCTTCAGGAGAACTAGTTCAGATGTATAGGTCCACAGTGAAGAAAGTTTCGTTCTGTCTAACTGCTCATAGAATTCTTATTTCTTGGTAGAGCCAGTTCTAGTGTTATAATCATTCTTTCTGTACATATGATTCTTTCTGTACCATATTCACCACTCTTCAAGATTTCTTTTGTTCACTATAGTATTGTTCAGTTCAGAGTCTATTTACAGCTGAATTATACCTCTCCCTGTCTTTGTTAAAGACCTGTACCTGAAAACAGTGAATCAAAACAGAACACTGAGAAAAAAAGATATGCCTATCACAAGAGGCATAATGTTATTACAGGAAATAGCTTATCAATGGCATAAAAGGTCTTTGAATTTAATTACTGTGTAGAGTAGCAGCTCTTTTAGAATTAGTCATAATAAAATCTCAGTATAATAGCAAACTAAATTTTAAATTACTTTTCTGAAGACTGCTATAGTAATTCATACAAAAAGATAAAGCATGTGAAAACAAAGCAGTACAAACTGTACAAGTAATTCCATTGACTATGGCAAGATTCATCTAGAACAGAAAGTCTTACAGTTTCAGAGATCATGCTGCAGTGGCAAACCAAGAGCTTCCGGGGGATAACTCAGGTGCTGAAAGAGTTAGGTAAAGTTAGGTAGAGTGCTGCGTTCATTATTTGCTTCTGCTCTGAGTCAGTCCTGGTAGAAAATGATACTCACATCTAATAAAGTACATTATTCATCCCACTAATGAATGGAGCAACTTCATTTGGAGGAGATCAAAGGCCAAGTATTTAAAGGTATCTAGATACCCGAGGAGGCACACAGACATCTAATGAGATTTAGGAATTCAAATACCCTGAAAAAAGATGTCTTTTGCATCACAGAAGCAGTCAACAGCCTATTAAATAAATATTCTCATTCAAACTATTTCAGTTTAATTAATTCAGGTGCAATCATGACTCTTTTAGCCTTTCTCTAATTCAAGAGCAAGGGGATTTGCAACGGCTGAAACTGAACTAGCAATCAGTCAGCATTTTCAAACGCATAATCTGCTAATGGCATGTATTATTAAAAGTACACAAGAAACAATTACACTCTTTACTGAGAAGGAAGATTTTTCAATCCAATTTGTACAAAAATATGTGTATGGGTAATATTAAATCTCAGAATAATACTACAAAATGTTCTTGACAGGAAAAGATTTATCTCTCTACAAGTTTCTTCTGCTACTAATTGAGCAAGTAAGGGAGTTACAATATTTTAACTCTTCTGGAAGTTAAAAGAAACTACACAAGGAATGGAATCCCAAATCTGAAAATGGCAAAGACATGCCATGGTAAGTAATGAAAGAAAAGCCACAAAATATGTCACAGAGAATAATCCAACCCACAGAGCTGGGGTGGTTCATAGCATTTAAGAACTAACAACTTTATTGGGTGGGAGAACACACAACTAGACCAGCTCATCCAAATTAACCACAGGGATTTTCCATACCATGCACCCAAACCCAAGATCAAACCACCACACTATCCCAGTTGAATACCATGGAAATCAGATTATTAAATTTCTGTGTTTGACCATCTAATATTTTTCCTGCTGTTTTGTTTTCATGGATGTAAAACCCCAACCCACTAAAAAAAAAAAATCAATCTCCCCCTCCCCTTGTTGTTTTGACACTCAAAACAAATAATCACAGATTTTGTGAGAAACCAAAAAGCAACAGAAATAGAAAGACCTCAGTGATTAGATAGGGATTCAGTTGGAAGTGATTAGTCTGGGTGAGTGGAGTGCCTAAACACTTTTCCTAGGAATAGAGAAGGGGAAAGAGAAAAACAAAGAGGAAAGAGAAAGGGAAGAATCTATTCTCCACAGTTACAGACAACATCTGTAAAACTACAACCAGGGATGAACTATTCACAGAATCTAAAGCACCTGTAGGAAAGTGATAGGTCACCTTTACACTGTGGTGCCCCAAGATGGCAATTCCAATATTACTGGTTGTGATTTCACTGCTTATCACCACAAAGCTGCACGGGTTCCTCTGCTTGCCAGTGCCTATGCAAAGAACAGCAACTATTTAGAGTTAGATTAGCGGGTAGATGCACAGCCTGACAGAGCATCCCAAGCCATTTCTGCTGAACCAAAAAGCACAATGTCAAGTCACTGGTCTACCCCAACACTCCTACTCCAAACAATGAGAGCTGTCATCTACAGCAGCAGCAGCTCGAGAAGGCTCATATTACTGCCTTCCTCTTTAAGTAAGACCAGCTAAATCTAAGTCATCCCTGCTCTGATTAATTTTAATTTGCCAATTCAGACTTTCTTTTGCCACTTGAAGACTACTACAAATATTTGCAAATGTTTCCACACGACATAGGACTGAGGGTTCATTATGCCTCTGTTTAGGCACAGGAAGCTGTCAAAATTGTGAGGGTGCCAAACATTGGGACAAAGCTCAGAGAGACTGTGGTAACTCCATCCTTGGAGACATTCAAAACTGGACTGACAATCCCCTGAGCAATCTGCTCTAATCTGTTTTGAGCAGCAGATTGGAGACTCCAGAGGTCCCTTCTCACTTCAGTTACTTTACAATATGAAGAGGAAGCGGCACATTCCCAAATGTCTATGTCACTTCCTTGTGTGGTCCTTCAAGTAAACTGCACTAAGCTGTTGCTCCAGAGACACCACCTGGAGCGATGCATCCAGTTTTGGGGTCTCTGGAGCAGGGCCATGAAGAGATGGTCAGGGGAGTGGAACACCTCTCCTTATGCAGACAGGCCAAGAAAGTTGGGGTTGGCCAGCCTGGAGAAGTTAAGGTTCTGAGGCGATCTTTGAGCTCCTTCCAGCACCAAAGGGAGCTACAAGAGAGGTGAAGAGCGACTTCTTACAAGGGCATGCGGTGACGGGACAAGGGGTGATGGCTTTAAACTAAAAGAGGGTAGATTTAGACTAGATACTAGCAACTAACTTCACTGTGAGGGTGGTGAGACACCAGAACAAGTTGCCCAGAGAAATTGTGGATGTCCCATTGCTGGAAATGTTCAAGACCAGGCTGGATGAGGCTTGGAGCAAACTCGTCTAGTGGAAGGCCCATGACATGGGGGTTGGAACTAAATGGTCTTTCAGTCCCCTTCCAATCAAAATCCCTCTGGGATTCTATGAAACTAATTTCACAAATATGCTTCTGATTAAGAGTAATCTTTGTGAGGTTACAAGCACAACACGGTATAGTTTCCTTGCTTTAATAGCTACCATATTACTGTACAACTTAATTGTTAAACCCCAATATTACTGAACATTAACTTTATGCATTTACATAGAAATTAACTGTAAAATTAAAAATAATTAAAAATTTAAAATAACATATTTAAAATATTTATAGTTTTTAGTTATGCACCTTAACCTACCATTTAACAATGTCACTTTATTGAAACAATACAACATGGACAACTTAATTGCTTGGAGTATGGTACATTCTCTTGATGTAAACTTCCTTTAGAAACTCCATATTATAAACTGTGTGTAATTGCACACCATATTTTAAGACTATGCTGCTGAAACTATTTGTTTGCACTTTCAACTTTACTACTTTCTCTAATATTTCAGGGCTTGTTTGATCTGGCTATCATTCCAACAGTACAGAATAGATTTGTTAATATTCTGCCAATCTGCACGTTACCAGGACAATCAAGAAGCTGGGAAATTGGAATGCAGAAAGAGCGAAAGGAACACACTTCTAGTACTTAAAAACACACAAATAAATTCCCCCTAAACACCTTGCACTAAACCTCCTTCTGTCAAACCCTTCAGGAGATAATCTGCTCCTGTTTTACTTGAAAGGGCAACTTTTGAGGATGATGGACAAAACAAATCACTTTAAGGAAATGCCTCTATTTAGCACATTGACATTTACACAATTATACTCAGCAGGTATCTATGCACAACCATTTGTTCTTCTGTGTTTAAATGCTGTGGTATAGGAAATTCCTGTTGATGCATCTGCTCTTCACATCGAGGTATGACTGACTGCACACCAGGGTGCTGTTAACCACAGTATTTACTAGGAGAGGCACTGAATTCACTTGTCCTGGCAGAGGCAGTGTAAATAAATCTTGATGAAAATCCAGTGGGATGTCACCAGACAGTATATGGCTCAGGATCTAACAGTCAACAAGTCACTGCCCTTATCTCTCTCTTGGAACACAGATTTATTAGAGCATTTGGGAGGAGATTACTGACACCTTCCAAATGAATGCATTTCTTCATTGTTCGCATCCAAGACCCCAAATTTCTGACAAACTTGTACTGGGTAGGCTACATGTAAGATTTAGATCAGAAGAAAGAGAAAGTTCACTCCTCTCTGTCAGCTTACTGCACAACCATTCTACTGTCTTTCCCAGCATTTATTATTCCTACTAATTTTCTTTTAGATAGAAGTATTAAATTATCTGTGCAAACATGCAGGTTTACTACACTTTTAATCTACAAACAGGTACAGGTAGCAGTGAATCACTTAGAGATCGACTATTACCCAGAAGAGAGAAATAGAAGTTGGCTCTTTTATAGGGGTGAGGGTGGAAAGGGAATCAGTCTTTCAGACTATGCCTAAAAATCTACAGCTTTCCTGGATGTCTTAGATAAGACCTACTTGCAATGGGAAAGTGAACTGGGAGGCAGATACACACCCTCACACAAAACTCTATTTCATTCAGGCATTAAAGTAATGTAGAACAACAAACTTGTGTCAAAATAATCTCAGGAAAAGCCATGGGTCTATTATCTTCATAAAAAAATGCTGTAATTACACCATAAAGCCAAGCATGTACAGTCTGTGCTTCAGGATTTTCAATGCTGGACTCCTCACAAAGGCTTTACTTGGATGACAGTTCCAGTGCTACTATTTTGGAGTTTCTTAAATCAGTTTTAAATTATATAAAGATAAAAAACTAGAAAAGGTGGGGAGGAAACACCACAAAAAGAAAGTCTAAATATGAGATCAGACTTCTCCAGTCTACATTACTGCGAACAGAATTCACACTGTTACTTTTTCTTGGTTACCATTAAAATTACACTGCAATGAACCCAGCTGTGTGCTATTTATAGACATCAAATCATTACAAAGATATTTATGCTATAGGCAGCAGCAATGACATTTTCCCCCCTTCTTTTTTGAGCCAATTAAGCGAGAAGAACATTATAATAACATTTTGTTTTGTTTCCCATTCCCCTTGGTGTTATAGGATAGCTTATTTTCATTGACTGAGACCACAAGAAGTCTGTCAAAAGGAGGAGATTGTATAGTGCACTGTAAGTATCCTAAATGCCAACATCTTCATGTTGAGCTTTTAATTTAGTAAATGCATATATTTCATATTATTTATCTTGCTGAGAGGACTTTTCCTCATTCAGCATGTTTGGCCCAATAGCTTTGGGAAGAAAATCAAAGTGATTAATGTGTGGTGTGGCTGAGGGAGGAGCAACAAAAGGTGAGACAACAAGAGACAAAAGCCTTGCAGCATCTTCCATGACAAGTTATCCTGTTCAGAATGCAAACTTACGTGGAACCACTACACAGGATAATCTAAACAAGAGCGCTGACTGCTCTCGTCACACGAGCTACCACAACATAGAGAGCAAATCTACACTCAGCTCAGTGAAATTTGGCATCACCATTATGGACAGAGCAGAAATCTGTGCTATGAAACCCTGCACGACAAAAACTCTGCCAGTTTGAAATAAACCTGGGACACTGTAGCGTGCAACCAGTCAGCAAGATGGAAATTCACTACACACTTGGCTTTGATAACTTCTAGATAACCTCTACCTCTTGTGGGTAGGACTCATCACCCTTAAACTTAGTAATCTAAAAAGTTAAGTGTCTCCCCTAAGCCAGCTGTCTAGACTTTCTTGAAAACTAATGAGGACAGACAAGTATCTCCTGAAGACAATTTATCCTAATCCATGATAGGTGTCTAAGGTAGAATGAATCAATGGTTGGAACTATCTGTTTCTCCCCACTGAACAAAAGATGGAAATCAGAAGAGGAACTTAGTCTAGACACCTAACTTTTGGTTATCAGTCCCAGACTGATAGTCTGGGAAATTAATCCAACCCTATCTCTCTATTTGCCACATCACCAGGCACTACCCTATGTGAATAAAGTGTATTTTTAAGTGTTTCTTGGACTCAGAATTCCCTGACTTCAAGCTGTACTACAGCAGTAAAACAAACCAGCAGAAGTTCTCAATTATCCTGTTCAAAGCACCAATTCAGAATTTTGTCGTGAATGATAAATCTCACCCAACAGTCATTCAACAAAGCGATGTATTTCATATATATACAAAAAACAAGCAACAAGGGAGAAAAATGGCAGTGACACTTACTTGTCCAAGAGTGCACTCCATGCCACCCAGGAAATCTGCTTCCTTCAGGCCATTGTGATTGCTGCTAATGTCATGGACTTCAAACCTCAATCGCTGCACTTCTTCAAAATAGAAGTCCACCGTGAACAGCTTGGAGAAGACAGGATTTATACAGGTTCGGATCACTTCTGTCCTGTCGACCTGCCAAATCAGAAAGAGGTCACACAAGTAGTTTCTCTTTCTGCCAGTGACTGACTACCATGAGCTCCTCAAGTACACTTTGCTCATTTATCAGGACCGACAGCTGGTACTTTGGCCATGGACACTCCTGTTCGTATTGTCAGCAGCCGCTGCTGTTTCTGTGCTGGGCTGATCAAAAGCACAAGATAAAGCCATCTTCCCTCATCTCTCCTTCCAGCAGCTCTTTGGTAGGAACATGGAGAACAACCTGCAGCTTCCCTTGCAGGGTGAAAAACAGTTGCCCCACCCTTGGTATATATCAGATCAGTCCAGTGGCAGAGTCAGGAGCTGTGCACAGGCAAAATGACTGTCTCGTGCTAGACTAATAACTGGGAAATAAACTATAGAATAACTATAGAATTTACATCTCCAGCAGTACCTGTCCATCATTATAAAACACTAGCAGAGTGATACAGTTTCATCAAATAAATGGAAAAGCAAGTAACACTCCCAGTAATTACTTATTTTGGAAAATATGCATGATTAAGGGGTGGAGAACTGGATTCACAGCAACAACTTCTCTTAAAAAATATCAATTTTTCCACCCTGCTACATTGCATCACAAGAATGTGATGCGTTACACATTGTTTATCCTGACTTCTGAGCCTCAAAACTGTTAAAGAAATATCATTAAATCTTTGTCACCATTTATTTTAAAAAGTGCTCATAGAGTACTTTCCAGTTCTCTTAAAATGTAGTACTTGAGTTTCCTGTTTTTAAAATAGGCCTTTGCTATTTTTTATTATGATGCATCATTGGTGACAGTGTAAGCAGTGAAGCAATTTCCTTTTTTCCACTCTCTTTGCCTCAGCACAGAAAAAAACTTAATAATTCCGTAAGATTAAAGGAACTGATCCTGAAATGAAGTAGGACTTCGGTACATCAGTCACTAGATAGGAGGCGGCTGGTGTGCCATGGAACAGAAAAATTAAATTGCTCAGAGGAAGAGTGATGAGATCCTTTGTCTGATTGCTGATCAGGAACATCTGTTGTACAAAAAATGACAGCCATTTGCTTCACTTTTCAGAGTTTATAATGCATTAGCCTTGCTAGTAGTTATCGGCAAGGACACAAAGAGTCAAGCAAATCAAAAGCAGGGGAAAAAATGAACAGTTCCTGGTAGCACAGATTTATTTTGGTACTCATCAAAGGTGTCAGATTGACAGCTCTGACAGCCAAAATTCTTTAGCTAATCATCAAACAGATGCTACCAGTCATCGAATAGATGCAAACCAGAGTTACCACTGCTGTCTTTGCACACAGCTGTGTCAATGTGCTCTGACTATGCCAGGATGAGACCATCACAAAAAGAACAGCAACCTTACTTACAAATTCATTTCTTAATACATTTGCTTAGACTAGCTAAAAATGATGGGTTTTATATCAGTCATGCAAAGAATAATGAGAATAATGTAAGGAGAGAAAGGATACCAGCTGTCTTCACTCAGATGCTCGTCTATCTCAAATTTTTTTTTAATCTTCACTTGAAATCAGTATGACTTCAAATCACCATTGCTGCTACAACAAGAAATATTTCTTATGTCAGATGACTAATCACTTCACTGAGACATTCCTGAGATCTCTTCTAAGTGAAAAGTGATTTGATTCACTTGCAGAAGAGTGGTCATCTCATGAACTAGTGCTTCAGCAGATTCAATAATCAAAATGTGTAAATGACTGGTTTTAAATCCTTCTTCATAGCCACAACAATCTCCTAAACTCATTCCTTGCAAGTGTATAAACTGTTAATTCAATGGCATCATTTTAATTTCTTCATTGGTACAGCAGATCTGAGGCAGTAACTAAAGTTTCTGTTATTGTTTCACGTCATTTCTTCTTTGCTGCTGGAATAAGGGGAAAGGGTTCTCCACTGTGAAATGCATCAAGATTTACACCTGCACTCAACAAAATTTAAATATGTGACTGTTCACGAGAGTAAAGCACCTGAAAATGGAAGCACAGGTCTGCACAAAGGGACATTAAGAATTTCAGTCTCATCCAGAGATAAGACATTGTTTGCTTTTTCCAGCCTGTGATTGACTGACATCCTTCCCTTGACAGACACTGTACTGAAATATAGCTATTTCACTGAATTTCCCCAGTCTTCCCACATTATTGAGATGATATATCAAGCCAGCATGTCAGAGCATGGGATTATGTGAGAAAAATCTGTATAGAAAGCAGCAATGCCAACAGCTGCATAAGCAATAGAAAATTCTTTGTACCTTTCTCAGCCATCAGCACCCTGCAATAGCATTAACCCCTCTTAGTCTGCCTTGTCTCCAGCCTGCTTTGTCACCATATTTCACAGTTACCCTACTCCTTGGCTAGAAAGTCTGGAAGGGTCTTCAGCATGGGAACCCCAGCTCCATTCCCTGGCTTTGATTACTGTGCAGCAGGGCTAAGCACTGATAACCAGATGATTATCATGACGAAAAAGCAGTGGCAAACAGTTCAAAAAAATTTCCAACTCTCATGGAACACTCTGGTTAGAAGATGCTATAAAAACACAAGGTATAATCTCCATTGGACTTCTGTCACTTATTAAATGTTTTTCTTTCTTGAGTATTTCTGCTCCCATATTCAACCCTAATGCCTTAATGATCTCTTTAGAAATGCTGCATGAGCATGAAACCTTAACGAAAACTGGTGAGAATATACTATTGCTAAGTGCAGTTTCACACTGATAACCATCAAAGAGGTCATGATCTACAGGGCTGCAGACTCTTAAAAAAACAAAAAGAAAGAAAAAGAAAAGGAAAAATAAAGACTGATTTCTTTTGGACCACAAGTTATTCTAATACCTGCAAGACTTGTTTCATTTCAATCAAAATACAGTGTCACGCTCCATGCCAACCCAAAACACAGTTCACAGAAGTCTGACGAGATGTCAGCCTTAAGCCATATGTCCTTAATCCCACTGTCACACAAAATCAGTTACAGCACTTACATTTATATGCATGATGAAGGCTCAAATGCTTAAAGAAAACACAGTTTAGCTTTGCCCAGTCTCATTAACTGAACATTCAGGAAGTTACAACTTCTTAGCATGAATGCTTTCCAAAACATAACAGAGAACACCAGCAACCACACTAAATATCCACAACTTTTGGGGAAGACAGCCTTAAAATCGATGAACAATGTGTTATAAGCAAGTAGAACTTACACTTTTGGTCTTGTTGTAGAAAACACCAAACAATACTGAAGACAGGCAGATTTTTCAACAGGACATGGACAGGGGTCATGCCCACAACTTTAGGATTTGCTGATGCTTGACATATTGTAGCAGCGCACTTGGCAGAAGCTACTGCTGTGGAAGTTCAGGGTTGTTGGGAAGAAAGCCAAGGCAACGCCCTCTGAACCTTCTCCCTCCAATATCTGAACCTTCTGCCTGAGCTGTGGTGAAACCCCATATTTCCCTTGTTTACCTGTACCCATGCCTTAGGTCCCATATATGGCTGTGCCCTGGGAAGCTCTCCCCTCCACTGGTCTCTTTGAACTATGTGGTTTTCCATTGGGTGTTCCCTGGTCCCACCTCCCTCTAAAAGACCCGTGCAAGGCTTCCTCAGCCTCTTTCTTCTGGGTTAATCCAGCCACCTGCATGTCCCCAGACTTCCTCCCTGGACCCTCACAACACAACACTGGGTTTACAATAAAAAGGCAATTATCCCAGAGAAGAGCCCTCTGTGTAGCCTTTCATGACGCTAGAACATCATGCCTGGGGTAACTCTCATTTCTAGAGGAGCCAGCAGAAGCAAGGCATCTGCAGTAGCTAGAACTCTATACTTTGGGAGAGTTGTAAAACCATTGCAACTTGTCTCGGCAGGGATTTCACTTGCATAAAGGTGCTGTCACTACCTCGAGAGCTCCAGGATAAACGTCTCTAACATATGAGCCATCTGTTATTCTGGGACTTTGCTAAAAGAAAGAATTTCTCCAACTTACTGAAGCAGAACAAATTTTCAAAGGAAAAAATTGACAGCTACATGCACCCTTGGGCTGTGTTGAGAGGTAAAATTGACCTTAAAAAGAGCAGTGCTCTTCTGACACCACAATCTGAACATCTGCTTCATGGTGCAGCTTCACCTGCACTTTCCCTTCAAGGACAATTTATACAGAGAAAAGGACTTGCATCTTCACCTCCTGGGATGGACTCACACTGCTTTCCCTCTTCATCTCTTTAGGTCCTTGTCACTTCACAGAAGGTGGCACCCTGCTGAGTAGGCAGGATTACTTGGCAGGCCCATCTGGATGCAGCCACCCTGTGAGCTTCTCCTTGGGGAACTATGAATGACATACAAACACCAAAGTTGGCATCCACAGTGTAAAGTGCCATCTCAAAAGCACGAATTATAATATAGAAGAGAAAATGGGCCTTCTGAATCCTGTCAAAACTGCAGGAAGTTGGAAGCTGGGTTTAAAAGCTGTTTTCTCTCTGTACTGTTCACACAGATGGACAATTGTCCAAAATGTTTTCCTCCTTCCCTGTTTGCCCACCATCACTACAGAAGAACCACAAAACTGTCTTTGCAGTCAGAGAGCATCAAATTAAAGGAGGCTCAAAAGACAAATACAAATACTAAAATTCAGTCTTCTTAGGCTGTTTATATCTTTTGTCTGTGAGCTACTGAAAAGCAGTGAGCTTTGCAGAACAGTGACAACCATGGTAATTTCAGTGAGGAAACAATTCTTCATTCTAGAAAAAATTCCAATGACAAAGAATAATTCAATGATTGAAGTATGGGCTAAGGAACTCCTCTTCATCTTCCAGCATTCATTGAGAAGAGAAGTTGAGGGAAAAGATCCAGTCTAAGGGGGATTTTTCATCTTCTTCTATCAAAATTAGATGAAGTATAAGCTATTGCATATACAAGGATGAACAAGGATTATGTAGAAGCTTAGTGTCACCTGGCATCTAAGGGTTTTAAATTATCATAAAAACAGCTTTCTCATCATACCCTTGGGAACTAGAAAATGGGGAATTATCTACAGGACCCAAAGCTCTGCACCTCAAGGCCATGCTTCAGTGTTTAGCACAGATTGGTTGTGTGGAGAATTCCAAGTCCCACACAGGTAACTGGTACCGCTCTGTTCTCCACTGTATTTCTAGCAAACATGTAACTAGAAGAAAAGCAACACATTTTCAGTCGTTGTCATTTGCCATCTTTGAGGTGAAGAGCAGCCAAGGGCTGCAAAGCATTCACTGTCTTCTCAGCAAAGGGACAATTTTGGGAGGGACATTTTTATCAGGTTAATGAAATAGCATGGCAATGATATAGCTGTCTCATGAACTAAAGAAGATCTTCGGTCTACAGAACTATGGTCTGAAAATTTATACAGGTGTTGCTGTTCCTTCAGTGCTTGTAAAAATCTAGTTGAAGAGCCATAAAAATGCAAATTTCATAAAACAGAGAATGTGTGTGCCACTATTCAGACCAAAGCATGTTTTTTGTGGCTTTTACATTTTTAGCAAGTTCTCAGTTCAACAATTCCCTACACATTTTATAGGCCAACAAAGGAAAACCAAGTATTTTCTGTAGAAGTCGTTATAAAATGCTGATTAAATCTAGAAGAATCACATTTGTCAGCTGAGATGACAAAAAGTGAAGGGGTAGCATTATTTTTAGGTCATCTGAATTTTAACAAGACTGAAAATTTCCATGATACAGTGCCTTACATGAAAATTTGATACCAAGCAGAAAGCAATTTACACTTTCCTTGGCGGTTTCTGAGGAAGCTATTAATATATTTTTTGTTATTAACAGTGTGTTCACACCATCACATTTCTATCCCCCAAATGAAAAGTCATTGCAAAGGTCACCATAATTTATAGCCCTTGTTTTCAGTTTCATTGATGAGTGAAAGCAGTGGAAAGAAATCAGGAGATCTTTAATTCTTTTCAGGCTGTAGAGCTCAAAGCTGAAAAAATTCTTCTCAATGTCAGCAGAAACCTTTTGCCACAGGTTGGCTTGAAGAGAAGCATTTAATATGAATGGTCTGAAAATTATTTGCAAGTAGTTAATTTTATTTGAGTATTTATGTAAATATTAGATAGCTCTTGTTGTAAAACTTTTAAGTCACAACCATGAAAACTTGCTTCCCAGCACTGTAAAACTAATATACAGAAACAGGCCAGACCCAGAGGGGCTTCAGTCTGAACAACTGAAATTACAGTAAAACAAGCATTACTTTTTCTTAGTTGGAAAGTTCTTCGTTAAGAAAACCCTTCTCTGCTCAGAGCCACTGACTGCTCTCTGCTTTATTCCTTTTACTTTCTCAGTTACTTTTCATTGCTCTGAAGCAGGAAACAACAATTTATTGTATATACTGTGTATACATTCTTTGAGAACTTCATGAATGGAGATGCTCACAGCTTTTAAAAGAAGAGAGAAATGTGATTGATGATAGGTATTTGGATGTATTTTATCTCATTCACCCATAAACAAAAAACACTGTACAGTCACTCAGTATCAGCACTTGAGGACCTGTACTGAACCTTGGCAGACTCGAAGCCACTACAGGTTTCAGAATCTCATCTGAGCAACTCCAACAGTTAGAAAACATGAAAAAACCTGTGGGTGCAATACAGGCTAACTACCAGTGCCAGGCAACATTGTTAAGGAGAAGAACAGGGAGTTTCACGGGATTGGAAAGAGTGGTGCTCAATCCCCAGTATGATGAAAGCAGGACCTAAATTGGTTGGGAGCCCTCGTGCCAAGGGAATCACTGGTTTTCTGGAACAAAAGAGATCTCTGAGGAAGCTACAACAGTCCCCTTTAGTTTACAGACCATGTGCAGTTATTGTCATTGATTTCCTTAGAAAGTCTAGGATTTCTAGGCTGCATAAAAATACTGGAAGGCGCATAGGTATCCCTCCCACTCACTGTCCTTTAGGACAGCTCAAATACAAGAGAAAAAAAGCAAGTGCTCAACTAGTGCATTAATGCACAGTCACACTGTTCCTGAATGCACTAACTACCTGATTTAGTCTCCTCTGGAAAGAAACACCTTCATTTCATTCAAATAGTTCTGGGAGTTAGAGGACACCATATCTTCTCAGCTTAATGTCACAAAACTCAAATATTTTGGGCCAGAGTAACAATTTTTAATCACTGTAGGAGCTGCTATGAAAGCAAACAGATTAAAATTGTTATCTTGTTGGGAGGCTTTCATGTAATTCCCTTCAATCTTTGTTTTCCTGATAACACAGCTGATGGGACTTCAGCTGCATTTGTCAGTGCTGGGAGATGTCTTCTGCCATGATTCAATGACAGTTTTAGTTGGACGACATTGACACATTTTGGGTAGATTCTAACCCACTATTTCCTACAAACAATATTTTAAAGACACAGTCCCAAAGTAAAAAAAACACAAACAAACAAACATTCAAATTATTTAAAATGCCATATAATAAATGGTGTTTTAAAATATTTAAACTAAAACATTAAATATTAACATGCTAGTATTCATGTTAATCTATTTATATTAATCTATAATGTTAAAATATCAAAATTTTTTAAAATTACATCACACAACTTTTTTTACTTTTTTTAAAATAAAAGACTAAAAGGCTAATTTGGCCTAGTGATAAACTGCAAACCATCAAATATATACTTACCCGGTAAAAAAATACACATAGCACATGTGAGTGTATCACAGGGAATGAGTCATACCTGTTGTGTCCCTAAAGTACAGAGATATTTTGCAGGGAAGGAGTGTGCCACCAGAACATGAACTTAGGTTAAACAAGAAGTCAACCACAGAGGTTTGACAAAACTTTTGCCTGAAAAGGTTTGAAAATAAGCCAGCTGCTCCTCCTGGACACCAGACCAAGGTGTCTGCTCTGACCTAGACCAGAAACACAAACTTTCATCCCTGACACCACTGGGGACCAATGGTTATTTCACAAGGTTCCCTCTGCATCCTGTTTTCTATACATTATAAAATACTCCTTCTCCCAGAGAAACACATTGCAACCATGTCCCACCACATGACTTTAACTTTCCTGACAAAGAAATGCCTTGAAATGCCTTAAAATGCCACACAGAGCCTTCAGTTTTCTTGATACGTGAATGCTGTGCCACAGTGCTGGAAGCATGGGAATGCTGTCTGACCCCCAACATCAGTCTTCCCATGGGGTGTGTAAGGCCAGGAAGGGACACTAGGACACGGCACAGTGGCGTCTCAGGGTCACACTGGGCTGGGCTCCCAGTGAGCCCTGACTGCACACACACATCCGTGACTGATCCCTGACCTGGCCTGGCCTTGGGCTACTCAATGTCTTGGCTCAGCTGCCAGCACTGCTCTGACTCTTCTCCATCTGCCAGATCCCTCGGGGGAAGCACTGATGGGCAGAGGGGGTGGTGAACTTATGGTCTGGCCAGTCCAGGCTCAGGGATGCTGAGGAAAACCATTGAGCCAATTTCAATTTCCCTCCTGTGAATTTAGTTTTGACATAAATCATGGAATAACAAAGTACTCCAGACCTGACATTTTAACTGAAGACAATCATAAATGCTGCCACTTCTCTGAGCCTAACTGCAGGCTTCCATACGTAAAAACTGTAAAACATGAAGTTTTTTCCCATCTATTGACGTTAGGCTATAAAGGTCAATACTTCTTGCACCAGCTGCTGCAGTGTGAATATTCAAGCCAGTTTTGAAAAGTCAGTTGCAGAACATTTCAGTGAACCTGAAAAGCACTAAGTCTCTTCAGAGCAAATCATAAATGCAGCATAAATTAAAGTCTTTCCAATGAACAATGATTAACTGGACTGAATAGAGAAAGGGTCAAGATAAGGTACAGAGATAGCACTCTTTTCCAGAAGATAGTTTACATTATCTTACATTTAACATGTGAACACTGGTAATTCTGAATTTTTAATGTAACATTTTGAGTCCTGCTAGGGATAAGAAGGACAAGTCTGAAGAGAGAACGTCAAATCAGGTATGCATAATAGGCTTGGGAAACTTCTTGACAGGCAGTGGAAATTCCTGCAAAACAGCACAAGGATTTAATCTCATGGATTTAGCCTCCAGGGTAGGCTCCCCCTCAGGGGAGCTCAGGGAGGCTCAGGGAGGCTCAGGGACCTCAGTCTTTTGGACCCCACTATCATTGCATAGGGTAATGCTCATGCCTCAGCAAAAAGCTCTTTTTTTTTGTACCCCTGCTTAAGCCATGAAGTTTTCTTCATGATTAGCTATGAGCTATCACCCAGAGGTGAATTAACACAATACCCTCTTGGGTACCAAAAAATTTAGGCTTACATTTCCAAATAACTAGTTTCTTCTATGCTCTTTTAAAAAAGATTGAGCATCCACACATGCACTCTCCTACTGAGGAAGACCAGAGAACGCCTTGACTCCCTTTGCAAAATGCCAGCAATTGCAGGGGCTGATATTCTGGAAGTCACACCTTCCAGAATGACCATGGCCATGCACTGAGTTATGTTTTGGAGCAGGCAGCAAGAAAAGTGCTGCACTCTCATCTGCACCAGACTACCTCCTGCAGGGTCATTAAACAGAGACAAGCAATGACTATGCCAAATAATCATGATAATGATGATGATGATGATGACGATGATCTTATTCTGGTAAGATTTTTTGAGCCTTAACAATCACATAAAATTAGTAGCTATATAATTTTTGGTATAAAAGAGTGCATCTTCTGAGGTACTCAACACATCCTGACCCAGCCATAAGCAACATTGAAGGACCTCATAGAAATCACTCAGTGGCAGGAGATATCCATGTGCTGTGTTCCCTGCATATTTAACAAGTGTTCAGCAAACATCACAAGTGGATAATGACCTGCATCAGCTCATGGCATAAGGTGCTATAACTCAGTCATATGTGATTACACTGGCATAAGAAAAGAGAGGATTAATTTTTTCACTGAAGACTTTTGAATGCTACCTCCATACTAGCGTTGAAGCCTCAGTGCTAGATTGTTCTTTACTTTGTATCCCAAATACAGCCCAGATATTCAAAGGCTATGATGACTGCCATTTACTCTTCCACAACCTTAATTTGATGTTGAGAGCTTCAATCAAGTATTCTTAATTTACATGTGTCTGAGGGCACAGGCTTTCTGTAGAGGACAAAACTGGTCCTCCAAAGTGCTAACAAAATATTCACATATTATATCATTTAGCTCCACTTTCAACTTGCCATGAATTGCTAGCAAGCAGTTTAGGGCCTGGTAGTCATCTGAAAGCCAGAGCACTATGCACCCATTTGGAAGCTCTTCAGCCATATATTCTTCCCACAGTTTCCCTCACAGGTTAGAAAGACAGCCTTGGGAATATAGATCTTCACTGAAGCAGTTTCAATTTCACTGTTGTTTGCTTGCTCATTTTTAATCTTCTTCTAGGGAGAGACATAATGTTGTTGATTATTTCTATGTAAGAAGGGAGAGGTTTTTATTAAGGTATGTACCAAATATCAAATACTTGGCTGCTTTTCCCCATACAGATGATATTTTAATGTCTCATGATCAGCTAAATTTTAAGTTCTTTACTTTGAAATGAAATTGTTTTGAATATTCTTTTCATTCACAATGCAATACATGACCTTGCCTGCACAACAGCAACAAAAAATGCTACAATGAAATATGATTTAAATTTTGATAAGTACCTGATGGTTGAGTTTTTCAAATGCAATTACTTGGGAATCCTCAGTTCATGAATAGAATACTGTACTCACATAATTAGATTCTGCTACATCATTTGGATACAAAGAAATTAATTCAAACTTACTCTAATCAAGATGCAAAGTATCTGTTTCTTAATGCCACTTTTCATTACTCCAAAAATAACTTCCAGAATTAATTTTTCAGTACAGCCACCTTTAGGTAATCCCACATTCTGGGCACCAGACTTCTACAGCACTTACAGTTTCTTCTTTTCCTGATGTCCTGGAGGTTTAGAAGACTGACAAATACATCGTAGTGCCAGACCATTCAAACAGAAGGGCAGATGTTTGCTGCTGCTGAGAAGCAGTTAAACATGCAGAAAGACTTTTAGAAGTGTGCATGGTGGCACAGGATTGATCAGGAGAGAAATCTGACATCATACCATTTCTCAGGAACTTACAGGTAATTGAGAAAAGAGCAACATCAGGTGATGGGATGATCCTTTGTTTCCTGAGTAGCAATAGGGATATATTATTCTACGTAAGAAGTCTACACTGCTTCAGTAATTTGCTCTTTAATTAACTGACTATAAATAGCATTTTGATAATTTATTTATATTGAGAAAGATTTCCTGCCTCATACACCTAGGTAAGTTAAGCATAACTAATACAGACTCTTGGATGGGTTAATGAATTATGTCAATTGATGTAGGCCCAGTCAAGTTGTTAGTTTAAGAAATCAATTTTCTAACGAAGCACTCATAATTAAAGATTTAATAATTTGTTTTTAATGTTGTAATTCAACTGCTAAATCAATTATATCATGGAGGCATTAGCAGCAGGAAGGCAATGTACTATTACACAAGATACACAGTGCTTTACCGATCTTTCCTGAAGTTCTATACCAGAAATAACAATTTACAAGTCCCATTTAAACCATCTTGAGTCTTTCCACACAGCTGGGGAATTTGCAGCATGTGTTCAAATGACAGCCTAGAAAAATAACAGATTTGTTGTGACTAAAGTCCATTATAAGCTACTCTCACTCTTTGTTTTTTTGCTTTTACACATGGATCTTATGAGGCTTCTCAATGTGGTTACCATTTGCTGAAGCCATGACAGCCCAACAGCTTGATCTACTATCCAGGAACAGGGGTGGAAGCAGTTCTGTGAACTTCTACAACATCCAGGAAAATAGAGTATGATATTGTTTTTCAGCCCAATTATACTCACAAGCACACATTCTGGTATTGCATACTTCAGAAATGATGAGAAGTAGAGAGCAAGTTTAGCTGAGCTGTATTACAGTCTTGCAGACAGCATCCTATCAGAATCCTGACTTAGAACCTGTTTGGTTTGTACTGCAAGGATCTCAGTAATTTATGGTTGTTGTATTTATCAGGTAATATCTAATACAAAATGATTTCTGGAAAACAAGACCCTTGTAATCAAGCCTGATACATGTGCATGCTATCCAAAGATGTATAAGCTCATGACATGACCACAAGATCACAATTGTCCCTTCCCTGAGAATGACTGGGATAAGCTGCATACAGGGATCTTCTTTACTACATCTGACTTGCCTACACAACCACCTCAGGCAATAAGCAGCTAACGCTGCTTCCTGTAATGGCTGAAGACCCTCCTGGAAAGTGTTATGATTTTCCAGAGGTTGTTTGTAAAAAATATGTCCATACCAGATATGTACAGCACACTTACACTTCAGTCCCTCTTACTGTGATTTGTAAAATTGGTTGGTATATGCATAGCTGTGAAGAGGCACAAATGTACAGAGCATACCAAATCCAGCCTTGTACACCTCTTGGCAACAGCAGGGATGCTAAATGTATGATTTTTTTAAAGTAGTGAGCCCAATATTTGATCATAAAAGACTAGAGTTAGTCCTGCAATACATGTATCTATTCCTGTTTCCCACTATCATGCCCCACATGTTGGAAATACAGGCTTATTGGTGTAAATTATACATGCTCCGCCCTGATTCAATTTGTGCATATCCCAACCCTGGCACTCAGGTGTTTTAACCTAAGATCAAACAGCCATGAGAAAAAGTACAACACCCTGTGGAAGACACTGCCCACTAGGAGAGTGGTCAATATGGCTATACAAGAAACCCAGGCCAAAAATATCACAGAATAGCCAGATCTAAGCAACCTTCAGACAAACCCTATGGAACTCAGAGGAAGCCCCATGAAGCTGCAGACACTAATGGCCACAATGAATAAGCAGCACCAAAATGATCTGGGAGACTTTAAAACTGAGCTGTGACTGAAGCAATGAAGGAGCAGCTTGTAGCAAGGCAGATTTTGATGGAGATTGGTCCATGTGTAGTTCATGGATTCCCTTCTGAGGCTCGTGTTAAGGTTTAGGCACAGCCACATAGGCATGAAAAAACACAGCTTCAAAATGAAAACATTGCCTAGGCTGCTCTGACTCTGAGAATAGAGACAAACACTCAGCACATCCCAGCAGTTCAGAATGCTCAGACCATGAAGCAGGATCCCACGTGCCGGAGGTTGCATGCTCAGCCTGGCTGGGTTTACAACCTGGTGGCTCAGAAGGAGTCAGTCCTGCCCAAGGCTATTCACAGCCCTCACGGCTTCCTGCCCCTGCCTCCTGCTCTGGGGGACCACTGCAGTGAACGTGCTTAATTAGTTACTAAGTAATTCGTAAGCCATTTGGTCTTCATGCATGGGGTAATAAAATTTAATTTTGCTGACATTGCAGAAAATCTGAGCTGCTTCACTGATGAAAGGCATCACCAAGAGCCATTTTGGTTAAAATCTCCTGAATTTTATCCTCTTAAAAAAAAAAAAAAAAAAAAAAAAAAAAGAAAAAAACAAANACAATTTTTGTCTCAAGTTAATGCATAACAAACCACTTACTTGCTTAAAAAAAAAAAAAAAAAAAAAAAAGAGCAAAGAGCAAAAATTAATGCAACTAAATATGAGCACGCATTTTCTTGTCCCAAGAGACTGCTAAGCTTGACTCACACAGATTTACACATTTGGCAGTGAGGTTCTCCTGTCTCCCACTTTTAGGGGCTGTAAAACTGTAACAAGCCAAATAAAGCTTTGATTGGATTTCAGTTCTCTCTGTGTGTATTTGAGGTCTTTGTCAAAGACAAAAAACTCAATACCCATTTTCATGTCTTGCTAAACAATAGAAATGAAAAACAGTGGAAACCAGCAGCACTGTTAGTATGTATCTGTAGTGTTAAATGTGTGTATTTTATTTTATTTGCATAAAATTTATGGCATTTTATAAACTGACCTTTCAGCATAGTGATATGCTAATATATTCCAAGGATGCTTTTTTCAGTTTGTATATTTAAGCAGTTTATACAATGCTTCCATATTAAAAAAAAAAAAAAAAAGAATTTTAAGACCTGCTCTCCACATATCTCCTCTAAAATTCCCTTTGAAAAGAGTATTTTCAATACCTTCTCTCTTCATCATGGCATTTTCTATTGACAAACTGATATGGAAATGAGAAATGCAAATAATTCTTGATGAAGTTTGTCTTTAGACCTGGAACACTGTAGAAAATTGTTCCTGTTGTAGACATTTGGGTAGAAAACACACTCTTGCATTCTGTTCCAAATTAAGAGACTTAGAGCAATGTACTTCTTCCTCTTCTTTTGTACCAACAGTCCAACCCCAAAAACTGTGAAGGTTGAACTGGAGGATGCTGGTAGTAGTTTCAGCTCAGAGCCTTGTGCTGCCCACAGGCTGGGCTTATTAGGGCTAAATTTAAACAAGGAAGGGGTGGGTTCAGGCACACTGTGTGTTCCCTCACTGGGGGGTACTTTTGTGAAAACCTTCATCAGGCTGCCGTCTGCCCAAACAACCCTGGCACTAGATACACTCTGATACGGTGCAGCAAATTATTTAGTGCCTTGCAATGACTGAAAAAGCCAAAAGAAGCCTCTCCCTGTAGCAACTGAGTGCAGGAGGGATTTTGGCTGAAGCATGCAGAGGAGACCAGGAGCAGCATGTCAGGGTGGAGCTTGCATTGATCCCATTACTGCAGGAGTATAGTCTGTTTGTAGGTGTCACCAATACAGTCCCTAGGCCATTTGATCACTGATGGGACACAGGTAGATTTCAAGCTACATGTGTAAGAAGTCCAGCCTGTAATCCATTCTGCTGTGAGCTTGGAGCTCCAGCTGCCAGCCCTAAAACACATATAAACATCCTGCGCTAAATGATTCATCCCAACACAGTGCTTCAGCCCAAAACATGGAGCCCATTCTCCTTGCACACAGAGACACAAAACGAGGACTTGGTTTCTGCCAGGTGGAAGCAGTGACATGAGTGATCTAGCAGAGTGACATGCCATGCAATGGGGAGAAAAACAGGTAGCAGCTGCCATAGCTAGAGAAGAAGAAAGGCTAGGGAAAAGTGACAGCAGGAGGATGAAACTCCCATTAGATAACCAAGAGTGGAACATTGTTCATCTTGCTATCTTATTGCACTCCTGCAGAATAAAAAGATAATGGCATGAAAGAACAGTTATCACAGACACATTGGTCTCTTCACTTCAAATGGAAACAAGTGCAGTAGATGCCAATCATGACAAAACATGTCAATATTCAGACACAGTAGAGGCAGAAGTGGTCTTCAAACATTCCGCATCTCCAGAAGGCCAACTTGTTTTAAATTAAGAACTACCCTTTCTAATAAATTCCTGCTGTAATTTTTGATAGGAGAATCCTTCTATTTAATCAGAGGGAAGTAGCTCAAGGAGAATGCTTTTCTTCATCTAGATGTGTTGAAAACCAGGAAGAATATAATACAATCAATTAATTATTCATTGAGATCAAATCCTATGGTCTTTACCCCTCTTTGCCTACTTCAGTCTTCTACCTTTGCTTTTATTTTATCAATGGTAAAGAATAGCTTCATATTTCTACCAGTTAGTGGATTTTATTTTGTCTCTAACATCACTTCCTGCATTTACACAAAGCAAATCTCATAGGGCTAAATGTATTCAGCAGTGGCCTTTCATTTCAGGCATCTTTGTTTCACCATCTACCCATCAGGATATGTAGTCTGATTTTTAAGGCTGCTGTGTTCCTGGGGCTCCAACTGATTCCAGCAAGGACTGTAAACACTCAGCACCTTTGAAGGTCACATACAACGTGGTGAACAGCAGGACAGGCACAGCCCAGCTTGGAGGTTTCCCACAAGAGAACTCTGAGCCATGGGGGAGCACAGGGCAAGGCAAGAGGATTGCATCAAATTTGTCCTGGTAATTTTACAAAGTTGTGCTGCTGAGAATAACGGGAGGAAGACAGGCCAGGGAATTGGTAAATGCATTAGAAACTTACTCGCAGTAACGTTTCCCATCCTTTACAGTGTTTCTAATTGTCTTGATTTTGCTGCAAGAATCATGAGTTTTGGCACCTCTTGTAAAGATCACTACTGAAAAAATACCAGTTTTCTTAACTAAAGTTATTTTCTTCATGTATTTGGGAAAAGTTGTGAAATATAAGGAGAATTATCTAGTAATTTGAAAATTGGATGATAACAAAAAAACTAAAATGGAGGTAACATTGATATTTCTTAATCCCTTTCTTTTTTAATGATCTCACAAGCTGATGCGGTGCCCTGAAATGGGTAAGGTTGGTTTTGTCAACGTTTGTAATCCCTGCTGTAATTACATGATTGGTTGGGTCACATGTAGGGAATAAGGCCTGGATTTCATGCTTTTAGTTCTTGGTATCCCAGGTTTGAAACTTTGGCATAAACTGCCAAAGCACAGCATCCCGCTTGGTCCTGAGTTACCATATCTTGGGCAAGCATGAAACCATTAGTGAAAATTAAAATACAGAGCTGGCAGCCATTATAGCTACAGAGTCCTGCTAATAAATATTTATGTATTTTATTTAATCTATGGATAAACATTGTTTCCTCCCCATTATAATTTAAATTGATTTAATGCTAGCTATGAACAAATCCACTGGAAGCTGCATGCTACCATGAGGATGCCACTAGTAATCTAATCCATAGCAGTCTGATGGTTAATGAGCCTTTTGGAATGTAAATCACTTATCTCAATTTGAGATTCAGTCTTGGTGCAGGGAAGGACAATCTTCTGCTAATCCAGCTCAGCACCAGAAAAAGTTGGGGGGTTTCCATTAACTATGTAAGGATGTTGCAGAGAAATCTAAGTGTTAATATAGTATATGGAAACATGGCTGTGCAGGCTGATGCCACAAAATTTTTAAGGGATGGGTGTACCAAAACACAGAGGACAGTGGAGAAGAGAACACTTCAGCCATGATCCCATTAGGCATAAAGAGCTGTGATCCAAATAGCTTTGATGAATTGGATACAGAGGATCCACAACTTTGCAGAATGGATATTGGTATTTGCAGTGCTTATGAAGAAAAACCCCAGCAAAATCAACTCACTTTGAATCAAAAACTATAAGACAAGAAGCATGAATAGGCAAGAACTAGCTCTTTTAAGATACAGTATGTATGTTCCTATAATCTAATTCAGAAGCAGGTTATTTCATTACAGGCACTGACATGACAGGAATGAGGAGATTGAAGGACATGCATGCAACTGCACACTTGTCAGCTGATATGGAAATGCAGATCACACACATCAGTGATAATGCAGCCTAAACTGTTTAATACTGCTTCCCTGCCAGTAAATCCATGTTTGATATATCAATATTCAGAACCTATGTAAATCCACAATGCAGAAAGGTGTTCTTCAATCATTGCCAAGCTTTTCACTGTTTCTACAATACAAGAGCAGATTTGCTGTCATGCCTTTTTTTTAAAAAAATGTCCTTTTTTATTCATGGGCTACTCTATTTATTCTATGAAAATTGTTTCGCAGTCTATATATGAAATCCTCCAGACTTTGCAAGGCTTGTCAGAAACTAAATTTTAATGGAATAGTAGGTAGGGATGCTAGTTTAACCCTGATTCAATAGTGCATATATGTGCCTCCTTTCATGCAGACTCAGTTCTCCCATTTTAATGGATGAGCAGACTGCAAAAAGGTAATGAATCACCTAAGTGTTTTTGTGAATTGGAGCACTCCGCAGTATTTTAATTATGTAGCAATGTAACCCTTAAGAGTCTTCTTTTCTAACAGTTACAGTATTGCTGTTTAAATAGCATATGGGTCCTCTTTTAATTAGCCATTGATAGAATTTTAAAAACCTTTCTGAAATGACAAAGACCAAACAATTATTTCAATAGCTTAAATCAAACTTATTTTTGCTTGCTGCAGCTCTAATTTGGCCTCCATTTAGTAATGCTACACAAAAATGGCGGAAGTATTTTCCTAAATGTTCGAGCTCTGTTCATTCTGACAGGAAAGCTTTGCTCTTGCTTATTTTCTAAAACAACTGCAGTGAGGAAGGGGGTGGGAACCCCAGCTTCAGCTCTCCAACTAGCATGGTCTGTGAAGCAGAGAAACTCAAAAAGACCTAGGTACTCCAACAGGTAGCAGGCCTGCCTTTTGTGGCAATTTCTTGAAGGACTGTCATAAACATATTTGCTTATACAGGGAAAAAAAAAATCTATGGATAAACCACAACAGATTTCATCAGTGGTAGAAAGTTACAGTTCTTGACATCTGCTCCTTGCCATATGGAGGCAACAGGATTTTTAATCTAATTTTTAACCTTTAAAAATCTCTCACCTGTATTCTAGAAACACTGTAACAACCTCTGTGGAATCACCATCAGGCAGAACATCTTTCTGCATCTGTCTTAATCATGACAATCACCTTAATGAAAAGGGGCACTGATTTAATTTGCTTATATTCTGTAGGGAACACTTGTATTTTTAAATGTGATTTCTTAATTGTAATGTGGCATGGAATTACTGTAAGGCAAAGGCAAAAACCCCCACCTAACTAAAAATTTCTCAGAAGATTAACTTGTGTTTTTCACCCCTGCAATATAAACCCAAAACACTCTACACTCAAACTCTTAATATATCACAATGTGACATAGCTATGTAAACAGCTAGTCTCAGAAAATGTAAGGTTGGGGTTAGGTTATTTTTTAGAAGGTAGCTTATGTAAAAAGCTCCAAATGAAAGTGTACATCACACAGTTTTCCTCAGCTATAAGGCCAATCACAGAATGAAAGAAGGAAAGAAAGCCAACATATTTAGAAATATCAGCAAGTTTTTGAAGTGGGTGTTTTTGTCATTCTACTCAACTGCGGAGACGTTCCTGGGTTAAAAAGTGATATTTAAACTTGTGCTGGTGATATTTGGATGAAGCCCTGGATCCATTAGGGAAAATCACACAGGGTCTGTCCACTACACATTTCAAAATTAAGTCAAAATGGTGATTAAATTCCAGTTTCTCTGGCTAAAATATCACATATGTGATTGCTATGGGGAATCATCCACAGGCTTGAAATTCAGAGGGAAGGCACCACTTTGATGTTACCTGCTGAGACATCAGAGTAACAACAACAAAAATGAGAAACTAAGAGAGTGCACATGTTAGATACCACATAGTCTCTTCTGAGAGATTTTTTTGCTTTTATAGTTACCTATGAAGACAGCAATACTGAAAATATAGCATGGAAAAAAGTGCCAGAAGATCTAAGGGGCCAAAAAGACTAGAAGGTATTGTTGGCTTGTGATGGTAGCAGACAATTTACTTTATACTATAGAAACCTGAAAATCTAAATCTTTCTGGAAAGGCACTGCTCATCTCATTAGAAGGTCTGAAGCCTTTATGAAATATTCTGAAGGGCAAAATATTCCCAGATGACTCATTTTGTTAAAAGAAGTGGGAGTTATTTTAAGGTGGTGTAAAGTGCCTTGGAAAGCTTGTCAGGTGACATATGGAAAATCTAAGCAGTGTGTGCAGGAGTGCACATATGGTTGGGAGGCTCTCCGAAGCACTGGGAGAAGTGGCCAACAAGCAAGATGATGTCTCTGACACTGCACTCATCAGTTACAAGAATAGACTGGTTGAACCTGGCTTTAGGTGCAGCCTGTGACAAACAGCAAACCAAACCACCAGGGTCATGCAGCGCTCTCCTGTTCTCAGCAGATGTGCATTACAACAGGGGTAGTTCAGCAAGGGTACACTCAATCCAGCAAACACTCTCCTGCATGTACATCTCCTGGATGAAGGGAGGAAGGTGCTTTTCAAACCTGCAGTGGTTTTGACAGTGTCTCATAAAGCCCCTGAAGAGCTGGGGGGCTGAACGCTCTCCTCCTGAGCACTAAACAGCTACCCACACCTTCTGTCAAGTACATCTGTTATTGCCAACCATATTGTCAACACCTCTATTTACAACTTAACACATTTTTAATTCATGCCACTTCCAAACTGTGTGCACATACTACTATCCCCACCTGCTACCCCAAAAGGCAACCACACATAACTAATGGAAGAGTTTCAAGTGAAACAGAGGACTAGACTCTTGGGCAGCCTGTGATGGAGGCCACAAAGACTTGGGCTCCTTTACCTGAGGAGGCTGGCTAGCTGAAAGCCATTTCTCATCAAGAAATTCAGCCTCTACCTTAGGGGGCCGACAAATCTCTAAGGGAGAGATGCTGAGAAACTATACCAAAAAAAGATTAGTAAGTATTTGACCTGTCTCCAGTACAGACCATTACTGGCTACTGTAGGAGACAAGCAGTTGAACCAGGTCCTCGGTCAGACACTGGTGACTTTTTGTAGGATCTGTTATTGGCATAAAGCTGCAGTATCCAACCATAGCTAATTCTGTTTGGAAAAAGGAAGGCAAAAATTGGAGCATATCCTATGAAATCCTGACTGGTCCACAGGGCTCCGGGTAGCCGAGAGATAAAATTGTGTGCACTGACATTAGGGAGGAAGGTTGTTCACCTCACAGTTCTGAGTTGCAGGCCTGTGCTGAGCACACACCACAGACTTTACTTCTCTCAAAGAAGTAATGGCAAAGAGAAGTCAGAAGAGGCAGAAGAGCTGCTGTAAATCCATGTGCACATGGAAGCCTATTTAGATGTGTCTCTAGATTTTCACATATGCAGAATGCGCTCTGAAATCTGCTTTCCTGAGTGTGAATCTGCTCTGAAATCTGTTTTCCTGAACAACTGCTAACAGAAGTTATATTAGCCATCCAATATAACACTTGCTAATTACACACAGTTTACCAACATTGCATCTAAACATTGAAATTTTCTTCCAATTTTTTCTCTATGGCTGGAGTATCCTACTGCCTTGATACTCATGTACTTCACTAAGTGTCCACATAATGTGAAGGATTTTTAGGAGGGGAAGAGCGGTAGTGTAAGATACTGAAAACAAAACCACATCACTGCTCAGTAACATGTTGAAGAGCAGATGATGACTCTCCTAAAGAAGTGGTACTAAAGCATAAACCAACCTCCTTAGTGTTTAGTAGATGTCTAGCCCTCTTGCACCAAACCCAAGACCATTCAGTTTGTTTTACTTTTTAAATGTCTGTCTCTGTGTTGACATTGCAACTTGGGAGCTTCTGTTCAATCTTGTGTTTAGATTCTCTTTTCCATTTTAAGAATAATGTCTTGTCTCACAGGGCTAAGAGGGAATTAAGCCCATCATGCACATATTAAGCATACAATAATGAAGTCCATGTCAACATATTATAAAATATTGCTCATTGCTTTCATTAATCTTCAAGGAAGATGATAAAAAAATATTTGCAGAAGTCATTTAGCCACAATGATTTACTCTGATATGTATCATCAGCAGGGAAAGAAATGGGCTTAAATACAGTGAACACCACGAGCATCATGGGCATCAAGGGACAGCACCAGGATTAAATGGGGTGTTTAATTTTGGATGGAGTAATTAAAACGAAAGCAAGAATTGCTCTAGTGTTATAAAACACTCCTGTAAAAGCTACACTTCAAGAAATCTGTGGTGTAGTTTCTGTGAGCTTCTTATTCCTCTGCAACAGAGCCATCCTGTTCTGCATGGAGAATTTTGCCTCCAGAAACCTAAGACATACATGAGGACATTGTGAAATAGTAATCAAGAGTCATTAGAATGGTACAGCATCTCTGAGGGAATCTGTCCATACTTTACTGTAGCTGCAGCTAAAAATGCATGGGTTCAAAGCGCTAGTGTCCAAAGCATGGTTTAGGAATTGCGTAATCGCTTTTCCAAGTCTTGTCTCTAAAACAAGCCACGGTTTAAACAGGAACTCTTGAGCTGGTATTCCTGGCCACTCATGCTCTGTGCTGGGTATGCAGCGAAAACAAAAAGGCTAAGAGGGGTTTCTTCCACTTTATTTATCTGGCATGTCGCCGAATCGAGAAAGAGGAAAGAGAACAAATGGGAACCAGAACGCAGGGGCTTTTAAGCAGGGGAAGTACAGAGCCGTGAGCCAATCGCTGAGGAGATAGAGTGTGACGTCGGCAGAGTGGCAGAGGCATTGGCCAATCATGTGAGAGTCCGTCCCACGGGGACCACCAATAAGATGCCTTTTCAGGCGGGGACCGCCCCTGCGCTGGAGTGGCCGCTGAGTCACGTGGCAACGCTCTGTCCCAGCCAGGGAGGGAAGGAGGGGGAAAAGGAGGGGGAAAAGGAGCGTTTGCCATGCGCCCACGGCCTCACGCCGGCCCCTGCTTGTGGGCGCCCCAGGCCCGCGGGCTGTGCACAGCAGATCCTGGGCCGCGACGTCAGCAGCTGCTCCCGCGGTGGGTGGCGAGGGCTGCCCCTGCTGGTCTGAGGGGCTCAGGGACCAGCCTCCGCGAGGCAGGCGGGGCGGGACCAGGTCGCCCTCGGACCAGAGTCACCGCAACATCCCACTGTTTTTTTCAAAAAGAAAGTTAAAAAGAAAGGGTTTTAACAATGCAGTTTGCTCACCCTGCGAGTCCCCAAAATTCAGAAAGTTTATTTCAGTTTTTTAGAGTCCTGAGTACGGGTTTTCGGAAACAGCCTGGAGGTGACACAGTCTGCGTTTCTTGGTGGTTCTCTTCTTTGCGTCTTTTTTTTCTCCAAGTGGCACTTTTCTTGTCTGGGGATTCTGATTCTGTTGTTTCTAGGGAGAACTTAACATACGGTTTTACAAATTTCCGGCACCCACCCATGCCATGCAGAGGTGGACACACAGGCATATTCCATCCTCCACACGTTTAGTTCGGCCGACATAATTTGGGGATTCCCGTCGGGGGCCAGTGGTGTTACATGCAGCTACGGCCAATGGGGCGGGGGGAGAACCCGACACCATGGGGAAGGACCCATGCTCCAGCACAGGAGAAATTCGTGGGGGTAAAAGGGGAGGGGAAGAAATGGCAGGCTGAGCTTCATGGTCAGCGCCATCTTGTCCCACATGGTCCTTTTGTGCCATGTGGTCAGCAGAATTATTATTACTATAAACTAGGGTAGAAAAACCCAGGAATGAAGGGAAGGGGTTTGGGAAAAATCCTGGGCAGCATGGCCAGCGCAGCCCTGGTAGGGGGAAGAAATAGTTACAGCAGGGTCCAGTAGATGGTTGCAGACTGGCATCATATGATGGGTTACCTCTGCCTTGTTATTTCTAAAAGGGTTACTGGGGGCGGGAGCACATGCAAGGAGTTCCCCAGTCGCCTCCGGGAAGAACTGGAAAATCTGGAGGCAACTTTTTGAAAGTTTAAGGTTCCCACCACCCAGGGTAACCTCCCTCTGGAAAAAAGGCAAGCTGTGACCCATATTTCCCAGAAAACCTCATCACCCTCCAAAAGGAAAAAATGCAGAAAGTAAAAAAAAAAAAAAAAAACTGTGCGAAATATAAAAGTTTTTCACTGGTTTTTGGTTCCATCTTTGTGGTTTCTCAGTCCCGGGCACCCATCCTGCTTCAATCCCGGGAGTCCATTCTGGACTTGAAATCCCAGCTATCTTCTTTACCATGCAGGCTTGAAATCCCACCACCTACCTTCCGCAACGGTTCCCTCAAAATAAAAAGTCCTTTTAGTGGCGTTTTTTGCTGCTTTTTCGATCAGTTCTCCAGGACAGCTTGATAGTTGTTGGTCTGCTTCTAGAGTGCAATCAGACAGAATTTGGCTGGCTCTGAAAGTTACGCGGTTGCTCAAGAATGAACTCCTGGTCGAGCAGGGATGTTTTTCTCCACGGGCTTCCAGCAGAAAGGAAAGCCCCGTGTCGGTGCGCCACATGTAGCTGCAGCTAAAAATGCATGGGTTCAAAGTGCTAGTGTCCAAAGCATGGTTTAGGAATTGCGTAATCGCTTTTCCAAGTCTTGTCTCTAAGACAAGCCACAGCTTGAACAGGAGCTCTTGAGCTGGTATTCCTGGACACTCACGCACTGTACTGGGTATGCAGCGAAAACAAAAAGGCTAAGAGGGGTTTCTTCCACTTTATTTACCTGGCATGTCGCCGAATCGAGAAAGAGGAAAGAGAACAAATGGGAACCAGAACGCAGGGGCTTTTAAGCAGGGGAAGTACAGAGCCGTGAGCCAATCACTGAGGAGCTCGGGCGTGACGTCGGCAGAGTGGCAGAGGCATCGGCCAATCATGTGAGAGTCCGTCCCACGGGGACCACCAATAAGATGCCTTTTCAGGCGGGGACCGCCCCTGCGCTGGAGTGGCCGCTGAGTCACGTGGCAACGCTCCGTGCCAGCCAGGGAGAGAAGCGGGTGGGGCGGAAAGGAGCGTTTGCCATGCGCACACGGCCCCGCGCCAGCTCCAGCATGCGGACGCCCCAGGCCCACGGGCCGTGCGCGGCAGACCCCAGGCCGTGATGTCAGCAGCTGTGCCCACGGGGGGTGGGAGGGGCGGGGGCTGCCCCTGCCAGTCCGAGGGGCTCCAGGACCAGCCTCCACCAGGTGGGCGGGGCGGGACTGGGTCGCCTTCAGACCAGAGTCACTGCAACACTTTACCTTTCCCCTGACCTCAAATGGTGTTCCTCTAAGAATTTTTTCCTTTGGACTGCTCCTGGTAAATAAGGAAAAATAGAAATAAAATCCCAGATCTCTCAGGAAGCTTTGAGAAAACGGAATATGGAAAAAAAGATTATTTTAAAGAAAAATGAGGACAGCCTCAGGTTTACATGGTTATTGGACTAGGGAGCTACTGAAAGTGATTGATATTTTCTAGTCTGTACTTATCTAATGATAACTGAAAGGTGGGGATTTTACAAATCTTAAAAAAAATACATATTATCTATATATACGTATATGTGCTTTTAGAAATATATCGTACTTATTTATAGATATAAATATATATAGTCATATTTACAAAGAACTTGAGTATTTCAATCAGAGGAGGAAGTTTAGTACCCCTGAACCAAACCATGCTTATATATTTTTTTTGTCTTCTTTAATATTTCTATTGAAATCTATGGTCTTTCTTACAGGGACAAACCTCATTGCAGTGTCCTTACACAGTGCAGGTTATCAGCCAGCAGATTTGCATTTCAGTCAGAAATGGACATGAGATAACAACAGGGCTCCAGACACTGGTCTTTGCAGTTCAAGTGCACTACCATCCCACCTTGAAAGATTTCCAGGAATTTTCAAATTAATTCAGAAAAATATTCATCAGCTTAAACAACAATGAAGAAGCAACCAAAACACAGAGGAGGGCAAAGCCAAGCATTCTCAGGGTGCTCAGAACCTTTCACCTATTGTTTTCCACGCTATTATTCATCTCTCAGTGCTATTCACATCTTACTCATCCCACTTTGAGGGAGGAAAAATACACAGATATCACAGGTTCACCATGACCACCCATGTGGGCACACCCATCTCTGAAGTGAGACTTCAGCTGCACAGTATTATCTTCTCCTCTCCTCTCACCCCATCATATCCAAAAGCAAGATAAAAACAAAATACATATAAATCTTTTTAGTGTCAAGGAATCAAAGGCTGGGTGTCAGGGAGAGAAAGAGCGGTATTTTTCCTTACTCTTCCAATCTAATAAAGGTACTACCTCACTCCCACAGTGTTTTCAGCTGTCAAACATATCTCACATCTCTGACAGTTATAAAAGATACTAAATATCAGCATGTTACCAAACTTCTAAGTACTGATTACTGATTTTTTCCATAACAGTAATGGGGGTTTAATGAAAAAGAAATATTCTTGGAATTTAGGTTCTATGTAAGCCAGCATTACATTTGTTACTACAGATTTCAAGAGGAAATATTTAAAGACAAAAGATTTCCCAGTTCTGTAAGTGTGGATGGCTGAGAGAAACTAAAATGGGAAATATAATTAAAAGTTTTGTAAATAAAAATGCTTTTCTGTGAGAGCTAAAGGGAGAAATGTTATTCCTTCTCCTTTCATTCCCCTCCCATTGCAGGATGGAATTGATTCAACCTCATTTACTGCTCTCTAGGAAGAAATAATTCAGCCATAAGCCTCCCAGGGAGCTTCCCTTGGCTGTACAAAACTGAAAATGTCACTGCATTTACAAATGAACAGAGCCTCTTACTCAAAAGGCTTCAGTGGAGTCACCAGGAAGAGCTGTGGCTGCAGGTTTCTTCCTCTCAGGGTGAATACTTTATTGGCAGGAAAAAGTGCACATTTCCCTCAGTGAGAAGAGGTGCCATGGCCTTGGCAGATAAAGTAGTTCCTGGCTTAGGTTCAAACACATTTATAGCCAGGTGTGGCCTTTCTCTTCTACCTGAGTGACTTGGTTCCAGCAGCAGTGTCCATGAGGTTATGGAAGATCAAACGTACTTGGTCTCAGCTTCGTTGGAGATATTTCCAACTGCTTGAGCCTTTTCCTGAAACTGCAGAACACTCTTCTCAGTCCCCTGCAGTAATGGCATGGTGAGACCACATCACTCAAGAAATCAGGGCACCGAATGGTGCTGAGCTTTCCAATCTTCTCCTAGCTTTGAAAATCTGTTTCAGTGTCTCTATTATGGTGTTACCCACCACAAGAGCTGACAGGAATGGGAAGCCTTGTCTCACAGACCCATCCCGTACACACACACCTCTTGCACATCTACTGCCTCCAGATACACTTGGACCATATTATCTTTAGTCCCATATAAATGCATGATTGCAAGCAATCTCAGAAACTGAGAGCCATCTTTTTCACCACTCAGCATCTTTGCCTTTGTTTTATCACTGCTTTCTTCATGCACGCTGTTTCTTTTTGCCACTCCAGGAGCACGCACAATGCTGCCAACAAAGTGCAACCACAGGATGGTGGCTGTTTCCAGCTTGGTGTGGATTCCTATATGCTGTTTATTTTGTTAGGGGAACAAGGATGTTGGTGTACATAGATTGAGAGACTTATTTACAGAGCTGCTCAAACCTTTCCAGGAAAAAAATTAAATACACCTTTCAGGAAATTTTGCTTCTTGTCTCAGACTTTCCTCCCTTGATCCTTTGGCGACAGGTGTCTGCCCTGACCTTATGCTGATTTAGCCCTATCAGGTATGACTCCCAAGTAATCCTGGTGTATCCTAAGTCCCACCAAATAAAGCTCTACCAACGAAATTCTTCCTTGAGAGTAAGTTATTTTGGATAGTTTCTGGATTTGCATAGGTTTTGCCAGCCAAGGCAAAGCAACATTAGTTGTACCCTGTAGAAGATGTTTGATGGTAGAGCTACTCAGGGAAAACACTGACTACATGGAGCTGGCCTGTGTTTGTTCCCTACTGACATTGCTTTTCCTTAGAATGGTTTTGCTGGAGGTGAAGAGCAAACATATGTTACAGCAATATCATTTGGAGTGCTACACAGGTGCCTAAATCCATCATCATACGGCACCCACTGCAGGCAAACTAGATGTGAAATGGCACAATGCCAGCCAAAACCACACATGAATAGACAGAATGAAAAAAAGCCACAAACAACCCTCTACATAATCCAAGGCCGTGAAATACACAGCTCATGAACAGCATATTTATAGTATGTGAATTCAAGGAAGCAATTGAAGGAGGAGGTTCAGGGACCTGGCGATATAAAATTCAGGAGGTGCTTTTCGCCACTTTCCATTGCAAAAAATAAGAGACCTGCCTAAACTGCATTTCTTTCTTCTTTTTTTTTTTTTTTTAATTTTATTGTGTGTATATATGCTTCATGAGCATAAAGTGCATATACAGGTGGCCATTTAAATTGACACACTTGGCAAGTAACTGTGAATTCTCCACAGACTTGTGCATACACATATATTAATAGTGTGTGCATACTCACGGAGATTTCACACTTTGGTTACCTGTGCCTTTGAAATTTAGGAAGTAATGTGTACCTGATGCTGGGCTGAAAGAAAGTGTGACTGCCAAGGGGAATTGTTTCACATAAAACACAATGGAAAAGGTAAGAAAAATGCTTGCCATAGTCAGACAAATTCTCACAACAGTACTTCTTAGGTCTCTTTCGGGAGAATAAACAGAAGATTAAAAATTTAAAAGAAACATAATAGAAAAGAAAATGAGGCTTTGCAGCCTCTTCTGTTCAAGTGATTTCTCAGTTGGCTGAGATACAAACATAAACACAGTTCTCTCTTCACACATTCTTCTCCATCAAGTTCCTCTGTACCTGCACAATGCCATTTTAAAAAGGCCCACTTCTCACCAAAAATAGACTGGTACAGCAGAAGGACACACCTAAGAGACTCTTCCGACCGAACTGAGAGACTTGCTGAAAACCTTCAGAAAACAGTCAATCACAAGGAGAAATGCAAAATGGTTACACTTTCTTTCGTAAACAGTCTAGTTCAACATGAGAACATTGCTAAATTGTGTGCTTTCTTACTTGTATGCTCTACTTATAGAAACTTGAGTGCAATACAAGGATACTCAGAACAGCTACACTAGCTGATCCTATAATTTGCATTCTTTGATTTCTGTGAGACAGATCTTCATGTTTTTGTATGAGCAAAGACTATCAGGCTTATTGTATCACCTTCTTCCACAAAAATTAAACTGCAATTTAATTTGCTGAAAATAGACCACAAATCCACTAAAAAACCCACTTAGGCACGTGCCACAGTATATCATCTGATTAATGAAATGGTATAGGATTGCAGCATGCAAGGATTTTATTCAAGCAAGTTCAGTCTCAAGCACATCTTGATTCTGTACATCATATCCTCAAATCCAACTGATATCCTGGAGGTTTAAATACATTCTTAAATTCTTTATAAAAAGAAGTTGAGGGAAAAGCATTATTTAATTCTAAAATGAATTATTCTTCAGTTCAGCCTGTGTTCTCAGGAATTTGATTGCAATATTTGCCAAACCCATGGTGCCAAATCCACTACTTTGAACACCAAAAAGCTCCTTCTAGGTGGATTCAAGAAAAAACTGTTGTCGTCTTGGTACATAGGAAGAGAAAGTGTACAATCTCCAGCAGAAGAACCCCTTAGGTAGGTCTGCTTTGCATCTCATCTAAGGGGCTGCACTCTCAAAGCTCTGCTGCCTTAATTTTAGAGCATGGGCTCCACAGGAGTAATTAGACAAAGCTCAGCATTTCACTTGGATTTAGCAAAAAAAAGGGGATAGATGTATCTGATAAGCCATGAAGAAATTCTGGTCAATGCTGGGGAAAAAAATCCACATGAATAAAGAGAAAAAAATCAGCCCCATTCAAACTACATAATTAAAAGCTGGATAAGTGCATTACAGAGGAAGACAAAATTGAGCATCTCTCTTAAAGCACCACTGAGTACAAACGAGATCAAACTACAAAAGGTTCAGCAAAATCACATTTTGAATTTAAATTGATCTTATTTGCTTGGCTTTAGTAATAATTGTCCCTAAGGTAGCCTGGAAATATATTACCTGAAAGATTTCATGTGCATTCATTCCCTTATCATTTTACTTTTTCAGTTTTCTTAAAGGAAACTCACTTGCTAAATTTATGCTGTGTAACCTGTCGGCTAGGTTTTTGCAGCACACACTTTCCATTAGCCTTCAAACACTTGAATCAAAGATGACACAAAAATGAGCAAATAACTGCACCTTTCAGTTCCTTAGATTTTGTTAAGACTGTAGCCTGAAATCAAGAAACAAACTGCTCTAAAATCTGATACAAATATAAATCAGCTTCTGCATAAGCCTCAGTTAAACCAGGCTTCTATGTTGACTTTTAGTGACTTTCCTCAGCAATGCAGTCAGACACATGCTCAATAATATAGTTAAAACCTGGTAATAATACACATCTGTCCAAACAAAATTATAGTTAAATAGCAAATTAAATCAGTGCAGCTTGAAACCCAGCAGTTACAAGTTAGTGAATATTATAGCATTTTACTAAATATAGTTGATTTGCTGAAACAGATTTCTCTCTAAATAAATACAGTTAGGCATATATGTTATTTGCATAACGTAGCTTACATAAGCAGTATCTGTAAAAAACTCCATTTTTATTAATATCAATAGCAATTAGTCAAATAATTAAAAATATGCATGAAAGGAAATTTTTATAATAAAGGGGCTCTTGTAAGCTTAGCAAATATTAACTCATAGTTTTCAGGAAAAGAGAAACAAAGTTGCAGAAACTGAGGCACAAGGTCTTTTCGAAAGAAAGAACAGAAGACCTGGAACTTGCCAAGATTAGCACAGTGGAGACTTACATAAAGACCCTACCAAGAGTGCATGGGAAGGTGAAAGGGGAAGGTGAAAAGTTCGGCCAGAAGGAAGACCTGTGGCCTTCATCCAACGACCACCCAAGACGACCACCAGGAGGCAATGCACATGCGTAAGAGATATGTAAATAATATTCATAAGTTCTAGGAAATCATTAGCATGTAACCACCTTTTCTTAGAAAGATGATGCATATGCATATAGTTAAAGGATAAAAGCTTGTATCCTATCTTTGTGGGATGTGTATGTTTGGTGGAGCTATCCCCTGTGCAGCCAGCACTGAATAAGCATACCTGCTTCAAGAAACAAAAAGTCTTTAAAGTTCTTATACTGCAGATTTGTAACAATCATGCATTATATGAACATGAGGCATCTTCATTCAGACAGAAGTCACATCAGTTTCATAATGTTATAGTTCTTTACATGCTTTTTCCTTCAATCAGCCTCTAATCTAAGAACTTCATAGAACTGTCCTTTCAGAGATTCCATAAATCAAACACTGCAGATAGCAAGAGCAGGGATGTATCGAAAAATGTATACCCTGAAAGAGATCTCTGATCCCAAACAAAAACCGCTGAAATATTTCTGGAGTGTGAGTTTTGGCCAGATGTGCAGAACAGGTGCTCACAGTTTTCTCTGAGCTCCTCTCCTCTCAAAAGCCAAATCCAACCAATCAGAAAAGTCTGATTGGGAATCACAGATTTGATCAAAGCATGGCTGAGCAGATGACAGAACTCTGTTACGAACTACATTACTTTTTAATAAATTGAAGATGAAATATTTATTTCATCTTTTCCTAGAGCTGTCAGTGGCACTGAACACCTGCTGGATGACCCGAGACTCAAAGAGATGGTGATACCATGTTCTCAGACCTGTAGGAAAAAAACTGGCAGGGAGGTGGAGCTGCAGAAATTGTAGCCTTGCCACAGGAAAGCCTGGACATTTCCAAGCAAATGGACCATATACATTATTCTGTGTGACATCTGCTGTTCTATTAAAGTCTAATAAAGCCTGTTCAGAGTAGCTTCTGTCTCATGTCACAGAGGCTCTCTGACCTGTCACTTTTTAGTACTCAATAATTTAAATACTGTATTAGCACATTTAGTGAATGTTCCTTGAATGGTAGCATGCCATGGATCACTGGTGATTTCAAAAGCAGGCAAACCAAAATGGTTTTGACTTTAAGACAACATATCCACAGGATGGGGAAGGATTCACAGCCCCTACATGAGCAAACACAGCATACGTCAAGAGCCAAATCTCTTATCTTCAGCTTTCAAAGATCACTTTGATCTAAAGGACTCTGTGCCAGGCCCTGGCTGCAGCACTGGGTGTTCCAGCCTGCAATGACCATGTAAGGTTCGAGACCAGTGAAGAGTTTGCAAGCACACAAAGGGTCAGAGAAACTGTGGAGAAGAGTAGCTGTAGCAGTGCGCTTGGCAGAAGCTGCTGCTTTTGAGCTTCAGGTTTGGTGGGAAGAAAGACAAGGCAATGCCCTCAACCTTCTTCCTCCAATATCTGAACCCTCTACCTGAGCTGTGGTAAAATCCCATATTTCTCTTGTGTTACCTGTACCCATATCTTAGATCCCATATATGGCTATGCCCTGGAAAGCTCTCGCCTCCACTGGCCACTTTGAACTACATGGTTTCCCATTGGGTGTTTCCTGGTCCCACCTTCCTTTAAATGAGCCCTGCAGGGCTTCCTCGGCCTCTTTCTTCTGGGTTACTCCAGCTGCCTGGATATCTCTGTACTCCCTTCCTGGACCTTCAGAACGCAACACTGGATTCACAATGAATCCGCTGTTATCCCAGAACAGAGCCCTCTGTGTAGCCTTTTATTCTCATCGGCGCTAGCACACCATGCCTGGGGAAACTCTCATCCTAGAGGAGCCAGCAGAAACAGGTTATCTGCAGTAGCTAGGACTCTGTCCTTTGGGGGAGTTGTGAAACCATTGCAACTCATCCTGTCAGGGATTTCGCTCGCATAAAGGCGCTGTCACTACCTCAAGAGCATCCGGGTTAAACGCCATTAAGTAGCCAGTGCAAGGGACTGATTTCTATGAACTTTCACAGTATGGGATCCTACCACTTCCTTTCCCCCTTCCTTTCAGGCTACAGAACTCCACAAGCCGAGACAGGTGGATGAGGGTCAGTTCTCTCTCTGAGAGGATGAGAGTGCAGATCTGACTGCAATGGAGCAAGCTGTACCTGCAGCCACAAGCAGCACCACAAAGGAGAGATTCAAGAGCAGGTCCAAGTTGCATGCTGAAGTCCCTGTTATCCCCTGAAGATTAAAGCTATTGCTGCTAAACCAGAGAAGCTGTTAGGGAGAGCAGGATTGAAAAATGAGTCTCATTTACACTGACAAATGAGTGTAGTACAACGACCCAACACTCCACCCCCCAAACCTAGTGGATACCCAGTCTGAGATGTGTATAGGTACAACAGCTTAGATATTAAATCTGTAGTGTTGTTCTGATGCAGTGGGGCTCATTGGCTTGGGTGGCTACATCTCTTCTTCATCCAATCTTCTTTAAATCTGTATGTCTCCACATTACAGGTTAGTTCTACAGAACTGGCAGCTGTGTACCAGAAGACAGGAAAGAGAAGCAAATTATCTTAGCTCTTACTGTTGGGTAGCAGCAAAATGAGAGGAGAAGCCAAGCCCCACTGGAGGGCCAGTCCTTGAACTGTACTTCCTCCAAGATAATATTTAAGTTGATCTGGCATGGCTCTTACAAAAATGCTTATTCTGCAACTCCTACTAGGAATGCAAGAGTTACTAGACAAACTTGTGGGTGGATACTATCACACGTTGGGTAAGTTGAGCTAACGAGCATCAGGAGACCTTTGGAGAATTCAGAAATTGTTGCTGTCAGGACGGTGGGTGAGACAGATAAACACACAGCAAGTCCGAATATCAGAAGGCGAAAGGCCAAAGGGCCAAAATGCCCAGAGGCCAAAGGCCCCCTTTTATTCCACCAGGTGTCTTTTATACATCTCTCACCCTTCAGGCCACATGCTCATTGGCTTTCATGCTACCTCCCCACATATTATTGATTACTTAGAGCTGAGATTAATCTAGAGCAAAACACAACCTCCTGATCGCAGGTGCACATTCTTGTTTCTGGTATTTTGGTTTCCTGCTTTGCTAACGTAGAAAGTTCTCGCGGGTACCGTCTGATAGGCAAAGCCGATGCCAGCAAGGCTTTCAGGTAGCTGTCTGTTCCCATAAGAAATGGCAAAAAAAGTTTATCTTAAGGAATGACTGATTACAGTAATATTTTGTAATGGTGAAAACAGTAAGCAAGCAATCCACAAAAAGCTGGAAGATCCTAGGGGTGGTCAAAGTGGGAATGTCTCTGAATTTCACAGTACAATCCAAACAGAGTGAGGAAAGGTCCAGCATGGTGTTTTGGCACTGGAGATTGTCATATTCATTTCACTCTGAACATCACTAAAAGGCAAAGTGAACTAAAAAAGTTTTATTCTGAAATTACCTTAAAAAATAAGCATTCTGCCAGCCACAGTACTTTGGAACTGAAGGCCTCCAAGTGGAGACCTATCACCCAAGTTCAGAGTTCCAAAGAAGCCTGGGATTTCCTGAGTCTGAGGCTCATGGCAAATCCCATCTGAGGAAAACCTCAATCTGAATTAAAACTTTTAAACATGAATCACACTGCATTCACTTTGAGAGAAGGAAAAAGCTTCTCTGAAACGAGAGCGTCATTCTAAGCTTAATTTCAGGCAGATCCAAAGTCTGCGTTATCCCAAATACTGTGCTCTTGTGCCAAAATTTATATGATGCCCAGAGCATTGCAGTGCACAATAAAAAGACCCCACAAAGCTACGTGATCCCCTTAAGGGAGAGAGTGTTTATTATCTGCAGTGTCTTTTTTAATTAGTAGTAATACTTCCAGTTGACTTAACACTAGGATGGGAGAAAAGTAAGCAAAAAGAAAAATTGCACAGGGTAATACAACCCACCATTGTTGCATAACTTTGCCCTACTGCAACACTTTTCACACAAAGATTTCCCTTTACAAGCATTAATCAGCAGGATTTGCTCTTGCTTTTAAGTGTACAGAACT
Source organism: Climacteris rufus (assembly GCA_013398175.1). Classification (NCBI taxonomy): domain Eukaryota; kingdom Metazoa; phylum Chordata; class Aves; order Passeriformes; family Climacteridae; genus Climacteris; species Climacteris rufus. The sequence goes on from VZRZ01006124.1 coordinate 226,133, forward strand.
AGAAGGAAATTAGCAGACTGTGATGTAATTTTAATTGCATTAACATGCAATAAAAGGATGTCCTTGGCAGAAAATGCTATTACTATACTACTTATTGGTTTAAATATTAAATAGAACTCTCTTCTTCAGAGCTCCTGTTCTAATTACACTTTTTCTTTTCTAACATATATTTGTCTTCCTAAGACATTTTGGAAACTAATGACAACTTTCAGGTCGGGTGGATTCCATTCTTTTTAATATAGCCAAGTGAGATTTAATTTGAAATCTGACATCACTTTAAAATATTAATAAGATCAGGGTAGTTTTACAGTGTGTATTCATTTTGAAGGTTGAAAAGAGCTTGATAGAGTTGGTGCAGGCCTCAGGCACACCTCAAACTGTGAAAAAATTGTATCAATATGCAAGTGAATGTAAGTCTGTAGAGACAAAAGAATGACATAGATCAAGTTGAGCAGCTCAAGTGAAGGTTTTGTTGCCAGTTACTGTCAAAGCAAAAAACTCCTTGAAATCTATCCAAAGGGAGGCAGTTCCTGGAACTCCCTGTGAGAGAGAAAGGATATGGTCCTCTCATAGTGATATGGTGCCATATCACCCAGCTCCTGCCACTCCACACTCAGCTACTGGTAACATCACACCTTCAACATCAGCTCCCTCGCTGACAAACATTAGATCTGGCCAAGGCATCATAATAGTTGTGGAAGGCAACCACTTGGACTGTTGGCAACTCTCTTCCAAGTGAAACAGTGACATTTTCAACTCACCCTCCCATTTAAATCACTCCGTTTTCATTCAACCTGACTTCCATGGCTTGGACCATGGTGGACCAGCAATCAAGAGAAACACTGTTAAAGTTGTGGCACAGTAGCTGTTAAGTCTGAGTTCCTTTTTAGAACCCTACAAGTTTGAACAATGGGAGTCGTAACACAAAAGCAGAGTGTGTGTGCAGGAGCAGCAATGTGAGGGTGGACAGAGCTCCTCTGAGTGGCTGAAGGAAAAGGTAAAAAATGGGTTTTGCTTTAATGGAATCATGTATGTTAATACCAGAAAACAACACTGAAACCTAGAAAGGGCAGAAAGTCTGGGAAATCCACAGAAGCATGTATATATCATGACCCCAAGAGAGAAGAGGAGCTGAAACACAGCTTTTTTCCTAGAGTGCCAACACAGAAAGAACTGAATTTTAGAATCTCAAAGAAGGAAAATGTCTAAGTTACAATTCCTAGCATGACTCATCAGAACAAACTTGGCATACATTTTTTTTCACAGAAACATGGCCAGATCAAAAATGTACGACTGACAGATTTACTTTTCCCAGAGCATCAGACACCAACAATGTACAGCCTTAGAACTGCAACAGCGACAGACAGTGCAATACATTCAGTGCAAGACAAGAAGGATGGCAATAGCAAGTGATGAGAATCCTAAAACTGGCAGAGCCAAAACCTAATTCTCTATTTATTGTTTTAACCACATACTGTACCAAACCAAACCATCTTTGGGGATGATGGTGCTGCTTAGTTGTTACAAAGCAGTACAAAAATCGTGGTTTGGATACATAATCAGACTAGTAGGGGCTGGTAGAGTCTTCCCTCAATTTCTGGGGGATGGACATAGCTTCTTTGCCTGAGCAAAACAGAACACTGTATTTCTCAGGAGTTCATGAGCTATCAGTAAAATTACACTAGTCCTTCATTACACTTAATTTCACTATCATACCCAGCAATACTGAAGTATCATCTCCCCAGTCCTACACTCCTTGCAACAAGAGGATGAAACATACTCCAAACCTTCATAATGGAGCACTCTGTTGTAACCATTGTTTTTGTCTCATTATTATTCTGACTCTGCCTCATCTTTGTCACTCAAAGACCAGACAGAAAATTAGTCTGTGTGAAAAAGACTGAAGAAAGTATAACATGGTGCCCATTATTGCCACTGAAAACTGCTAATGGGGCAACACTTCTGAAGGGAAATTATTTTAAATGTCAGATTTACAAGAAAGCAGTCAAACCCAGACTCCAGGCCAGCTGAAACTCCAAGTACTGTCATATGCAGGGATGACACAGAGGATCAGAAATTCCAATATAAAAACAGAGAGCACATTATGCAGCCAACAGACAGCAAACTCCATTCAATCCCGTTTTTTCATGTTGTGGTGGGTTTTTTGTTTGTTTGTGGTTTTTTTATGGGAAGTCATGGGGAAAAATAAAATGGTTAGTTGCCAATTGCTGTTTCAAACACCTGAAAATTGTAGCTACTATAAAGGTACTAATTGTCTAATTTATTACAAATTTATTAATTTCTTTCCTCTTGAAATAATTCTTGGAGACATTTTCATCTAAATATAAGCACCCTTCAAAAATTTTCATGTATCACTACTTCATTATTGACATTTTAACCCAGATTATAGTCAAAGTTTTTTGCCTGCCAGAAAAAGAGAAAATGAAACGAGTCTTGGTCTATTAAAATGCTTCAGTGGTACCCAGTCCTTCACTGCACAAGTAAAATCAACTCAGAATTACCCTAGCTGCCCAAAGAAAGTAAAACCACTAACACCACATGACTTCTTCCTTGCACCTGTTGAAGTTCATCCATAGTCTATTGCCCTAACATTTGATAATGTGGCCACCTCGCTTTCTGTTTTAGAAGTGGGAAAGTAAAGGTACTTGGTGTTCAAAAAATCCCTACTATAAGCACGCTATTGCTTACACTGGATGTGTAAGAACAGACAGCACAGATCTCATTCATTTCATGTGGACATACACCAATGGCCAGAATGTGGAAGACTGAGGCTTCACAGAAAGAAAAAGACTGTTACTCATGCAACCTCCACTTTTAGGAGTTTTTGCATGAAAAAAAGCACAGCTCAGACGATCACTCTTACAAAACAGAATATACTAAAGATGACTAAGAGAACAGTAGTGATTTAACACCTCAGTCTTTCTATTCTGTTATCAGCATTCATACTTAATTGATGTTATTTGTTCAGTTTTCACAAAAGCCTTTTACAGACGTTTATCAGACAGAAGTAGATAATGAATTTAATTGGTCTACGGTAATTTTTAATTTAGCCCACCAAAGCCAAAGATAGCATCCAGCCTAAAATGTGACTTACTACCTAAAAGCAACAAATCTAAGCATCAGATTATTTTCTATGGAGAACCTGAAAAGGCTAAATCAGCTGAAATAGACAGCAAGGATTCTCATCATTCCCTCCACTTGCATCTGCCATTTACATGACTTTTCATTGAAGAGAAAAGCAACAACATATGCTAAGGAGAAAACAGGTTCAGCATTGAAAAAAAAAGGTGCATGTTGTCCTATGTATTTATTCAATCTGTATGTTCATTTAAACTTTTTGGTACTTTAAAAGTAAATGCCTGTGCTCATTGAATGTCAGTATTTGTATTACTAGGAAATTATTTTAAGACAATATTTAAAACTGCAAATTTTGTTAAACAAGGAAATAACTAAAAACCCTGGTAAAATGTGCTATAAGATTATGCATTTACTAGACCCCGTCTGGCTCCAAAAGAACATATATACAATATTAAAAAAGATATCTTCTCCTTTAGGAATGCCAAACACCGTTCTTTATGAATATGTATAATTAAATGTTCTCTGTGAGTGAGAAGCAGTAATTAATTCAGTGTTAAACATCACAACCTATTACTTGAACTCCATGGCAACCAACATTGCCAAAAGAGAAAATTAAATTTCAAACTCTATTTTAAAGTTATTACAGTTACACATTTCCCAAAATTTCAAAGCAAGCTTGTGCTGTTTTTGGACACAGACAATTTAAGTTAATTTCTCTAATTGGTAAAAGTTCGAAGAGACAACTAATGATCTTTGCTTTTGTTTTAAAAAAGGTTTGATGGCAGGGAAGAGGAAAGGTAGCTGATATTCACAGTAGCCTCTGGTCTGCACAGCACTCCTAGGGATGTAATCCCAGTGGTTTTCACAGTTTCGACTCATTGATCTCACTGACTGCTTTGACTGACCAGGCCCTCACTGGGGTTTTAGGTTCCTACCTTAATGCTCAAACCAGTGTTTTTTACCCTTGAGCCCACCAGGGATGAAGGTAGGCTGAGGAAAGTCACGGAGAAACAGCACATCTCCAAAATCTGAATAGCCTGGTTTAAATGTGGATGTTTGTACCTTTGTGTTTTCTTCTTTATCCAAACAAAACCATAAGGGACTACAACAGACTTCACAATCTTTGGCTTAGGAAGGTGTGAACAGCAAAATAAAAATCAATGACATTCAGGAGGGCAAGTTCCAGCACACAGGAAAATGTGACTACAGATCCCTAGCAATGCTGTCTAAAGAAAAAGGGTAGTAAAGAGGGACATTTCCTTAGAGAAAACATGGTAATGACAGAAATACAAATAATCCTCTGGTGGACGTAAGATAGAATATGTAGCTAGAAGACAGATTTGACTACACTTTGAGCACATCCTGTACCTTAAATTTGGTGTTTTAAAAGCACGAGGTCAGACTGCTAGGGACAGGTAAAAAGTACAGTATGAAATAATACTTTTCAAAGTCAGGCAAGACAAGACCATAGCCAGACGCAATTAACAAAGCATCAAGAATAACAAGAAAGTGTCAATAATATTTTAATAGAAGAAGAAAGCCAACAAAAGTGTCTGTCTACTACTCAGTGAAACTGGGATCTTGCTTAGCAATGTCACTTAGAAAGCTGAAATTTGGAATGCCTTTTTTTGCATCATCTTTTCATTAAGCTCATCAATTAGCTCTCTTTCTTAGTACCAATAGATGGTGAGATGTCAATCTTGAATCAGGAAATAAAAGGATTAAAGAATACCTCGGTAAAACAGACATTTTCAGTTTGGGCTGGCTTTTCTTGAATAGCTACTGGATGAGCTGCTGGCATTTATCTTAGAGGTCCTCTGGGATACACTGAGTTACCAGAATACTGCCAAATGGCAAACAATAAAAAGGAGAAGCCTGTAAATACAACAGCTTAGCTTCAATCCCCTGAACTGTAACAGAATAAATAATCAAACTACTTGTAAATGTCTAAAAAAGAACCCAAGAAGAGGAATAACAGACAGCATGAATTTGTCAGGAAGAAGACTCATCAAACCAATTTAATTTCCTTCTATGACAAGATAATGGCCTTTGGGGAATAGAGAAAAACAGTAGCTGTCGTATTGCTCTATTAAGTAGTTTGACTTTGATTTCATGTTAAATTCTCTAAAACAAGGTGGAAATATTAGGATGCTCTAGAAATGTTTGGAAAAGGCTATTAAGAAAGAAAACATACTTGGCTCATCATAAGTACAGAGAGATGCATACATTCAATGATACTCCGCAGGGAAGTGTCCTAAGTGTGGCATTATTGAATATTTGTCTTAATGAACTGAAGAATGGCAAAAAATATTTGTTAAATAGCACTCATCTGGGAGGGACTGTAAGTATATTGGAAAGCAGGACTTCAAAATTTCTCAGCAAAGTGGAGATTAGGCTGAAAATACTCATTGCATATGCTGCTTGTGAGAAAAAATAATGTTCTATACCTCAGCAGAAGTAATTAGGTATATCGATGCAAGTGAGGAAACACATGGCTACAGAGAAGGCAATCTGTGGATCAGGAATGTACACATGACAGCTGTTTCATCATACTGCTGGGAAGACTGAAATCATTTTACAGCAGTGTATGAGGAGAGGGAGAGTTTGCGAGATGCATGAAGCAAACCTTTCCACTCAAACTCAAAAAGGTGCTGGAGCAGTTTGGGGCGTTGCATTTCAAAACAGGAATGACCACCTGAATCACAGGCAGAATAGTGGAGATTGATCACAGCTTTGGAAAACACAACTTAAGAGGACAGACTGAACAAACGGGGCTTACTGTCTTGAAAAAATTTACAAGCTACTTCAAAAGAGGAGGAAACAGTCTGTTCTTCATGCTCAGAGGATTTAAGTGCTGAAACTGCACAAAACCCCCCTACATTTAGATGTCATGGAAAGTATAATTAAATCAACTTAAAGAGAAACAGTGCTATAATAGGATGCCTGGGGAAGCTCTGGCATCTCCATCACGGGAATTCTTGAGGAATAGGTGGGAGATACATCTGCTTTTAGAGCACAGAAAATGAACATGGTCTTAGGACGTTTCAAGTCCTGTGATGGACAGACAAAAGGATCGTTTGTAAAGAGGGAATAACAGGTAGAGGCATCCAGAAAAGAACCAAATCTGGATGACCTTTTGAAACTATTCAGTGTAAGACATGTCTCTGTCCTTACCAGAATGTGGAAGGAATGGGCACAATAGTACTGCAAAGAGAAGCGCTTCCCCTAATGCACAATTAAGGCTAAGCCAGGCAGTGCTGGGTGCTTTAAGGATGCCACTGCTACAGTCAAAGCACGTTTTGTGTGTCAGAGATTGCCAGATGAGGCTTTACGTAAGAATCAGACACAGTCAGAGAGAGAAATTTCATTAGACACAGGAATAAAATGCTCAGTTACCAGGGAGCTCACACCATCTGCTGGATTGCTGTTTCCGCTTCCTGAGCAAGCCAGCACTCCCTGAGAGTGGCAGAAGCTTCTGCCTGCAGTGATCTGAAGACAACAGCAATCCATTTCCAGCCCAAAATGGCAACCCTTAGGTCGTGTTCTCATTGCGCTTCTGTTCTTTCTGTAATATTTCTCAAGGAAATTTAAAAGACAATTTTCCTTTTCAAGTCACAAGATACATTTTATCAGAGAAGAAAAGACATTTTACAGTAAGTGGACAAGAGTCTGAGTTCTCCCAGCAGGCCACTGGATGAGGTAAGAAGTCATGGAGCTAGGCAAAACTTCTGCCAATTTCCCTCTCGAGCAGATCTATGAATAAAAAGTTGCAGTAATTAGTCAGGTAGCTGCATTCCACTCAAAAGCAAGACTTCACCAATAAATCTTACCAGATGAGGATTAAAAGAATGATCAGCATTCACTCAATTTTCTGGAATTAATCCATTTGGGAAACCTGGAGTTGAAAGTAATTACATTATGGATGCACTTCATATACCAGCAAAACTACAAAGCATCCTGGTCTGTAACTTGCTGATATTCCAAGGCTGCTCCTCAGCTGATAGAAAATGGCCTGACTCTGCTCACTGCAGGGGAGCGATGCAAGTTTAAACTGATGATGATGTGCATTTACATTTTCATTAGACTACTGAGGAATCTCCAAATTATGGGAGTAATTAGTCAAGGAGCACACCTGCTGAAAATGCTAAGAAACTGCAGTGGTTAATATTGTACTGAAAAGGAGTGAATGAAACACTCATCCATGTATATCATTTGCGCCATGAGCAAGATTTTTTATGCTTTTGTATCTAATGTTCTCACAGAATTTAGGCAATACCTCCAAAGTGGCTAAACCCTTGATAGTTAATCCCATTGAAAATATTTTCATATAAATGAAATGCACTGTGTTCATTAGGAGATACCACTAAAATTTACCACCCAAAATTTCAGTTATTGTTACTCATCAAGGTATCCTGGGGGAAGATAAATGATATCACTATCATCAAAGTGTAGAAAAAAATACACCCCACCAAAAGAAACAGGATAAGGAAATGGAAAATGCTGCAGTGCAGAGTCTAGCACTCTTCTGGCAGTGCTGGGGAGAGATGAGCATGGCACTATGAGAACATCACCAGGTGAAGTGAGATGAAACCAGTGGACACATCATTAAGGTTTTAACATCACTGCTTCTGATGCTGATTTTTACACACCTATGACCAGCTCAGTAACAGTGACCAAACTTTCTTTCCCAAAGCAGGCAGAAGAAAGCCTTAAGTACATAACTGGGAAATAAGTGCACATGTAATAAATACGGCAATTTGAGCATGACACTTGGTCTCTGAACAGTGATATTTCTGATTAAAGAGAAGTGCACTCTCAGTGAGAGGCTACCACTTCCCTGCCACAAACCATTGCTTTCACAAGCGGATCCCAGCTTTCAGTTACCTGCTGCTACATGAGGATTTAATTGGTAAGACTCAAGCTAGTTTATTTCAAGACAAGATCTTATAGCATCCAGAAGATGTCCTGTAATAAAATGCCATGAACTCAAAAACATAATCAAAACCACACTGGGTGTTTCGCAGTCACATCTGTGGCTCTCAAGAATTCTTCCCCCTAAATGCCACTTCAACTCTTACTGCCTATTCTCTCATTCACCTGGGCAGCTCAGATGTTTAAGAAGCCTGTGCTATGTGGTGTGAGAAGCTGAGCTTTTAAATCAAGAAAAGGCCACTGCATGCCCCATAAAGGCAGTCAGATCATACAGCTGAAAGGGTAAGATCCTATGCTTCCAAGGCACAAAATTAATTCTGTTTATACCACCCTTTTTCTGACCATGCTGAAGAAATAACTCCAAATAATTAGAACAAAAAAGAGTTTGCAAAAATTTTACACATGAAGAATACAGATAAAAAAACTCAGAAGAAGTAGGTTTTAAAATCTTACTAAAAATAAAATTTCTTGAAATACTTCTTTTCTCCACAAAAACACAAGGGTGCTGCATTTTAATGCATGTCTCTCAAACACTTCCTGACTTCCAAAATCAGTTTGTGGGCTATTTTGAGGTTAACTTGATATTCTATTGCTATTTAATTGCCTGGCAATTGTGCAGGAATGTCTAAACCAATAAAGCCCTTTCTGAAGTCAGGAAATAATAAAAAAATTTAAAATTCAGATGGGAGTTGGAGAATACTCATCAGAAGAAAGATACAAATTAAGTTGTTTTCTCCCTTAAACTAAAGGACATTTGCTGATGGTGTGAGGTACATAATAAAAAAACATACATTATCATATCACACATTCTTCAGATTTTTATTTTTGTGTTCTCAAATACCATGCTACAAAGTGTAGAAATAAGTGACATTTGCTTAAAGAAAATATCACTTCCTGAAGAAAGTACTGAGAATATAACAGATAGGGGGAAATACAACAATTTAAACCCATTTGAAAATTAATTTTTCAGCTCTTATGTCCAAAGATGATGCCTCAAAGCCACAGAAGTCAGGAATCCTGTGCCTGCAGGGGTGGGATTTATCCTGAGATTGAAAATAGTTCAATTTAAAATCTATGTGAGAGATAGATTTCTAACCAGCCCCTCTGAAAAGGCCAGAGAGCCACCACCTGCTGTGTCTCTCCTTTAGGATAAGATGGATCTGTGTCTCCTTGCAGAGTTAAGCACAGTCAACAAAAACTCAAACCCAAACAGCCAGCAGCTACACAGGAACCCCCCAGCTATTCAACACTGGGTGCTCTCACAGCCTGGTGCAAATGCCTCTTGACCAGCTTTGGAGGGCTTTGGTTAGCTTTGTCCAAGTTTGAAGGAGGAAGAGAAGCCTCCAAGACAAGTGAATTCCTACAGCTTTTATGAAAAGGAAGGATTTGCATTAACACTCTGAAGGTCCAGGGTAGTAGGGACATAGGTATTTAGTTTTCTTTTTGTTGGTGTTTCCATTTGATATGATGCAGAATTAATATCTGACTTCACACATCAGGAAAAAATTAAGATGGGAGCACACCAGATAAAATACTCAGCACTTTATGATGTGCAATAATGCTATTGCATATTGATTTTGTTTATGTAATGCTGTCACACAGCTTAGACAGTCACACACAAACCTTGCACTAGGAAAGCATTATTAAAGTTACTAAATGAAAGACTTCTCTGCTTCTCAGGATTGCCAGTATAACCCTAATTTTGGCCCTTTTGTCTACACACTTCATAATACAGTTCTTAATTACATGTCCACATCCTCGTGTTTTAACCTAACCTTTGCATCATTCAGTACACAGAATAGATGATGCTCACTTACTGAGCAGCTGTCTTCCTCCTTTCTTCTCCTTGTTCAGAGTGGGACCCTTTATCTTATTCACTGTAGATTATTCAAACTGGGTTCTCAAAGCAGCATTAACAATTTCTTGGGGTTTTGTGAGCTGTGTGATATTTAAGTTTTCTATAATCAGTGACAAGATTATCCACTATAATCCAATAAATCTTGATTAAATGTAAGCTTACAGTTTAAAACATGCTTATTAGTTTGCTAAGTATGGGCAGATTTGCCCAGAGACAGCCATAGGCACCCCCTTCACCAAACTGCTGGCAGAAGGCATTGCCTTTACCCAAAAAAAGTGAATACATCTTTGAAGACAGACAGGGCAGCATATTGCATCACTGATTCTCCCCAGCAGAATGTTTGCTGAGAGCAGAGCTGTAGGTAAAGCCACTGTGTTCAGGCTGGTGCAGCTCACACCACGGTGTGTGGCTCAGGTTTGATCCTGAATGCTGGCTTCATAAAAACCTTTGCCCTAGTTGAGTCATAAAATGGCTGGGGGCATTCTGTCCAAAATTCCACATTAAATAATTCACCAGGAGGCTTATACTTATCTTGTAGCATGTCAACACAAACAGAAGCAGTGTGGCAAAACCACAAGCAGCAGAGAACAAGTATTTAGCATGGAATCATGAAAGGATGTTTGTAGTCCTAGTGGTGATTTTGTTAATAGAAGAGTGTGTCTTTAGCAGGTCATTGTGGGCTGATTACAGTATAAAGCACTCTGGTGAACTGAACTGTGGTGCCTTCTTGGCACAGAAGTACTAATATCTAACACAGGCGGTGTTCATCTTGTCAAATTGGAAATTGAATATCTGCCACTGAGGACAGCAACGGGAAGAGCAGACCACAGGAAAGCTTAATGCTCAGAGAGCTGAGAATGAAAAGACAAAGCTAAAGTCAATTCTGGGCAAAGATGCCAGATATTTCTAAATCTTGCTTGACTGGAACACCAGACAAGTGGAAGCTGAAATTTGCTCATCCTCTGCCTCACTAAGATGTATTCTATAAAGAATAAGTCAGTCGTTGGAATGTGAAATAGAAATGCTGACTTAAAAAATCATGAGTAGTTGATTCTGTTTTTGTTTTAAAATACATACATATTCAACAGTTCTAAATTTACCCTATTTTGTGACCATATGGATATATTTTCTCCTGCTTTCTCCACACAAAGTGAAGAAGGGAAAAAAAATTTAAAATGGACAGTCATTATGTCAGGAAATTAATGCTGGGCATTAAGAAAAGCAACATATTCTTTTCTTGTGGGACACACACATCCTTTTTACTCATTAGCTGCCCTTTGTTATTAAGTTGGCCTTTGCCATTCCATACTGTTAGATATGACAGTGATGAGGTTGAAGAAATCTACTGAAAGAAGATTTAGTAGCTCATTTCTTCTGGCCTCTGGCCCATTTTCATAAAACTCTGAACTACACATTTGTTACAAAGCAACTTAGAATAGAAGCACAGGCACTGAGGTTCAGCCAGTGCACTTCCGAAAGTGAAGTGGATGCATTAATCTAGAAACACGGATGTATTTGAATCTGAACCATTAAAAACCATGGCAGGGGTTTCCTGCAGGAGGAAGCTTAATCTAGTAGAATTTTGTTTCATATTCATTTAGATTCCAGTAGTTATAGCATTTTACAATGAACTGGCTGTTTTTCAGAGAATACATCCTGGGAAACTATTCAAGAAGGAATGATAAATAGATCAGTGAACTTGTATTTCCATGTCAGTAGGAGGAAGACAAGTGAGAAATGGGTCTGACAGTGTTGCTGGGGTGATAAAAGGATATTTAATAGCAACCAAGGATTGCTTGGTTTCTAAATTAAAGATTTGAAAGCCAAACAGGAGTCAATTTGACAAATACCAATATAGCAATGTAAATCATCTGTTACTCTCATTTCCTAGGGGACTGAGAGTTTATCAGATTTATGGATCCTCTTGGTAAGACACTGTGCCAAATAGCAGTTAGGATTTCTAAACAGCCAGAGCTACACACTCAGAGACTAATGGCAATAAGGCAATAAGGCACTGGACCAGAAGACCAGAAGTTTGCCACCCCCATTGCTGCAGCCTGCTTGGCTAAATCAATTCTCAGACTGGAAGGCCACAGAAGCATTCCACCCTTGTATAACAAAAGCAGCTGACTTTGCACCTCAATTTTCTTGTCATTTCAACTACAAACACCAGGCTGCTTTAGTCCTTCCATCTGTACACTTTTTAGCTCCCAGCTGTGTAGAGGCTTCAGTAGAGTGGATGCCACTAGATGATCACTACAATATTTTTACCTGTTGATCTGCTTGCCTCCAGCCAGTGCTGATGTGCCAAAGCACATACTCTTTCTAGCTCCTGATGGTTATTTTTCATAGGGAATACCCTTGCAGCAGGAAGAGAGGTTGTTACCTGACACTTCATAGCCTCTGTTTGCCAGTTAGCTAGCCTTGATCCCCCCTGGCCTCAGGATCTACAAACATCCTGCACCACTGTTCAGAGTCACAACACCCCCTCAGCCACAGCAGAGTTCGACCACTGCCAAATGTCCATCTGTCCTGCAAAAGGCAAGTTAGATGGCACCTTAGCAACTCTGAACTCTCTCACACTGACAGGTGAGTATAAACCTTTGCAAATGACAATGGCAGGGCAGTGGGAGAGCACCCTCCTCCCAAACCAAAGGCCACTTTGCACTGCAATTTTTTGCAGGACAAAACCTACCAAATTCAGATCCTGGCCTTCTTGCAAAGCATCCAGTGCTTCTCTGCTCAGTTGGCATCAGTTGGAATCAGAACTTAATGTTTGATTACTTTTTCTCTACTGCTGAGGGAGGGAGGTAGCCAGAGAACCAGAGCTTTTGTATCTACCCAGAATACATTTTTATCTATTCAAGTGGATGATTAGGAAACTTGAGTGGTACAAAGCCTTAAAATGTAGAAAACACAGAAAGCCAGCAAACCTGATAAGACACGATTACCTTGTGCTTGTAATACTACCCCCTCACATTCACACTAATTTTAATTCCTTTTTCTTTTTAAGATAAAATTTCATTCAGTATTCGTGCATGCTGTATTTTTTCAGAAAAACTGATAAAGGGCATTTGAGAGACAAGTACTATTTCGTTGGTCAGAAACGCATTCCATAATTCAGAGAAGCAAATTTTATGCTTTTCCATACCTATTTAACAGCCTTCAGGAGACCAGTTCCTTTTCACATATTTGGAGAGCAGTGTTTCTTTGCTATCTAGTTCTATCAAGTTTGGGAAGTGGGAAGAGAGAAACAACACTACCTCCAGAGATCCCCCACCCCTGTAAAACAGTTTATTAGCATTTTTAATGGAATTCATAGAAGAGATGATTTTGAAAAAGTTTACTTACATGGGCAGAAAACCTCAAGAAAATAAACCTCCCCCTCTAATATTCACTCAGACTAAATGTGGCTGAACTGCCTCCAAAAACCAATGGGGTTTTTTTTTTTTTTGCTTCCCTGGGATTCAGCCTGGGACCCATACACATGTCAAGGAGGTGTTTGGGAGCACACATTGAGCTGTCCTTCTCCCCTCTAAGTTGTATAAAAAGGGGACACAACTACAGGAAACCTGCCTTAGGATACTGCATCAGCCACCTGACATACACCTGAGTTAAAATGCCTGCCTGAACCAATCAGGACTGCAATGCCAGAGAAACTCCTCTGTTAAGGCTTTGTTTTGTGTCAAAAGAGTAGTCCACTGAAGTGCATGCCTTGAACTGCTGCCTTCAAGTAAAAAGCTCTCTTATTCAGCTATATCACTATCCATATCACAACAAACTTGGTGTATTGCTCTTAATTTCAGTGGCCCAATGACATTTTTGAATTCTGCAACTTGCCTGAAATACTCATGTATAAGACACACTGTAAGGGGAAAAAAGGAAATTTTACAATAATTACAGTAATTATAGCTAAGTACATGTTTAAAGACAAAGTGAAAAATTAGACAATGAAACTAGCAGAATCTGGATCCAGAATCACATTCAAACTTTATGGGTTTGTCTCACTCTAGAAGCCAATTTTGACCCAGGTCAGAGGCAGCTCCTGAAATGCTGTGTTGGGTTTGGTGGGCTCATGGCGGATTTTCTCCGGTTATTGGAAACCAATCTACAAACTGTTTACAAAACCCATAAACAGAATCACACAGAAGTGTTAAGCCACAGGCAGGGTATTCCAGAGCATATGACAACGAAAGGCAGCATGGAGCCAGGAGCCAGCACGACAGTGCACAGTTTGCCACTCACACAAGCACTGGGCGCCTCTACCATGAAGAAACCTCATCTGTCCTGTGTATTTCTTTGCCATCTCTCAGAATCTCTCTCCCATTCTTGTCTCTTTCTCTTCTCCTTGATGATAAGGCACAAGTCCCTATGGTATTTTGGGGCTGGATTTGATATCCCATGAAGGCTTTCACCAACTGTGAAGATTGCCTAAATGACAACTCAAAGTATCCTTTCTACTCTCTGTCTATTTACATTCACTTTGGTTCTTCTATGCAGAAAGATATGCACATGTAGAGAATCCATACGGAAAGTCTTGAAAGCAACTCAACATTTGGACTTCTTGTGGCAGATGCTTTCTTCATAGTCCTGTGTTTATTTAGGTCTAACTTTTCAGTGTGAGAGTCATCTGTTCCTTCAGGCCAAAGCAGGCTACACTTAGCTGGCTAGTCCCAGTCACGACTCTAACCACAGTGTCAAAATGAACCCATTTCACACAATCAGTTCTTGGAGTGACAGGAACAAACACCAGTGATTATAAAAACATATTCTGAAACCAACCTCTAGTTTTATGCCACCACCATAGCAAGGGGAAACAGCTACTGATATTTGGGTACTGCAGCATGTTAATATTAGTTTGTGTCCCCAGCTTAGATCATTTACAGGTCAGAGAGACATAAATCTGTCCTAAAATACTTTGTATTTCTAACTTGGGCATGTGAAAAAACATTACCTTAAACACATCTTTTTGCTCATGCTATATATTAGATGCATATACCCAAACTGCCTTCACCTTGCAAAGAAACAAGGGCAGTTATAAACTTCAGTATAAAGCTAAACCACTGCAGGGTACTTATTCTAGCAAATAGACTTCATCTGAGAAATCTTACCTTTAAGACTAGTAAAAGACTATTATTTGTAAGATACTGGTTGGCGCAAAGCCACAGGATTTGCTATTAAAATATGCAAAAGCAGAGTGGAATAGTGCTGTGCATGTAAATTATGCATGTTTCTTATTAAAATAAATCCTTTTACCTCCTCCCCTCCTCCACTTGTTACACAACTTGTCATCTCTTATTTACATGCCATATGATACACAACCCAAATAGAGGGCAAACATCCACAATATGTGCAGCAAAGACAGATATTTGCATTTAAGACATGAATATGCATTAAGAGGCAACACTTTCCAGTTACATATTTTAAAAGTGAGACATTTATTTTGACAAGCTTATTGCTAGAAATGCCACTATGTGCTCCCCCATACCCCCAGCATGGAGTTTGTTCACTGACTGAATACACAACACCCATCCCTAGAAAGATCCTGTTAAGCCAGTTTCAAATCCATGGACTGATAAGGAAGTCACAACACTGGTTGGTGGAAGCAGGAAATTCTTGGGAACAGACGGAGAATCCATTCATAGCATTCTCTCTTTTCTCCTTTTTTTTTTTTTCCCTCCTTCTGCTCAATGTAATTTCTCTGTGATATCAGAGAATTTTTTGGCTAGAAAAAAAGTCTCACTTAAAAAATTAGCATTGAAAAAGGGAGCGTTTTGCTTCTGAAATCAAAATGGGAAGCCAGCCTTCAAGGGAAAAAAGACAACCTCCCTCTGCATTCCTCTTTTTCTTTTTTTCTTTCCCCTCTGTTTTTGTCTCTGTCTTTCTCTCAAGCAAATGAGTAAGGCCTAAAAAGCAAAGGTTATTACTTGGGATTTAGGTAAGTTTTATGCAGTCCCTTTTATTCCTCAGATACTTCTGTAACCTTGGGCATTCATTTAGATCACCTGTTCTTGGATTCTACATCTATATAAAGGGCACAACAGTTCTGGTCAGCCTCACAGAGGTGGTACAAGTAAAAATTAACCCATAAAAAATGTTATATGAAAAGGTACTTAAGCAAGACAGATAAACAGAAAGAAAAGCCTTCTGGGTCAAGGCACTGAACTCTAGAATCCAGGCTCTGCCACAGACAAGCCTTAATTCTCAATCCTATTTAATTCTTATTTCTGCATCCACTGGTACAAAGCAGTGATGTTTACCCTCCTCTCTAGAATGCCCAAAGGAATTCGACAGTTTGGGACATATCTGGCCAAAGCTTAGACAGGAGATGGTTTGCCTTGTTTTTGTCAAAGGGAAATGTCAATTTTCTCATTACATTTTTCAAACATATATATAAAATTATAAAAACACTCAAACACACAATTCACTTTCAGCCAAAATGTTGTAACATATGGCTGCTTGTGTTTTCCCCGCAAATATTTTAAGACAGCAGCTTCCTCACAAGTCTCTGTCTTTCCCTTTTCACGGATTTTGCTAACACTTTGTGAAATGCAAGAAAAACCAAATATTCTGTTTTCTACTTCTTTATTTTGCCTTTCTTATACTTTGAGTTGATATAAACTTAGAGCTCCCTCTCCTACTTTTTTTTTCAGCTTTGTCCAGAGTTTCTGAGCAGCCCTGACTGAAGCAACAGTTAACATAGTCAAATATGCAAGGCTTTGAGTGATGGGACTTGTAACATTCGGCAGAATGAGGGAACTGAAGTGATGATTCTGTACTACTGCACAGTCTGGGCTGTGCAGTGTACAGCAATTTTTCATGTGACAACCCTAGAGAATTTGTCAAAAGTACTAGAATTTTATAAGGGCTTGGCTGCTTTGTGTGTGGGGGGGTTTTTTTTGGTTTTTTTTTTTTTTTTTGGTTGGTTTTGTTTCATTTGTTTTTTATTTGGATTTTATGTTTTGGTCTTTTTAACCACTTAAAACATCACAGATATCCATGGTGTTTTATGGACATAAACTGATACTACTGTACGAGGTTCACAACATGAGGGTTTTAGTTGGTTGATTTTGTTTATTTTATGCAAGGACAACAGAAGTGAGATGTCAAAGGGCTGGGACAGAAAAGATATGGTTTGCATAGGAAAGCAACTGAATGGTTATTTAACACATAACCAACACTGTATTCACAGTCTTTTAAAATATAAATTCTGATAGGCTATTTGCCTGATGAGAATCCGAAAGACTACACAGAAGTTCAGATAAATTTATAGAATCACAGAATCATTCTGGTTGGAAAAGAGCTTTAATATCATCAGCTCCAACCATTAACCCAACACAGCCAAGTCCACCACTAAACCATGTCCCTAAGTGCCACCTCTACAGGTCTCAAATACCTCCAGGGATGGTGCCTCCACCGCTTCCCTGGCCAGCCTGTTCCAATGCTCAATAACCATTTTGATGAAGAAATTTTTCATAATATCCAATCTAAACCTCCCCTGGTGCAATTCAAGGCCATTTGCTCTTGTCCTACCAATTGTTACCTGGGAGAAAAGCACTAATTTGAACCACTTAAACTCGATGGTCACCAGGAGAGAAATGTGCTATCAACTGTTGAGTATCTTTTAGAGAATAGCTGGACTTCAGGAAATTTGTACCATGATACTGGTTTCACATATGCCTTATTGTGTTTTCTGTTGTTCCACTGAAGGAGTTTGAAACCGTGCCTGACACTGGTTTTAATTCTACTGAAATTCACTGATACTTGCTTGCAAAATTCCTGATCCAGAACAAGAAGTTTGCAAAGCAGCCAATACCATGGGGCTTTCAAATATGTCAAGACACAAGAACCAACACTACCAAACCAGAAGAAAACACAAAAATTGGGGAAAATTTTCTCTCTATAAGTCACAAATTCATAGTTAGTTGTTGCAGTGCCTCTGGGCGTGGCTGACGAGCCGGCCCAGCCCTGCCGTGCCTGAGCCGCGGGAGCCGGGCCCTTCTCCCCCGTCGCAGGATGCAGCCGGGGATGGCACAGCCCCGGGTCACCACGGCAGCTCACCAGCTACGGTGGCAGGGGCTGTCCCCGCCCAGGGGGACAGGTCATTGGTTCCTGTGCCGGGTGCGGATAGCCAACTCACTGGCCGGAGCCCCTGTCAATCATTGCAATCCTCCGCATTGATTGGCTCTCCCGACTGCCCTTCCCTCGCCTCTGTACTATGACACGCCCCTGACCGCCATTTTGGCTGTCTTTACTGCACCCTCCATGTTCCAGTAATAAAAATCTGCTGGTAATAAGCAGAAAAGGACCCTTTCTCATCTCTTTACTTCCCTGCTTAAATTAAACCTCTGTGCGTGAACTAAGCCTAGACTCTGTGGGAGCTCTGATGCCGGCTCGACTCTGTTCAGAGATTGGGTGAAGTCACTTGTCTCAGGACACGAGACCGCTGCTAAAGGCCCTGAGCTACTCATGTTTTGTACCCGCAGCAGTTAGTGGCAAAATTGTCGTAGTAGAAAGACATAGAAAATTATATCTGTTTTGTTTTTTTTTTTAATGATAGAGTAAGGAGAGACTGGGCTTTGCAATTCTGTCTATCTACAAAGTGCTTGAGGCAGTTACTTTAGATCCAAATTACTGGTCCAGTCTCCTGGTGTTGCTCAAAGTGTCACTAGCACTGGAAGCAGGACTGGGGCTGAAAGGTAAGGATGGCTTTGGTGCACTGAGTGATGTGTTGGAGCAACAGGAGATACCAAAGAGGTAAGATCAGCCTTTGGGAAACAACAGGTCCTGAGTTGAATTAATGAGAAGGTCATCTAGGGATGGATTCCTGGAAATGGTGAAGGAGAGATGCAACTTTATTAAACAGAGGATGGTTTCTGTTTTTCTGGACAGGAAAGGGTATCTGATGCATCTTCACCAGCTTTTCTAGTGCACACAGAACACTCAAGGGAACACCACAGTTACTTTTGTGAACCAGTAAATAATGCCACGAGGTGACACAGTCCTACCTTGCAAATACACCATATTTCATTCTTTTTATTTCAGTCTTTTTTGCAGTACCCGCGGTTCTGGACAACACAGTAATAGAAATCCTTTCACAGCTTTTGCTGAATCACATATTTTTATATTACTCCCTGTATCATATGCAAAAAGGGACATGAAATTAACTGAAGTACTATCAAAGTAGTAAAAATATTCCATAAGCTTTCAATTCTTCTTTCTGGCCAAGGATAATAAAAATTTTAAGCTTTCTCACACAGTTGAACAGTACAGAATCTACTGTTACAGTCAATTAGACTATCAAACTACACAAAAGCACTTAAGTATATGCCACAAGAAGAAAATCTTGTACATGTAGCAGGGCTGCCTAAACACATTTATAGGACCTTTAGCACTGTATTTGCTACCTGTTATATAATCTCGGGGTAAGAAATAATTTTGACATAAGAGACAAATAAGGTAAGGAAAACAAGCCTCTCAATGTTACTTTCTCAAAACACTGGGAGAACCTGAAATTGCTACTCTTAGACACTCAAATGATAAAACATAACAAAGCAACCAAGAGTAAAATCCATTATAAAAAACAAAACCACAAACCCACAAAAACCCAAGCAAAACTCAAAACACTCTTCCAGGGAGGAAAAAGGGGATCAAATGGTTGCACTTGTCAATATCTACAATCATTGCTCAATTTTTTCATGTTTTTCCATGGGGAAAACCAAGCTACCTAAACCCAGACAAGTCCAACCCACCACAGGCCTGTTCTTCCACATAGCACCAGCAACTTCCCATTCTCATTTCTCACAAGTTTCAAAAGGCATGTGCACCGCCACAGGCTGAATCTGGTCCAGGAAATGATCCAGCATAGTCCACAGGAAAACAAGAACACAATCTTCCCTATATTTACTACAACTGGGTCATTTCCCCACAACAGGACCCGACACAGTGGTGCCAAAATAACCTCATAGAGAGGGCACAGGAGAAGCAACCCTTTAGACATCAATATACAAACTTAGCCACAGAGGACAAGCCACCACTGGGTCATTCATAATTAATGTTTTTTAAGAACTAGTAATTGCTTAAGGGTGAAAGCAATCCTTTACTGAAGGCATGCCTAAAACAGTTAACTTGCCACAAATCACATAGTCACAGAGAAATGCTGCCCATTGGTGAAGCTCAGTTTGAGAAAGCCTCTTAGCTGATGGAGAGCTTCCTTTCCACAGTCAATAGGATGACACTGATTTCAAGTATGCTGAGCTAAGAGTGTGCATAAACGTTTGCAGGATCAGTATCAAATAACCACATTCCTCTTCAAAAGCTCTCTATATAATCTGCAGGAAGATTTGCAACAACTATATGTTTCACAACTAATTATTCTAATAAAACAGAAAACAAAATATTCAGACTTTACATTCTTCTCCTCCACACTCTAGTGAAATCTCTAATGTATCTTATGATTTATTTATCGCAACCCAAAGGCAAAAGTACACTGAGAGTTTTTTAAAAAAATAATCAGCTTCCTCCAGCCTCTTAGAAGAAATCCACGCAGTACAGGGAGATGGTGATGCTGTTTAATGTCATCCTCACCATTTCATGGTTCCAGTTTATAAAACCTTTCTATATGGGTGTACACTTCCCCACACCATCTCCAAGCAGCACCACATTTAGTTGCAATCTGTTACCATGGTCTGCCTGTTGGCAGCTTTTTGTATTGGAACTACTTATTACAAAGGTTCTTCCTGATGGTTCACATCCCAGGGAATTTCCAGTGACTTAATGACTCACTTCTATAGCCCCACCTGCTCAAAAACCCAACTGTGTTGTCACTAAGGGGATAAGGCCCCTATGGAGAGCAGGAACAAAAATCCCTAATCGCTGTATTTAGGACATCTTGCTGAGAATGGATCTTGCTGTGTTTTCTTACTTTTGAAAATAAAGCTTAGAAAGGACATGGATGTCTTGTGATGCTTTATATGAGTAAAGGACCATTACATCCCTCTGTTTACATAAGGCTTTCCAAAAACATCCAGAAAGTTTTCATTACAGTCAAAACTTGTGGTTCAAAGCCAAGTACTCAGAGTAGCAATTTCCACAATGGAGACTACCTGTGCAGCCACAGTTTCGCTTTTTGCCTGTGAATAATGAAAATCCTTCATTAAATGAGGATTCCCTCCTTCCCTTCCCCTCATTCCCACAGGTCTGCTGTCTCACATGGGCCACAGGGCAGACCATACTCCCAAATGGAGTATTGACTATAACTAAAGGATTGTTTCTTTTCCCCATGGCCTATTACCCTGGATAAATCAGTACACAGAATCTACTACAGTGCTTTTGAATGTTTTACTGATGAAAAAGCTTTTTCTTTAAAAGCTGAACAGATATAGTACAATTGGCTACTTATGGTTTTTTTTTTCCCCCAACTTTTAAATGTCTTCCTGTTGACCTAAGGAACTTCTTCTATGCATAAGCAAAAAAGAAAAAATACATGAAATAAAATGTTTGATACATCAAAAGAGTCTACAGTCACTTCTTTGTCTGGGTGGTATTCTTAAGATGCCTGGCTTTGTAGGACCAAGAGAAGATCATGATCTGCAGCTAAATGTGACTGGGAATTGGAAGTATTTCAAAATCTCAAGAGCTCAGCACCATGCTGTTCAAATCAATTCCTCACCAAGTACTCAAATGAAATAACAAAAAAGAAGAATTTAAATTACCCTAAAGGTGCTGGCCCAGAGTTCCAATTGCTTCTAAAATAAGATCCAGGTGCTCTTAACAGTCTAAAGCAACCTTTGAATTTTAAATTGCTCTTCACTGCATGTGCCAGGAATGCTGATCTTTAAAAAGCATGTCTAAATCAAAACAATCCATATTGCAGGATAATTGGTTTAAAAAAATTTAAAAGCTTCATGAAGATAGCCCCAGCCAAGTTAAGTGACAAGCCATGTTTAACATTTTCTTTAAGCAAAAGATAAAAAAAAATACCAAGTATGTTTTGCTCTATTTTCTCTGTACCTTCAAATAAGAAACTTTCACTCCAAGGTAAGCTACTAGTTCATTTTCACTGTATAAGACTTACTACTACTCGGAGACCCATCTTTATGATTATTTTATTGCAATGACACCTAGAGACTTTGGTAAGATTCTGACTATTTTTTGCAAATAAAACAAAAGATGTATTTCCTGCCCCTAAGAGCTCATAGCTAATCAGTTTATAAACACACACAAAAGAGCATGGCAAACAACTGGGGACAAAAAAATCACCACAGCTAAAGGACTACTTTAGGTCTGAGTTTGCATACATATACTTTTAGAATAAAACTGTAGTTTGTGAGATCAGATAAAAGGTACCTGAAGGGGTTTAAGAGATCACTTTTAGAAGTGATGGTGAATGCCTCCATCACACCTATATTTACTGCAATCTGCTGCATGAAACACTGCTCTGCAGGCACATCATGATCGATCACTTCCATATGGACTCATTGTCACTTCAGCAAAAAGGATCAACATGGATAGTATCCATCCAGGTATGACAAACCACAGTAAAGTATGACCCCATTGAATTATGTGCCAAGATTTGGGTCCTACAAGATTATTCCACTGAGAATGAAAACAGGTCAGAAGCACAGAATCACTTAGGTTGGAAAATACCTTTAAGGTCATTGAGTCCAACTGTTAACCCAGCACTGCCAAGTCCACCACTAAACCATGTCCCTAAGCACCACATCTAAAGGGCTTTTAAATACCTACTCAATCACTTCTCTGAGCAGCCTGTTCCAATGCTCAATAACCATTTTGGTGAAGATTTTTTTCCTAATATGCAACCTAAACCTCTCCTGGGGTAATTTGAGACTATTTGATTTTGTCATCTGGGACAAGAGACACTTGACTCTCCACAAAATCCTTTCAGGTGGTTTTAGAAAACAATAAAGTCTCCTCTCCCTTCTTTCCAGGCTAAGCAAACCCCATTCCCTCAGCCACTCCTTACAGGAGTTCCCTAGAACAGCATAGCTTTCTACAGTTCTCTAGAGTTGGGAAGATTTGATGCAACTATTTCAAAGCATTCATAAAGAAGTCAAATGAACAAAACTTTCCTTCCTCACAACCATATATGTCCTTTAAAATAATCTCAGATCCAAAAGCCTATTCTCCAGGCTTCTCTTGGGACCATGCTCTGTTGCTCTTCAGGCTGTGTTGAAGTTTCCATGCTATTGTTTTTTAGATACAATCATATTTTGATTCCACATTAATGTCTACTGCATCTTGTCTTGCTCTCCTCTTTCTCACATTCAAAAGTACATAGCCAAATAAAACTAACTTGAGCCCTTCCAGCCAGATCACTCAGGAGTTTCACTAACTCCCTCCTGGGGCAGAAAGAGGACTCCCACAGCTGTCATATAAGAATGCTGGTCACAAAGTAAGGTGTAGCCTGGGATTTTGAACACAGTCTGAAGGGAATATAGAGCTGTAAGAAAATCAACAGTGATGTTATGAAAAAGCTCAACCAACTGCTTTCAGAATAAACAAACCCATTATACACATTTCTCTTCAATACTGTGTGACACAGATGAGATTCCTTTGAATTTCATATGGTAACACCAACTTCTGGCAGAAAGTGGATTTCTGAGTGACAGACACAGTATGTAACTTGATCAGCAACCAAGCTCTACAGACATATTACATGACCACCTCCTTTTCAGCTTTTCCTCTCCACATCTGTAATGAAAGGAAAAGGCAGGCAGATGGTCAGTAAAATATGTATTCTCACTACAAAGATCCTGAGGACTAGCCAAATTATACAATGCTACACAAGAGACATCAAGATAAAAGTGTGGGTTCTTTAAATAGACTGACCTCCAACTCCAGCTCAAATCAGCAGAAAAAGTGGAGTGATACAAAGGAAAAGAGGAAAATGTAATTAGCCTGCATCAGCTGTGCTCCAGTAAAATGGGTAAGAGCACACGGCTGCTTTGAAAGAAGATACCCAGATAGAAAGATGCATACTACAACAATGTAATCTCTGTGAATTTTATCATTATGTCAGAATCTTATTTAAAAATATTCCCAACTGACACAATTAAAATGTACTCAAAAGTACAGTCTTCCTTGGTTTCACAATTAATTAAAGATGCATGTATTCCTTGGGGTTCATAGTATTACCCTTCTAAAAATAACACTAACATAAATTCCTAATGCCCACATTAGGAGAGAATATGTACAGCTCTTCTAAATTACAAAGACAAAACTCAGGCTTTTCAATGGTTCCTTAAAGTGCAATAATGATTTATTTCATTCTTTAACTCAATCTGTGCAAATTGCAAAGGTTTCTACCATAAAAGAAAAGCTCAGAGACAAAAATATTGTCAAGTTGTTTTCCAAGTGTGTTGTTTTCCATTTGAACTGGGATTTGCAAGCACCTTCTTTCCCACAAAACAGCAGAGGAACCTGAAGGTCAGGACATGGCCAACTTAAATCATGACAACATCAGATCAAACCTGAAAAGCCAAATCTAGAATATAAATCTAATAAACAAGCATGCAAGCCCTGTGAGCACTTTATTTTTGGTGCCAATGCTGCAATTCACAGTTCAGCAGCAAATTCAAAACCAATCAAAATCTGGGCAAAAATCTCCAGAAGTTAAAAAACAGCATCACATGCAAGTTGAGTTAAATAAGTTTTGTATGGAATCAGAGTTGCATGTAGAATTTTAAGTTTAATTAAAAATAACTCTCACTCTCCACCACTAGGTTAGTTATGATCAACAGTTTACAACATTAATAGAGAATCTCAATAAATTCCCAGTGAAATATATGTTATATATACGAAAAAGGAAAACAAATTGGCTGCAATATTTTGGATATTACTTCATTACAGAGCTATTAGGCTAAATATGGGAAAAGATCATGTCCCACCATAATAAGGAAGAAAGAATGGACACTCCTTACCAAATGGCATGAAGCTGTGTCAGGGGAAGTTTAAGTTGGATATTAGAAAAAGGTTCTTCACCAGAGGGTGGCTGGGCACTGGAATAGGTTCCCCAGGGAAGTGGCCACAGCACCACGCCTCTCAGAGTTCAAGAAGTGTTTGGACAATGCTCTCAGGCACACGGTGTGACCCTTGGGTATGATCCTGTGCAGGACCAGGAGTTGGACTCAGTGATCCTTGTGGGTCCCTTCCAACTCAGGATATTCTATGACAGCTTTTTTATTAAGAGAAGGAAGAAGACTAATGCAAAGATGTTTAAGGATCCACTTTGGGATTTTTATTAAAGAACGGTCTTGAGTTACATGAAAGTGTAACCAAAGGAATGTATTCTATCACCATCTCCATCACCTTTTGAGGAGTCATTAACGTCAGGTCATTCACACAGCTGACCACTGCACCCCACACCCTCCAAGACTGCAAACTGGGCATTAGATACGAGGCAGATGATGCCTCTTATCTTCACATCAATGACTTAGCCCTGATAACATCTTCTGAGAAGAAGCAGCTACTCTGTCCACCAATGAACCATCAAATAACATCATCCCATTGTGATACGCTCTCCATAAAAAGAAGGAACTGGACATTCTACCCACATAAAAGGAGTGGAGAAAACAACACAAGACACCCATCTCCACTGGTCTCCAGAGGAGAGAAGCTCCATAACCACTGGACCCCCAAGAGACAGATGGGATTTCTTCCTCAGGTTGTACCGTTACCTTGTCAGTTCAGTCTGTTGTTTTCTGCATTACTGCTTTTATTTTAATTTCTCCTATTAAATTGTAGTTCTGACTTGGAATCTCTCGCAATATTTTTCTGTGGGGTTAATTTCTCTGCTGGTTTGTTTCCAAACTGGTACAAGAACCAAGAAAGCAAGCAGGCAAGCACAGGGACTTCAACAAAACTAAGCACACACTGGACTGTAAAAAGAGTACTGAAACATTGGATGGCAACTTACATAATGTCAGTAACTTCAAACAGAGAAACAAAGGCATGGGTATTTATATGGTATATTCCCACGCAGAATAGAAAAGACACATATATGACAGCTGACAAGCCCAATATAAACTGGAGAAGTGCAAATACAGTTTTAAAACAGCAATTTTAAAACAGCAAATGCCACTGCCAGTAAAAACAGTTCCTGTATCCATGTGGACCCTGATGGGCAGCCAGGGGAGTGAGGCTATTGAAATTAGTCCAGTTCATTTGGTAGTGACATAGCACAAGCTCTACGTTTAGCCCAGTTAAAAGACACCAGCAGACTAATCAGCCCTCAAACAGCATTTAAATACAAGATGCAATGATCATCCTAATGTTTCCCTGCAGAAGCATATAGAAGTGATGCAGTGCATTTGGTTCTGCACCAGCAGCCAGTTCTACACCAACAGCATGCACGAGCCAGCGGGTGCCATAGCAAGGCAATGAGTTCTTCTGAATATTTGAAAAACAGAAACTTCAAACCTCATTTTTTTTTTTTTTTAATATTGAAATTGAATTGAAAGACAAACTTCAAATTGCTCTGAATATCATGACAAATTTGGATTACCACAATGGCAGTTTTCTGCTTTAAATGTACTACATCCCGGGGTGGTGGTGTGGAATAAAACTGAGCATCTCACAAAACTGTGAGCTTTACCTCAGATAGCTGCTGTTAATATTTTATGATGAATTTGAAACTAAATTATAAAGGAAGTAGCTGAACAATACACTGGAGGTCTTTGAGCATGAAAATAATTAATAGGGAGCTACAGTAATGATTCAAGTTTCAATAACTTATATGCTCTTCTAGATAGACTGTTCAAGAATTGGCTTATCACATACTTTTATTCTGATATCTTTAAGTGTGACATTTTGAACAAAAGGCAGGTAAATTTATACAGATCACCTAAAAAATCTACACCCAAATAGTACCGACTTTCAATGGAATGTTCAAAGTGCCCTAAAATTTTCTTAGCAAGTAAGCATCTTTGTAAAGCCAGGACTGGTAAAAACATTTTGCTTTGCAGCAGTGGCATGGCGCTGGTAGCAGCCACTCCAAGCCCTCTGCCAGGAAGAGGGGATTTTTTCAGCCCTGTTGTTTCACTCTTCTTCAGAGACCCGACTTACTAGTTTACATCTAGGATCTTCTTCTGGAGAACACAAAGAGTTGCAAAGAAACAAGAGCAGACATCATGATTAGTTGATGCAATGTGGCTCTGCTTTGATTACCTGTTTGTACCCACAAAATTCTAAAGTCCTCAAGGGGAGAAAGAAAAAAAATCAATCCCTTCTTTTTGGAAAAAAAAAGAAAAAAATTATCAGGCAAATCCTGAAAACATCTGTTAACAGATGAGGTCAGTGCATCTATAGAGAAATGTAGTTTGGACACTTCAATTCTCGGTTAGGTTTCAGGGAGTCTGTATTCTGGCCTGGTTACAAAATAACTAATGCAATATATTCTTAAGCTACTACCAAACATGAGGCAAGATGAAAAACAGCAATTCCAGTGAAATTGCTTTTACTTTCCTTTGCATAAACTTAAACTCCATCAATTCATATTGACAGCACGTTACCTTATTACATACTGGTTTCAAATCAAACCAGCTTAATGAACTTGGTATCCCTGGTCAATTGATATTTGAATGTTCCAAAGAACATTCACAGCAATTTAAACTGTTTTTCTAAATCTCCTATTTCTCAGAGCTTTATAAGTGCTCTTTTCCTTCAGGAAAAGATTTGTATTAGGCCCTAAAACCTCTCACAGTGAAAACAGAAGAGGTTCAAGCTGCTGACAATCTCTCAGTTCCATTCTGATGCTACAGGTTAAGAATCAGTGTACTGAATCAATCAACTGAATTATCTACTTACAAAGCAGCTCCAAAGATTCTTGTTTACCATAGTTTATCACAATCTGTCAGACTGCTTAAGTCAAGCCAGGCTTAAAATCTGTCCTGGAGATGTGTTAAGTTTGTGTATCTGTAAAAAATAGCTCACAAGAGGACGGGAAATTACTGAGGTAATCTGAAATGTGCATCTGCCTGCCCTGGATAAAAGCAGTCTTAGTCTCTTCATCCAAGTATAGAATATTACGAATCTGATGGATAGATAATTAAACTGCATGGAAAGAGAGCAAAAGAACTTTTTTTTTAATGCTGGGCTGCTGCTGGGAGTATAGAATTCCTCTCATATGGAACTAGTATTTTTGTCTTTGATTAATGCCAAACAATACTCAATGCAGTCAATACATGCTTAATGCTAAATGTAGTGATAATGCATCCCCCACTTCACGGACTGGGACTAGATTTCCACAATGTCCTACCTAAGGCTGTTCAGCCATGTGAGCTACTGCTATTCTGTGCTACCTATTCATCAGGCATCAAAACCTGTCTTTTTTTAATTTTTTTTTTTTTAAGGAGCAGCAGAATTTCTGTAACTATTTCACATATTTTATCATCTCTAGGGTTTCCTGTATTTAGTGAATGCCTCTGAAAAAGCTCTTCTGAGGATCACTATCTGCAAAAATCTAGTACAGTATTGCATGAGAAAACACATCCCTACTTTTATTTTACAATCTTCCTGAGTGAAAGGGTGAGTCTTAGAAAAATCAAGTTCTTGCTTAAGCTCGTCCTTCCTGGCCATTAATTCTTGATCTGGAAGGGAGCCATAGCTAAATGTTTTCCACCACCTTCACATTCTCAGTCCATGTTACCTTGCCTTTGCCCCTCAGGGATGCATGAAAACAAAGAAAACTCTCCTCTGTAAGCATCTCTACCTGATGAAGCCACCATTCTGCTTAAAGGCTGTCCTTACATGCTTCTGACGAGAGATTACTGCTACACATTTTAGAGAAAGACCGATTTTGTTCTGGAGTAGAAGAGGATAATCACTGTCAGCTAGCCATAGAAAGGAAGACAGTTGTAAGCCCTCAGATCTTCTCCTGGATAATAGGAAGAGTACTGTTAAAAAATACCATATATCCATATTCAATCTTACACGTGTGACAGACAACTTCATGTCTATTCTGTAAACATAAAAATTGTGACAGACTACCAAGCCAGTTATTTGGAGTTAAGAAAGAGTGGGAGAACTGTAAAGCCTTCCTTTTCCCGATATCTTCCTTAGATAATTTTTAAAACATTTTTAATAATCTCTTCTTTCTTCCTTTTTTATCCTTACTCTACTCATATAACAAAACTACAAGGCTTGATGTGGTTAAAAAAGTAAATATTAGAAAAATCATGTTTTATTGTATATATATGTGACTGTATGTATACATCTATGACCAAGAACACTGTTTAAGAGTCACAGTTTTCATGGAAAGCTATCCCAAGAAAAGGTTGTGAAAAGTTAATGAAACATGAATTAAGAATCCTCAAATAGACAGCATGGCTAAAGGAAGTATTTACAAGAATATCTTAGGATGATTAGAAACACTGATGAAAGTACATTAGCAACAAATATGTAGAACTTCACAGGGAGGGGAAGCAATTCAGCTGCCTGGTTTATGAGGTTAAAAAAAAAGGCTTTTATTAATAAAGAGTAAAATATTTTGTTTGCCATAGTATTTTGACGTTTCAAATGTCATAAATAAGAGAACAGATGAGAATTCCTCTCAGTCCTTTATTGGTATTTCATGTCTGCAATCAATTTACTCAACAGTTAAGATGAAGGGAAAATTTTCAAGTAGCTTAAAACCAATCAAGATGTTTCTACCAGCAACAATAAACAAACATTTGCAAAACCATAGAGGAATCTGAGTGCCCATTCTAGCCCCCTTCTCCACAGGTACAAATGGTAAGATAAGTCCATAGTGCTATTTGCAAACACAGACATGCTCTAGTTGAAGATGTCTGCTGGAGTATGGTTATATAATTATTCACCAGGAAGGAAGGGAGTTCCTCAATCATCTCCATAATCCCTGATCCACTGGACATTTGAAATAGGATGCAAACAAGCACAGGTCATTCAGATTTTCATCTAAGCCAACAGTATTTAACTGATTTTTAAGCATGTAATTACTTCCTAACATAGAAAAATGACTATATGATCCCACATTTCATGGCTCTCCCACAGGCTGATTTACCAGGCAGATGGCTTCTGGAAATCAGCCCCAACAGAAGATCTTTCTTGGGAGAGCATTCACCAGGCCACAGGCCCAGGGAGACACCATGTAGCTTTTACTACCCCTCATATATAAGCACTTCCTGCTGACTTCCCAGGAGTACACTGGGTTTTATTCAATTATGTAAACTATGAGAAAATAACTCTTCCCTCACCATGACTTGAAGACAGGGGACTTGAAGAGGTTTAGTTGGACAGATCCAGAAGCCAGCTTCCAGCTTCAGCAGAGAGGAATCATCCAGGCCAAATATGACCACTCTCAATAAGAAAAAAGACATCTACTTTCTCTCCTTTGCACATGCATTACATTTTACAAACTGCACTACAGTAGCAGAAAATGATGTTTGAGCCAGTGGAATAAAATGATATTTCACATATATTGATTCAACATGACAGTATTTGTTTTCAGTTGAGACAATCTGTCTGATTTAAATGAGTTCAAGCTGAAAGACTAGTTGATTTTAAAAGACAGGAATAAAAGCACTGTGGCTATCTTTAAATGCTGAGAAAAGGAAAAAAAAAGCAGCAGTGATGCATGAGATAAAAGCAAGAGTTATTATAAAATGGGTTTAAAATAAATAGACGCATTACTATCTAGGGTCTAAAAAGAAAAATCTCATCAAAATCTAATGATGTTCATATTTCTGAACTAGGCACAGGAGGAAAAACTTCCCAGTACCAGCTTCTAATCATATATTTGCCAACACAAAAAATTTACAGACTTTAGTTTTCAGACTTCTAACTTTGCATAAGTAGTTAGAAAAGACCTGGGAGAAGGAGAGAGTTCTCTTTCTTTTTAACAAGAAGGCTAATATAAATTACAATTCCAGATTTTGAGCTTATGCATATACATTTGTAAAATTGTACTCAGTGCTTTAGGGGCTGAATATAAGAATATGAACAATGCTCTGTAGGATATGGAGAAAAACTGCACAGCAGATTCTCTCCACATGGAGAACTTTTATTTTTCCTGAAAGAGTTAATAACAGGAGGTTTTCAACAGCCAAACCCTTGGAAGAGAGGGTGCCTCCAAAATATTAAGGCTTGGAAACTAAAATATCCGATTATATGAATTCAGGCTGAGAATGGACCAAGATAAAATATTCAATTAGCCTGCAACCTGACCTCACAGATTTCCAATGATGCTTGAAAAAGATGAGCTGTCTTTGACAGTCACACCGTTCAAAAAGACTTCAAGAAAATGTACCAGGAACAGAAAGCAGAAGCTAAAAGCAAATCTTGGCAGCAACAGAGGTTACCAAGTAGTCTTGAGCAAAGAAACATTCATTAGCATCAACACAGATGTGAGGAAAAAATAAAAATTAAAGTTAGATATTGAATTATGAGGATGAAATAAACAATAAAGGCACATACACAGGCACATTGCTATGGTGTAAATAAAATCACAGCGTTCAGTTTGATAAGTTAAAACAAGATAGGTCTAATAGCACCTAAAACCTATTAAGCATCATCTTCTAGGAAGATTCCTTAGGAAATTAATACAATGGGAGTGGTCTCATTTCTCCCTAGGTCCAAAGGTCAATAATCAACAGCAGTGTTAACAGATCATCACCTGCAAGGTGTGCAGGGCAGAGAGCTGGACACAGGACTAAGTGCTCTAAAGACCTGAGTGATCTGGTCGGGATCAATCAATTCGACTGCCAGCTACAAGTTAGGAAAGGTAGGACCTTGGCTACACTGTGGCTTAATTAGAAAGAATCCTACTGCCTTTCTTTTCTGATGAAGGTCTTGATCATTTCAATTGAAGACTCAATTCTTACCCATTGGCTTTCATCGGCCACAATCTGCATGAATTCAAAGGTGTTTACAATATATCTACTATTTCATTAAAGACTTTGACCTAAGCTTTGGTCAGAAAACATGCAGAGCATTTCCAATTACCAGCCCTCTTCTACACCCAGAAGAGAAAAAAGTTGCAAAAAATCTCCAAATGAATCAGAAGCTTCTTCACAATGAGAAGAGCTAATTTCATAACCTCTATTCAGTGAAAGCATCTCCCTGACACCAAATTGTGCATAATCTGATATAAAACATCCATCAGAACTTTGTAATTTCCTTTCTTTTTCAGATAAAAACCTTCCTAAGATGGTATGTTCATCTTAGTGTAACCTTAGTGTAACCTTAGTGTAACGTTAGGCCACCTGCAAGTGTGTCAGGATGTTTGTTCACCGAGTTGAAATCTTAAGAGTGGAATCAGAAAAATAATATCTAGAATCTGCTCTAGCATTGACTAGAGTATTATATTAAAAAAATTCTCAAAACCCATGAAACATCCAATAAACCAGCCCACTGTGAAGCCTTGCAGTTCTTTAAAGCAGAGAATAAATTCCAAATCACTGCCTAGAAATCTCTGTGGAAATGTAACAATAGGTTATGACACTAAATACTACTCTAAAATGCTCTGAAACAAACATAGTTTAAACAACTACCCAAACAAATCCATGTTCTGTGACTCGTTAGGTACACTGAATCTTCAAAATATGGGTTGCTTTTTTATACAGTCATGGACAAATCAGAAGAATAAAATCCCATATGGCATTGAGAAAATGAACAGGGATTTTCTAAGTGTCTCCTCTAATTCAGGAACAAGGAACTTAAAATTAATCAGCAAGAGGCAAGTCCAAAAAATACGAGTAATACTCAATCAACTTACTGTAACAACTTAAGCTGCAGGACCCTTATGTCCCAGGACATATGGAAATTTTGGTTTTCATATACAAAAACTTTAAAAATTATTATAAGTAAGTTATGGAAGTTATTCTACCAACTTTTTTTTTTTTAATTACAAAGGCATATACTCCTGTTTAAGAACTCCCTGAGCTGCAGATCACTGAGGGCTGGCAGAGCAAGCTGGAAAGACATTTCTGTATTTCTTTGATCCCGTAGTTCTTCACTGTCACCAACTAGCAACTAGATAAAAAATGGGGTTAAGCGGGCCAAAAGTCTCATTCAGTATGGCTGCTGGTAGCAATTCTTGTTTCTGATCATTCCAGTTCCATCCAAATGCTTCACCTATGACTCTGTTCACCTACATGAACTAAAAAGGATGTATTTATTTGCCTTTACTTAAATGTTTTTTTTCCCCCCTCTTCACAGTATTTTTGTATTTATTTTAGAACAGTTTGGTAGAGTCGTGGAATCTATCATCCCACAGACTCCCCTGTTTCATGGCTTGTTGACTTCTGCAGTGGGCTGTAACAGCCACAGATGGATAACATGAAAGATACTTTTGGGTATCTATGGAAACAAATAGCTGAGGTCTGCCTCTGGGTCTTCTTTTCAGATCCTTCCCCCATGCTAGGAAGGAGCAGGGAACCTCCCCCAGTCTCCAATAGGGAGAGAAGAAAAACATGGCAGCAGGTGCTGGGAATGGAAATGGGGAGCTGAGTCAGGTGAAAAGGCAGAGGAAGGAGAAGGATTCTGGAATTCAGAAATGAAACAAAAGAGGGAGCACAACCCAGGGGGAAAGTAAATACAGATGAGGAGCAAGACTCTGTCCTTCCTATAGCTTGACTCCTATGTAGCCTGTTAAGTAGGCTCCACTGGTATTCTATACTTTAACTAGTTCCATGCATTTCCAACCTCAAGGGTCTCTACCATCTGTTTGCAAGAGGGTCTGTGTGGACGTGCACATTAATGTTCAAGGAAAAGAAAAGGGAAAAAGAAACCCAGAACATTCAATTTTGTTTGTTTAATGTTGCCAAGTTGATCCTTGAAATGTCATGCTAAATTACAAGTGAATAAGTTTATTTTAAAAATACCAACATGTTTTTATCAAAACTGAGTTTCACAAATTCGTGACTTCAGATAACATTACAACAAAAAAAAATCTCCTTCAGTAAACGCACTTATCCATTCAAGCAATTTCATCCAATTTCATCAAGATGAATCTTAGCAAGTGCATGTTGTCTTTGGGTGCTGCTTTATTTGCTGTGCGGTTACATCAGGTTTAATAGAAACTTTGGGTAAAAAGCAAAAACTCCAGCTGGTTGTTCAAATCCACAAGGCAGCAGGTACTCTTTGTCCTGCTGCTGAAAGCCAGTTGAGTACAACTACAGGAAGTCCTCCCCAGTTCCAAACATGGCTACTTGTCTTCCTAGGCTCCTCTTCTCTTTCCATAGCTCCAGACATCATGTTCCATCTGGTCAGGCTATATGACATCTCCTGATCTCATGTAAATCTTGCATGACACAGCTCAGCAACTTCCTCAGCTTTCAAAATAACACATGCTATGGGTCCCTGCCACAGGCAACCTGTGAACAGGCCCAAGCTACTTTCCCAGGAATAAGGAACTAATGAGAATGCCAGTGCTAGCACATCTCAGCTGAAGACTCCAATGCTATACACAGTTCACATTTATTACACATGGACGCTCACACTGTAGGTGGGTAAAATAATCATTGGAGCAAAGGAATTTATCATCATGCACCCCAGCATCTGAAACTTAGTCCAGTAATTAAATTCCTTGAACACATTCAAATCGTTATGAAAAAACAGCTGCCAAATTATTATCTTAATCAAACAGTTTAAGTACAACATTTGGCCACCTGCAAGTGTGTACCTGCCCAAAATTAAGGCCAGAAGACCTAAAATTCAGCCCTGGATCAGCAATTTGGCTTTTAGTACACAAAGATAGAATAATCTTAAATTCGGCTGTATCACACACTGTCATGCCAGGCTAAAAATACAAACTTCATGTGAGAGAAAGTGTAGACTGCTCATTTTCCTGGGAGACACAATATATCATTCACATTCTAGATTGGTGGAGATAGTGCTTTTCAGACAGCATTAACATACATCCTACAGAGGAATGGAGGGAGGAGTTATGTGTGCACACTTGTGTATGTGCCAGTTTGTTTATAGGGAAACATCTACCCAGACAGGAAGAGAAAACCAGCAAGCATATCTCTCCTAGAACTGTGGACAGCACCAAGAATTCTTTGAGTACTCGTCCAAGTCCTGCATGTGTTCCTAATGGTTTCACATCCGAGGAATAATGTGTCCATTGTCAAATCAGCCAGAGAACTATAGGTCAGTCAATCTCACCTCGATTCCTGGAAAGTTGATACAGCAATTAATCCTAGGCACATTAAGGATAAGAAAATCATCATGAGTAGCCAACACAGCTTCATCAAGAGAAAGTCATGCTTGACCAACCTGACAAACTTCTATGATGAAGTAGGTCTACCTGGCCTGGCAGATGAGGGGAGAGCAGTGGATATTGTCTACCTGGACTCCAGCAAGGCCTTTGACACTGCCTCCTCGAAGATCCTCATAGAGCAGCTGTTGATGTAGCAAATGGATGAGCTGACAGTGAGATGGATTGAAAACTGCAGAGGCTGCTTATCAGTGACACAAAGTCTAGCTGGGGGCCAGTTACTGGCAGTGGATCACAGGGGTCAGCACTGGATCCAGTCCTGTTGAACGTCTTCATTAATGACCTGGATGATGGGTCAGACTGTACCTGCAGCAAGTTTGTAGATCATACACCAGGGCACTCAGGGGGCATCTATCAGTGTATGTCATACCCGAAGGGAGGGTCCAAAGATGACAGAGCCAGGTTTCTTTTCACTGGTGGCCAGCGACAGAACTAGAGCTAATGGGCATTAATTGAAACATAACAACATTAGGAAAGATTTTTTTACTCATGACAGGGGCCAAGCAGCCCAAGGAGTATGCAGAATCCCCCTCCTTAGAGAGATCCAAAAACTGTCTGACACAGTCCTGGGCAACTGGCTCTAGGTGTCCCCACTTGAGCAGCTGGGTGTGGATCATGTGACCTCTAGAGGTCCCTTCCAACCTCACCACTTCTGTGTCCAGGAAACAAACAAACAAACACCCCATTCCCACCCCACTCCCCTCCCCCACAACTAAACAAAACCGGAAAACCATAATTAAAAAAAAAAAAATCAAGAATAATACTTATATGTCATTTCCAATCTCTGGAAACTGCATCTACCCACTCTACAAGAGCATCAACACATTTTCATTCTGTATTTACATGTGTGGGTGGCATAATTTACACAAACACACACATATGCACACACAGAACTGCAGAACTGAAAAAAAAAAATGTCCTCAGCAACAGGCTGACATATTTTATCAAAATTCTCCCAGAGACAAACAGGCACGGATTACTCACTTTCAGGGATTGTCTGCATCTGTGGACTGACTCCCTGGCATTCCTGGGTCTCTAACTTCATGCACAATGCAATCCCATCAGCCTAAGCCCACAGGCTTCAGCTGCACCTGGCCCAACAGCAGCTGTGCAGCCAGCCCTCAGTACATTCCATGGATTTCAAAAGTACTTATATACAAGGGCACAACCTACACAGACCACAACTCAGGTTTTGGATACCTTCAACCCAGCTACTCCATGGTGATAAAATGTCCACACAGCCAGAGTATGTGATTAGTATGTATGTTTCAGTAATATGTATCTTGCTGCAGTCTGCTTGGATCTCCAAGGGTTTTAAGGTATCTGGAAATCCAAGACAATTTCATGAAGGTACTAAATCCACACTCCTCAGTTCTACTCCTTTTTTCAGTTTTGTGATTTCTATGCTGAATATACTAACTTCACTGGTTACTAGATTTTTATTTTTTAAATTATTACTTTGCCTGCTTTTTCAGGTCTTGCTGGATCATTGATTGTCATCAGCAGAAGATGCTTCCAGGCAAATTATGTCTTCAGCTATACCTGAGTGACTCTACTCAATTTAGCTCAGGAATTGGAACTTAATTAAAAATTTAGTTAAGAATGTGCTGGCCAGATTCTTAACCAAATCTGGTTAAGATTCATGTCAGAGCGGTGTTCGTTTTGCAGCACTAATAGGAACATGAACTAATAAAAACATTTTATTCATACTAAAATGAATGCCCTGGATTCTCACTAGACATTAGGAGCAACTGATACAAAATGAGAATCCTATCAGTGGGCAGATCTGGTCTGCAAGGATTACTCTATTCAGAAATCACTTTCCAAGTTAAAAAACACATCAAATAAAGGGAATCTCCATTACTATATCAGAATATATAATTTAAATCTACTTAGCCTGCCAGAGACAAACTGTATGTGAAATGTACCCAAAGTTATTTCTACAACTGAAATGGCACAAAAGTTTTCATTCTGTCCTTCCAAACAGGGGCATTTAATTTATTTTGAGCTTTAATCCATTTCTTGGTTAATTTCCACTATTTGTGTGATTACACACAGTGCAACTCAATTCTTCTTTCTACACAGATTGCTAAAATTACCTTTTCTTAGGCTAACTATTACATCACCCTAAATTTCAATTACATAGACACACTGATTTTGTAGCATAAGACAAGCATGAGAGTTTTATTTCTACTTCCATTATGGTTTGCTACCAGGGACATATCTAATGGTTCCACAAGAGCAAACTAAGAAAATCAGAATACCGTCAAAAAAACCTTAATTTCGCTATGCTGGTGCTGACCTTGCACTAGAAAAACTTCAGAGGTTCATAGGTCAAAACCACTGGAATAAATGGAACAAAGTCCTCAAAGTCTGACAAATTTGGCTGAAAATGCAAAATTGAAAGACCCCTGAATTCAGGATTTTGCTTTCTGCATTACACAATCTTATGCTGAATGCTGAAACTCTTGAAAAGAGAGGGATGAATATACACTCAAAATTAACAGCATTTAACACATTCCTAATTTTCTCTTACATACTTTCTATTTTCTTTTAAAAATCACACCTTTTAGCTTGATTAAGAACAAACACTCAAGTAGAACTTTTATGTAAAGTAACCAAAAAGATGCCATTAAAAATATGACATTCCATTCTATAGTCTATATTTATAATTTGAATTTCTTTAAGACATCCTGTTTCCAGTTATTAATGAAATTATGCTCATGATCAGGTAAAATAACATGAAGCAGGATTTTAATCAAATAAGCAATCTGCAATATAAAGCAAATTGATCAGGCAAATACATAAGTTTTACTAATTTCAACTATGAATCCAACTGTAATGCTCAAAATTTGCAAATCAAGGTACTCTGTGACCAAATTCCTTGCCAACTAATAATAAATACTCCTCTCTTCCACAGCATTTTTCTTCTTTATATTGTAATGCCTG
Organism: Climacteris rufus; assembly: GCA_013398175.1. Lineage (NCBI taxonomy): Eukaryota > Metazoa > Chordata > Aves > Passeriformes > Climacteridae > Climacteris > Climacteris rufus. The sequence continues at coordinate 264,229 of VZRZ01006124.1, forward strand.
GTGGTCACTATCCCTATCTCTGTTATTATGAGAAAAGAAGGCCTAAAGGTAAAACTTTTATGATGCTTTATTCTTTATTCATCTTGATTTTTAATCTAGACTCCAAAGAGAAGTTCAAAATTTCTGATTCAAAGTGTGTTAGGGTTAATGGAAAATCTCCCTTCATTCTTACAAGATTATGCCACAGGCTCAAATTGCTTCTTCTCTTTATTGTTCTTGCTATTTGAATTTTGCCTCAGTTTTTCTATGCCATCCTACAGCGCCAGAAGAATCAATTTTATTTATTAAACACTCACCTCAAACCACTGGCCATGCGACTGCATTTTAAGGATGACACAAGGATCTGGCCTTGAGAGGGCATCCCTGTCTGAAATGCCTTTGCATGCAACTCGCAACTCCACTTTAGTCAGGCATGGGCTGTTAAAAATTCCCAGGGTATTGGCTGCTGATTCATAGATGTTGCTCATTTTCTTCATTCCTTGTTCTGAAAGAGAGAAATGGTCTGTTGAGGATGGTGCACGCACAGTACAGCCCTTCCTTCCACCCAGAAGTCAATGCAAAGCTCTGTTAGAAAATAACTGTGAATAAGAACTAGAGCATGAGGGGAAAATAAAATCAAAGGAATACCTATAGAAAACAGAAATAATCATCTCATGTGTATTAGTAAGTCAAGTTCAGAACGAAATTTTCAGCCATACCCATGAATTCTGGGGGTAAACTGTAACCTCAGCTTCCAGTTACATTTACATGCTCACAGAGCCACGTTTCCCCAGGCCAAAGGATAGATAGACAGGATGATAATTCCAAATTTCTTATGATAACACCTTAACAAAGCTAAATTAAATTCGTTCAGCACTCCTCCGATCTGCTTTTATTTCTCTGTATTCCTTCTAAAGCATATGCACATCTTCTTACACAAACTTTTGGCATAAATGTCATAGAAGGCCCCTTTCATATCAACCTTGAATTCCAAAATTCATTTCACTATTTCCATACTTACTGCAGAAGATTACCTCCCTCCATTCTTAAGCAAGTAGCCAAGGTTGATGTTCTAAACAGAAAGGCAGGGTATTTACACTAGCACCTATTGTTGTTCTATAGTATTTGCTCCTTTGGGTCAGGAATCACAGTTACCTGAACACAGATGGCTGGAATAACAGGGACCTCTAACCTTTACTTCATTATGAACACCACCACCAATCTTGTAGCTCAAGCATTTGCTCTCAACTGAAGCAACAAAAACATTTTAACACAAAGCTTAGCAAAAAACACTGTATGACCATTTTTTGCATCAATAAAGGAAAATATGGGAAAATCTGGTCTTTTGTTCTGAGTTTCACACCTTGACCCTCAAAAATCTGTCTCCTAATAAAGGGATTAGTGCCTTCATCACTTTACCCCATATATAACAGCTGCAAAAAATAAATCTCCTACTTCTAGAGGGCAGATTTGTCTTGCCAGTTTATCAGCAAGAACATTTCTGTGGTCTGTTTCAAAACTTTTCACTGTGTCTTCCACAACACCCTGTTCTCAGAGGTTAATGATTTTTGAGAACTCTTTTAACAAAAGTTAAATTTCAGAGATATGGAAATGAAAGTGTTCTTTCCCCAAATCTGTTAAGTCAAAAATAAACTCAAAACCCACACAATCACACCTATCCACTTTTCCTGTGAATTAAAAGAGTAAAATTAGAAAGGTATTTCTCAATTCAGAGTTGGCAATACAGTGTGAAACTCTAATATGTACAGACAAATTTCAGGAATGTAAGTCTGAATGATGAGGCAGATTATCTACTCCCCTGGCAGAAGAGAGAAAAGTTTGTTAACAATTTACAATTCTTCAGATCTATACAGCAACTCACTACATGACCATTGGTCTGCTGTGAATACTCAGTCAGATAAAAGTGAAGTGAGCCTGAATGGACCTCAACCACTCTCTGAAGCTCAGGCTCTACAGGCATATTTGAAATGTGAGCCACGCCACAACCACAGTGCCTGACATCCTAAGATCAAAACAGTCACCTTCAGCCCCTCCCAGTTACTTGTAAATATTGTCACCTAAACTACTGTTACTTGGATTTGCTGCTAGGAACGAAACATGACTGAGAAAACAGGCAAAACTAAACATATGAAAAAGGTAATTATACTGGGCTATGTTATGAAGTAAGGGACTGGAGAGACTGTTGTCTAATTATTCATCATTTTATAATCCAATCTCTTTCAGAAAGATGCTCAACAAGTTCATCCCACACATTTATAAGACATTTTTACCTGTTGCCCTTTCCAGATTGAAATCCATTTGAAAATTGGGTTAATTCTGTCTCATGAACATCATACATCATTAATAAAATGTCATCTTTTGTGCAGAAATAGGTTGGTGATTTAATTAAACTGGATGATTTCAACACTGAAGAGAAGAGGAAAAATAGCAGAGTGAGGGGGAGAGATGTATTTTTCTTCTTCCTACAATAATTATAGACTGGTTTTTCAGAACAGGAGGTAAGCATAAAATTATATTTCTTTTTATCACTACAACTATTACTTCAGCTTTTGCAAGTTCTAAATTTGTCAATGGAAAAGATCAAGCCACAGCCTTACTCTTTTGTCCCATTGTATTCTTCTTTTAATATAATCACCAGCTCAGGTTGTTGTGCTCATGTCACATTACCAGGAAGCTGGAGGCCTGGAAAATAGATTTTGAGCCCACTGAAAGTGGCTAAAAAAGGTATTATTTTACACAAACATAGACAAGTTAGATTGCATAAGAATGTTTTCGTCCACATACGTTATTTTAACGTATGTATGTTTTTTAACTACGTACATTATTGATGGAGGAAGAAATTATTCCTTTTTCTTTGCTACAAATTCTTCCTTTTTCAGTTTATTAGAACCTCGTTATTCCTTCAATGTGCACGTCTTCAATATTCACTGAACAAGAGATGTATCCATGAGAGGAAAGCAATAACGCAGATACAAAAGTAAGTGAACTAAGTGATAGGTCCCACACTACTAAAGTTTTCAGTTCATTGCTGCATACATTCTCTGTCATTTCCTCTGGATAAAAAGTGGTGGATCATATACTTCCCACACAAAATTATTAGCCAGTGCTAGACTGAACAGAATGGGGAAGTAAACCCAGGCCTTCCATTTTCACCTCTCCTCAGTGAAACATGAAGGAAGAAGGCAGTACCAACTTGAATAAAAGTGCACTATGCTGAAATTGAAATATGTACTAGGTTAACAAAAAAAAAAGAATGTGTCGAATACAAAGAAAAAGTGAGAACCTTGAAGACAGGTCTCTGTTTCCACTCTCAAAAATAATCTGTATCTTGTATACTTATCTAATTTACTAGAAATTAGCATGCTCTTTTGACCTTTTCAAAAGAGATTTATGGCTCAAAATCATCTTATTGATATATATGATGAGATGGGGAATTAAGGATATAAAGTCAAATTCTTCTCAGTAGTGACCAGTGACAGGACTAGAGACAACCGGCACAAAGTGAAATTCAGCAAATTCTGACTAAATAAAAGGAAACGTTTTACTGTAAGATTGGTTGAACACTGCAACATGCTTCTCAGAGAACTTGTGGAGTCTTCATCCTTAGAGATACTTGTCTGGACATGGCCCTGAGCAGCCTACTTTAAGAAGAGGCTTAGAATAGATGATCTGTAGAAGTCCTTTCCAACCACTACCACTCTGTGACTAAGTGGAAACAATCAAATTATAAAGTTTTTAGGGTACAGATTGTCTCTCTGATATTTTGTTGAGCACTAATCAATGATTTGGGTCCCTTGGCTCCAAAACCATGTAGACAATCAAAATATATACATGAGCCCAGCATTTCTGGTAGAAAGCAGAGCTACAAAGGCTCCCATGTGTAGGTATTTCGTTAAAAGCAACAGCACATGAGTTCAGAAAACTATGCCTGCCTTGATAACTGGATTAAACTGAAAATCAGTATTATACATTTGACAGCTACTTCTTTATTCAGGGGACTGAATGGCTTAAAAATGTTCAGTCTTCTAGCACCTGCAGAAGTAAGGATCTTTGTGACATGGAACACAAACAGTATATGCCTCTCTCTGGGACGTAAAAGACTTGAATTCAGCTCCCACAACCAGATCCAGCTTGTTACAAAATAGTGATCCACACAACCTCACCACAAACTCACAACCAGGCTCCTTAGATTCACCATTAAATAAATCTAATCCGAATTCAGATTTCATGTTTTCTCCTTAGCCCACACTGTAATTTTGTTTTGGACACACACAATGTCCAAGAAGTTGTTCTGCAAGTTGTCTGCGTGAAGAATGAAGAGATTGCTCTCCACAGCACCTTATGAAGAATCAGGGAAACATTCACACTCAGCTTCACCTTCAGCGCAGGTAATAAGTGAGCAGCAAATGAGAAAGATGCTGAGATTAAAAACAGTTTGGCATTTAGAAAAAGGTCTTGCTATTTAGAAACCTGTACTCCAGACCAAACTACACACAAATGAATTTGGGGGTAGCAGGTTTCCCATCACCATATGTTGAGAGCTGGCACTTTAGTCATGAAATTAAAATGAGCTAATAGCATCTGTCTGCTTCTGCAGAAGTAAACAGCAAGACTCTACTCCTGGAAAGGTAAATTACATTTGCAGGATGTCCACATGATGGGAAATACTAATGGTAGCGTTACACGAAATAAGAGCTGTGAATAAGTGCCTCCCAAAGAGAACAGGCCTAAAAGCACTGGATGTTGTGGCACTAGCTGCTCCCTACATGTTTACAGTTATAAATTATATATGGGAGAGAGATTTAGCATTCAAAACACATGAGCAGCTTAACTCTCTAGACAGAAAGCTTTGTACCTACAGTTTCTGGATCTTCCAGGGTTTAAAGTCTAATAAAAGGAAATATGAAAACCAAGTCCACAGTTAGCAGCTTAAAATTAATAAAACTTGGATCAAGTTAAATAAAATGCAGTAAGAGCAGGATTTATAGAAAAGGCTGAAATTATGTTGGGTGTTCAGACAGAAGAGTTTTAAAAAGCTCCTTTGTTTAGTGCCTTGTTCAGCTACAGCAGAATGTAGGCCATGGACCCCTTCAGGGAATGATATTAATTGAGATAAGTAATTATTTTTCTTTAAGAAACTTTATGTGATTGGGAATTCCCAGTCTCAGGTACTTACTCTATCAGTTGTTGGCACCAAGTCTTGCTGTTGCAAATCCATTCCTTCTCATTTAGCTGTAAAAATAAGCTTTGTACAAATGAGGAAAGGTGGGAATTCTTCAGAAAGTCCTGATTCAGCAAGTTCATTAAATTAATACTCTATGTGCTTAATCAGGACCTCACTAAGACACTTGGCTTGCCCAGATCTGAACAGAGACCCCAGAGTGATAGTAGAGAAAGTACGCCTGTCTTTATTACAATATGTAATAAGATTTTTCATTATGTCTAATATTTGCTGATGCTGTGGCCATTGCCTTGGCCTTTGTGCATCTCTGCAAACTTCTCATGAACAATCAGTGTTATCTTAAAACATAGTTATTCAATTACTTACCTTTGACCACGTTCCTAGACTCCTGCTTATCAGCCATATCTCTAATCACTGCACAAGACTCTCCTCCCATTGGTATTAAAAAATTATTCTGGTCAACATAAACTGTGTTATAAATTGCTGCAGAAGTTTAAATGGTCATAGATAATACAGACAAAATGCCAGCTGCCAAAATTAATTTGAATATGAATTATTGTGTAATGAGAAGTCAATAGGTTAGCTAGACCCCTTCCCAGTATACTTTGTGCAATTAAAAATACAAATTTTCTTCCTTCACTTTGATTAACTGATAACAATTAACAAAGATTTATTTAAAGTTACCCCCACCAGAGTTTGATAAAGACGTTTGAAAAATGAGCAATAAACTGAGTAAGGAAGGAGGATCTGGAGATTCCACAGGGCAGTTTCTATTGTGAACAATGAGACAGATCTGATAATGCAAGTAATCTATTTGGACAGAAGGGGAGAAAGTTCAGAACAAAGTGCCTGCAGTGTAAATGGAAATATACACACACTGACAGTTCAAAGGGACTCATTACCATAGAACCAGCTGTTTCAATTATAAGGGAGAAGGGAAAGTCTCTGGAAAGAAATGGAGACTTCTAATGCATGACAAAACACTGTACAAAAGTGTGCTGCACCTAGACAAATAACCCCATTTCAGTTAAGAGGGGGAAAATCCCCACGAGAAGTGGAGTTTGAATGTGCCCAGTTCTGGATGTTCTGAGTGGCTCCCAGTGAAGTCAGACTCAGTGCAATGCAAAGCACCTGTAAGAGTCAGTGCTAAAATACTTATATTCTATTATCCTCTACTAGAAGCGCAAATTTAGGATTCATTCTAGCCCCTTCAGCATGTAGCTAATGTCATCAGTCACCTCATACTCCACGGGGTTCCCACTGCCTTCCTTCTTACAATATGTAAAATATGCAGAAGAGGAATAAAAAATTCACTAATACAAAAAGCAGCAGTCTAAATAAATACAAGCTCAAAATAACCTTCCTATAATAATAATAAATGCAGACAAGTCCTCTACTAGAAAGCAGTATCTGTGCTTATTACTGGAAAAGCAGAAGATATTTTTCCACTTTGTTAACCAAAGCCTGCTTCATTTACTTTCACTGGATTTGTACCAGCCACCAAGACTCTGACTCTCCAGCAGCAAGGCTTGCTCACAGGCTGGCAACAGAGAGTGCGTATTTTGCCCTGTGTATAAAATGATGCCTTCTAAGAGAGTGTGGTGTCCTAACAGGATAACAGAATGTATTTTATTTGGAACAGTACAGAAGCCAGGGAGAAAACAGACTGATTCATCTATAAGCTGACACATAGTAACAGCTAGCTCCTCAATTGTCCTCTTATCCACAGTCTCGTTTCCTTAAATATGCTTGTCCGAATTCTTAACTTGCAACTCAATACTGCCAAGAAAAACACTAAACAGTCCCAGCATTCCTCTTCCAAGTCATAAAAATGGCATATTTTATTTCAGAAAACATTAATGAAAGTGGTTTCGTTCTTCATTTCATTTCTATTTGCAAAGCCATTGGAACTGATATTCTACAGCCCTTTCTCACCATTATAAAAGTTAAAAAGGTATTTAAATAGCAAGAGAAAGAAATAGCAGCAAAGTTCAGACTGTTCTATACCATGATTCCCTCAGACGATGATTTATAAGCAGGACTGAATAGTATGAAGCCCCAGTAAAATTCAGGCTGCCAAATAAGTAAATTATTTGCCTTCTGGTTTGGGTATTGGGTCTCAGAGTTGGGCATACTACTCTTGAGATAGTACCTGAAGCATACACAGCTGTAGGCACAGGGAATAGGCACGTATTACATGGAAAAGCTCAGGACCATTGAATCAACTTCCAACACTACACTGAGGAGTTTTGCACACACAAATCCCCAAGCCTACTATATGCAAGTGATTTGTGAATATAAGTGACATGTAAGCCTAGTAAATCAGAGAAATGTAATTGAATCTCTCTCTCTCTCTATCTCTCTCTAATCAATGATTTCAAAGCTACTAGCATGTGATGCTTATTTGACTGCTTATCACTAAACGCCATTACATTTTTCTTAGGCTTGCCATTTTAGAGATGCTGCTTGTACCAAGTGATATATCAAATGAAACACAGGAACAAAGGTTTATTCACTCTGAGGATATGCGTTTGCTGTTTTTTTAAAATCAGTTCTCTCAATTAGGTATTAGAGGGAAAATAAGGTGTCTTAGCAAGAACTGAAGCTTGACAACTGTCGTGGTTTGAGAAGTTTGGGGGCGTCTAGCTTTTTGGGTGTGGTAGGAGCCAAAAGATGGCTCCTGTAAGGAGCTTCCAGAAGCTCCCACAGCTGTCCAGTCAGGGCCTATCTCTGATGGCTCCTGGAAGACTGATGTGCTGTTTTCCACATTTGGGCCAATTAGGAAGGACAGAAATGCTTCTGCGACAGTATATTTAAGAAGTAATCTCTGTAGTACGCATGCGTGCGCCATGTAATCCTGTAGTTATGTAGTTAGTAGATTAGGCAGGGGAGAAGGAGTACAGCAAATAACTAAGAAAAACAAGTGAAACATCAGATATGAAAGCCAGCAAATGATGCCAGTCTGCCAAAGAACAGAAGCAATGGAGGAAGAAGTTCCTGCAGCATCGGAACCGATACATCTTCAAAACCTGTGATGAGAAACTTTAATCAAACTTGAAGCGGAGATGGTGCAGGAGGGAGTGAACTCCCACAAGAGTAGCTGTGTCTGGTGGGGACCAAGGACTTT